>OU452214.1:10772104-11372104 GCA_911728435.2 Apoderus coryli
CTGTAGTTTTAAATAAAAATGAATAATATTTGTTTGATTAAAACTAATACATTTTGTATTGAAAATTATTAAACGTCAGATTGACAATCAAATTTTTGATATCTACAAAGTAAAAAATTATCTTATCGAATACTCCTCGGACATTGATAAATACTCAAAATTTTGTCATAAAGAATCCTTCAAGCGAGTTGCTCAAGGATAATAGCCCTCGGCGTGCGGCCTTGGGCTATTATCAAGCAACACCTTGTATATTGATAATCCTCTTCTATATCAGCTAGGAAATCATTGTCATCCGCATATTGAAGCCCAATGACTGATGTGGATACGATCCTCGTCCCAGCTTGCAGTCTTTGTATTATAACCTGAAGATGGCAACAGTTACACGTTCTCGAAACGTTGTTTTTATTAAAAAAAAAATGGTTTTGGACATTAAATGGCATTTAGTTGTTTAATCCATCCATGTTTTGTTTGTGTTCTATTTTATACGACTTCTTAAGATATTATGTAAATGCTCAATTATACTTTGTTGTAGGTATTTAAAGAAAAGTGTTTTATATATTATAGGAGTCACGAATTTGGAAAATAAAGCGTAACAACTCATCCGTGACAGAGGCAGGCGTATTATATGCAAGAAATCATACTTATGCCTTGAAGGGATTTGGTAGAATTAATGTAAACTGTGCATATCCATATGCTTATATATGTACAGTGTGTCTATAAAGTCTGCAGACCACCGTACAATGTACTAACAGAGTTAGATATAAATTTGGCGCAATCTATTACGCAATTTAACCATTTTAAAGGTCACGCCCTGTATATTTTTTCTTTTATAAATAATTCTACGTTACATTTGCTATGATTTTGACAACAAGACACTATCGTCCAAATTACTCTAATCAATTTTGCATTTATTAATTGAAAAAAAACAATCAAATGTTCAAACTGTTTTACCTGTACAGGGTGGCACGCTTTCTTATGGGAACTCATGTGACATGAACATGAGAAGATGAGACATAACTTTGTTGTTATTTGAGATAATTGATTTCTGCAAAAACTTTCTTATAGCAGTTTTCAACGTAGAATACGATGTAGCAACCAGTTTTATTACAGGGCCCTTCGTAAAGGTACTGTAACAACGAAAATATTTTTTTTTCCTTATGGAACATCCTGTATAATTTTAGATTTTTTTACAGCCTCTAAAATTTCCTTTTCAAAAATATATAATAAGTTATATATATTTTTTTGACCCCGACAATATATTTGACTTAAAGAAAATAATCCATATACAAATCAAAAATGACCATTATGACGCACAGGGGCGGCGTGAATATTGTTTTAAAAGAAACGCAGCAATAAATTTGAGCTTAATCGAAGTATGCAGCTGCCAAATCTGTTGAAAAATTTGGTTCGTCAAATTTATTTTGTTAAAAAAGTGCGAATTATGAGAAATATTACATTTTAAAATGTTTTATCGATGGTGATGAAAATATAGAAGCTGCGAAGAATCTTTATGAAAACCGATATCCAGAGAGAGTGCAGCCATCGAATTCGATGTTTCAAAGATTAAAAAGTAGTCTTAATAATTTTGGTGTGTTTCGGAAACCACAATAAAAAATAACAATTTTGAGATTTTTGCAATAAAAATTACAATTTGCACATTTTTGTAATTAAAATGGCAATTTTGACATTTTTGCAATAAAAATGTTGAGATTTTTGCAATAAAAATGACAATTTTTAAATTTTTTCAATAAAAAGACAATTTTGATATTTTTGCAATAAAAATAACAGTTTTTAGATTTTTGCAATTATTAATATCACAATATTGGGCAATTTTGCAACCAAAATGACAATTTTGACATTTTTGTAATAAAAATAAAAAATTTGAGATTTTTGCAACAAAAATTAAAATTTTGATATTTTTGCAATTAAAGCGACAATTTTGCAATAAAAAAGACAATTTTGCATTAAAAATGACAATTTTGACATTTTTGCAATAAAAATTACAATTTTGATATTTTTGCAATAAAATGACAATTTTGCCATTTTTACAATTAAAATGAGAATTTTGGCATATTTGCAATAAAAATAACAATTTTGATATTTTTGCAATAACAATTACAATTTTAAATTTTTTGCAATTAAAGTGACAATTTTGACATTTTTGCAATAAAAATAACAATTTTGTGGATTTTTGCAATTAGTAATATCACAATATTGGCCAATTTTGCAATAAAAATGTTGAGATTTTTGCAATAAAAATGACAATTTTGAAATTTTTTCAATAAAATGACAATTTTGGCATTTTTGCAATTAAAGTGACAATTTTGCAATTAAAGTGACAATTTTGCAATAAAAGTGACAATTTTGACATTTTTGCAATAAAAATAACAATTTTGTGGATTTTTGCAATTAGTAATATCACAATATTGGCCAATTTTGACATTTTTGCAATAAAAATGTTGAGATTTTTGCAATAAAAATGACAATTTTGAAATTTTTTCAATAAAATGACAATTTTGGCATTTTTGCAATAAAAATAACAATTTTGCCATTTTTGCAATAAAAATTACAATTCCGACATTTTTGCAATTAAAATGAGAATTTTGTAATAAAAACAAAAAATTTGAGATTTTTGCAATAAAAATTACAATTTTGCTATTTTTGCAATTAAAGTGACAATTTTGCAATAAAAATGACAATTTTGACATTTTTGCAATAAAAGTGACAATTTTGAGTTTCTTGCAATAAAAATTACAATTTTCACATTTTGCAATAAAAATTACAATTTTTATATTTTGGCAATAAAATGATAATTTGCCATTTTTGCAATAAAAATTACAATTCCGACATTTTTGCAATTAAAATGACAATTTTGTAATAAAAATAAAAAATTTGAGATTTTTGCAATAAAAATTACAATTTTGCTATTTTTGCAATTAAAGTGACAATTTTGCAAAATGACAATTTTGCATTAAAAATGACAATTTTGAGTTTTTTGCAATAAAAATTACAATTTTCCATTTTTGCAATAAAAATTACAATTTTTATATTTTTGCAATAAAATGATAATTTTGCCATTTTTGCAATAAAAATTACAATTCCGACATTTTTGCAATTAAAATGAGAATTTTGGCATATTTGCAATAAAAATAACAATTTTGAGATTTTTGCAATAAAAATTACAATTTTAAATTTTTTGCAATTAAAGTGACAATTTTGCAATAAAATGACAATTTTGCCATTTTTGCAATAAAAATTACAATTCCGACATTTTTGCAATTAAAATGAGAATTTTGTAATAAAAACAAAAAACTTGAGATTTTTGCAATAAAAATTACAATTTTGCTATTTTTGCAATTAAAGTGACAATTTTGCAATAAAAATGACAATTTTGACATTTTTGCAATAAAAGTGAAAATTTTGAGTTTCTTGCAATAAAAATTACAATTTTCACATTTTGCAATAAAAATTACAATTTTTATATTTTGGCAATAAAATGATAATTTTGCCATTTTTGCAATAAAAATAGCAATTCCGACATTTTTGCAATTAAAATGACAATTTTGTAATAAAAATAAAAAATTTGAGATTTTTGCAATAAAAATTACAATTTTGCAATTAAAGTGACAATTTTGCAATAAAAATGACAATTTTGCATTAAAAATGACAATTTTGAGTTTTTTGCAATAAAAATTACAATTTTCCATTTTTGCAATAAAAATTACAATTTTTATATTTTTGCAATAAAAATTACAATTCCGACATTTTTGCAATTAAAATGAGAATTTTGGCATATTTGCAATAAAAATAACAATTTTGAGATTTTTGCAATAAAAATTACAATTTTAAATTTTTTGCAATTAAAATGACAATTTTGCAATAAAAATGACAATTTTGCAATAAAAGTGAAAATTTTGAGTCTTGCAATAAAAATTACAATTTTCACATTTTGCAATAAAAATTACAATTTTGCTATTTTTGCAATTAAAGTGACAATTTTGCAATAAAAATGACAATTTTGCATTAAAAATGACAATTTTGAGTTTTTTGCAATAAAAATTACAATTTTCCATTTTTGCAATAAAAATTACAATTTTTATATTTTTGCATAAAAATTACAATTCCGACATTTTTGCAATTAAAATGAGAATTTTGGCATATTTGCAATAAAAATAACAATTTTGAGATTTTTGCAATAAAAATTACAATTTTAAATTTTTTGCAATTAAAATGACAATTTTGCAATAAAAATGACAATTTTGACATTTTTGCAATAAAAGTGACAATTTTGAGTTTCTTGCAATAAAAATTACAATTTTCACATTTTTGCAATAAAAATTACAATTTTGATATTTTTGCAATAAAATAATAATTTTGCCATTTTTGCAATAAAAATTACAATTCCGACATTTTTGCAATTAAAATGAGAATTTTGGCATATTTGCAATAAAAATAACAATTTTGATATTTTTGCAATAAAAATTCCAATTTTAAATTTTTTGCAATTAAAGTGACAATTTTGCAATAAAAATGACAATTTTGATATTTTGTGCAATTGAAATGACAATTTGGAGATTTCTGCAATAAAAATGACAATTTGTATAGATCAGAACGGTGGCCAATTTGAGCATACCACCCTGTACAGGATGCAACAAATATAAAATCCATCCCAATAGCGATCTGCACTATATTAGATTTGTAACTAACTATTAAATTTGCAACTTGCATCAACACAAATGGCTTTGAGGAACATTTCAATGGTTAATAATTTCAGTTCAAAAAGTTATTACGTACCTCTATCAAGTAAGTAACGGGTAATCATTCAAATTACGTTTTGAGCAATACTAATTGCGACAATAATAATTGTAGCAGGGACAACTAGAATACCTAATATCACTCCAACATTCATTTACTACCTAAAATGATAAATAAAGTATTCCAGTCACATAAATATATGGCACAGCCATCGCAGCACGCATGTCATAAGAGAAAAACGTACAGAGCATGCAAAATAAGGCACGTGCGATATAAATCAAAAATTCTGCAGCATATTTTCACCTTATTTTATGTTACAAACTATATAGATGACGGCGCTAGGCGACCACATAAATTTCAACAACTATTTACGGTTCTTTGATTAAGAAAAAAATTGGAAATCTGTGCTAAAATGTACGGGGGGCTCAGCACGCAGCTCAGAAGCTTCTCATGTCACTAATTGATTTACGAAAAAGTTGTCCTACAAAACACTCCCCATTACAACTATTATAAAGTCGCACGAGGCCACAAATCGTTGAGCGATCTTCTCAAATAAAAGGTTTGATTGACGGTCTGACCTGTAGGGAACAAAAAAGCAAATCAGCATTGTTTTTATGTTTAGTTTGACGGGTCGACATTTTTTTGGACAGAGTGACGATGATGTCTTCCATTGACCTGCCTGTTTCTTTGTTTCTGGGTCGTGAAATAACACCATGATTTATCACCAGTAAAGTGGACCTTTAACAGGAAATCTGCATCGACCTGTTCCGACCTAACTACAGCTTTTATACCTAATGCTTGATTATTCAAAAGCCTTTTCTATAAAAAAAATTCTTCTTCTGGGACAACCTGTATGTACCTATATTTATCAACTAAGATGAACCAGGGCATTACTTCAGGTGTACACTGTATATTAACCACTCTATAGTTGGTTACATGTGCCAATTGCAGGTTAGACTTTTGGATGGGATGAATTACAAGGGAAAATTCCCGGCACGTACACGTTCTATCGCAGATTCAATCAATGTCGGAACAGTTTTGTACTTCATTAGTTTGTGTTCGATAAAAGATGAACGAGAAGTAAAGAATAAAAATAAAAGAACACAGAGGATAATATAGAGAGAACTGAGATGAACAAAAAAAAAACGAAAAAGAAGAAGCAGTTGATTGAGAAAACGTTTTCAGTAAAAATTCGATTACTTATTTACTACCTGCTGATCAATTGGACCCGTGTATTTTTTTTTATCTTTGCTTTCATTGCAGACCTACAAAGTGGACCAAGTTTATAACAGCACCAATTCTACCTGATTTAAGTCGTTGCAATTTCTTGTTTAGGGATACTTCAGGTCACAACTCTGGCTGCAACCATGACACACATGCAAGAAATTATACCATTAGAAGATTGTCCTTTAGATGTTATTACGGTCACACAGATAACTCTTCAGAAATTCGACAGCAGATGTAAGGAAACCAATGAAGTATAAAATTGCACAAAGTATCTGATGATTTATGGTATCAAAGGCTTTTGAAAAAAAAAAGGAGCACTAGAGGAATCGTCTATCATGAATTAATCTGTTACCCTAAAAAGTGCAGAGGTGCAACTGTAACCAGGCCTAAATCCAGACTGAGTTGAAGGCAAGATATTGTAGATATTCAAATAGTTTCGGATAGAATTCCACGCGAACAGTTAACAAACACAATCAATAAGTTTTATGATCGTTTATCATTTACTATTTGGTATGCAAGTCAATGGAGGAATTTTTGAAAATTTATTATAATTTTTTTTTAAATAAATAAATATATATTTGTCAAAAAATTAAATAATTTTGTAGACAGGTAAACAAACAAAACATATAAAACATAAAAAGAATAATTAATACATACAGATACATTGTCAAATAAATAAATCAATTAAGATACATACTTAAAGTAAATTAATTAAGTAAATATTCTACAGTTCAATATATAAAAGGTAAAATGAATTTTAGGGTATCAGCCTACTTTAAGTAAAACACTCTTTTCACTTTTCAAGCTTTCGGAATGATTTTTATTCCTTCTTCAGGGCTAAAAGAACAATATGTGATTACATTAAAAATCCAAAAACAAAAAAAAAAAAAAACAACGATTTAGGTGTGTACATTTTTCAATAATAGCAATATTACCTTTCACTCAAAAGTAGACATCGAGTATGTAAATTGACAGTACTTAACAGAGACATATAAAAATCATAATAACACATAAATAAAAAAGTATAATAATTGTTAAATTTGTTTAGCTACATTTTGTTTTTATTTTCATTGTTAGAGGTCTGTATGAGAATAATGAAATATCCAAATTTTTAAAATTTTCAAAGCATTCAACAGAATCAGACATTAGATATCATCTTCCTACTTTTTTGCTCATGATGTTAGTTGATAAAACTGAAATAAAATAATATAAAGAAATCGTCTATGTAGTTTCTGTTAGGTACTTATAGACCAAAAGCTAAACCCTGAGTTTTGTTGTTCTAATAATTCAGAAGGAAATGCTATTGTCTGACACCCACTATCAGACACAACCAACCAAAAACCCCTCACAAGACGACATACCTTAACGACATTTTAATATTTGATGGGAAATGAATCACAGTTGCCACTACTGTAAAACATCGACCACCAAGATGTTGCTTAGGGTAATTTATATCCTTCAAAGAGCAAACCAAACCCAAGACTGTCACTCTTAGGAAAAGCAAGCCCATATGTGAGACAGAAAATAACCCGTATGATATTAATTAGTTTTTAAGGAGAATTTGAAACCATTGTTGAGTCACCAATGTCATTGGTAAAATTAGGATTGAGGATGTTGGAATAGATTATGTTTAAATCGTCCATATCTTTTCTTTTGTTTAGAATGTTTGTGTTAAGGTTTGTTTCCGCCATTTCTAAAAATAGTCGTTTTCTCAAGTTCGTCCTTGGATTCCTGATAATTCGGCTGATGGCCCGTATCTAGATAATGTTCTGCCAACGAACAAGATTTGTGTAAACGGCAGTCAGTTTTGTGCGAAGTTATTCTTTTTTTCAAGACACGAGAAGTTTGTCCAATGTAAATGAGATCGCAGGAAGAACAAGGGATGCTCTATACTACTTCTGATGTTTTGTTCTTGTGAACAGGTTACCTATCTTTTTTGTGTCCCTTGAGCAAATTTAAAGGGTTCGTCCTTGAAGACCTTGATGATTTTTTCTGTTGTACCTTTGATTGCCGGGAGAGAGAAATATTTTCTTCTGTTATCATCCTCAGAATCTGATTGGCTTGTTGAATGTTGGGGGCTCGGTTGAGCTGTCAATGAGTTATGAGAGGGTGTGTTGAATATTAATTTAATTAACAGTTTTTTCGGGTAAGAATTTTCTATAAGTTTTAATTTGTTTTTATGTTGAAGGGAATTATGACATATTCTTTCTATTCTATTTTTTAAACCCAAAAATAGATTGATCTTCATCTTTTCGGTGTGATACGAGTTATAATTTAAATAGCGGCCAGAGTTAGTAGGTTTAAGGTACCAATCTAATATGATTTTGTTTTCATTTGTTCTTATCAATTTTGTGAAGAGAAAATGAACAGATCTGTCCGTTTCTTCTTCAATGGTAAATTTAATATTCTCGTTGTAACTGTTGAAAATATGTATTTTATTATATTTAAATGTTATAAATGTGTTTGTAAATAGAATGAAAATTGTTTGTCCTTTTTGACATTGACGAATTGGAATTTGTGTTAGAAGGAAATGTTTTAACCTGAGGAAGTTACTAATTAGTAACGAAACGTCGTTTAATTTATGTTCAGTGTGATCGTGACGAAAATAAACATGAATATTGCTATGTAAAATAAAGAAGAATTTTTTTCTATAAGAACCGAACACCCCAAGAAAGTAAACTGAAAAGAGTTGAAAATAGATATCATATGCTCCTTTTGGTTGTGTGGAACAGAACAAATTAAGTCGTCAACATATTTTTTTAGAAAAGCACATTAAAAAAGTCACCTACTGTATAAAAAGCTTTTTCTAACAAAGCTTTACGGAATCGAGGAAAGGATGATAGCAATTTGATTTCCACTGGCAGATAGTTGTGCATTTTTTGGCATTGTATATAATCGAGCTTTTGATTAATTCGGAGGATGGGGCTGGCAGACAAAGATCATGTTCGGAGTTTCTAAGGAGATGATTATGGAATGGTCTTTCAAAGACATCTGACAGGTGTTTGCGGATTAAGCAGACCGATTCCAATATGAATAAGGAAGGTACTGTTAGTATTTTAAATTTTATACAGACGTCCTGGCATTGGGCTCTATAGTGCAATCTCAGAGAGTATCGAATAGCTCTTTTTTGTAATCTAAAAATACGCCCAAATTGCGTTGCACAGCATGTACCCCAGAATGGGAGCGCGTATCTAAGATGGGATTCGAAGAGTGAAAATTAGACTGTTATGGAAGTTGACAAGTTAAGGTCGTTGGAAACAAAACAGGCAGAGCTTAATTTTTTTGATAACGCATCAATGTGCAACTTTCACTTCATGGAGCTGTCAACAACAAGGCCTAGAAACTTCACAAAAGAAACGACGTCAATAGTGGAATTATTAACTTCAAAAGACTGCAGCGCACCTTTATATGACACAGATTTAGTTTTCGCAGTGTTCAAGCACAACAGGTTAGAGTCACACCATGATTTGATGGTGATTAAGTCTTTGGATATGGTACTATGAAGAGCCACACTATCCGGGCCGTATCATCAGCAAAGAGACATACTTTACCGCTGATGTCTAGGCACGTAATGTCGTTGCTAAATAGCAAAAACAAAATAGGACCCAACATTGAACCCTGTGGAACTCCACAATCCATCGGCCTGCAAGAAGACACAGCCGCATTGACCCTCACACACTGACTTCTGTTTATAAGATACGACTTAAACCACCCCAGTGGAACCCCCCGAATTCCGTAGCGCTGTATCTTGTTAATTAGGATGTTATCACTTACACAGTCGAATGCTTTAGAAAAATCACAGAAAATTGATTCTGTAAAGTGGAGATTGTTTCAGTTGGAGTAAACATTGTGAAAGACGGAGAATATAGCATCATTAGTGCATTTGTTAGCTAAAAATCCAAATTGGTGGCTAGTTAATACGTCATATTTGTGCAGAAATAGAAGTCTCATTTTAACCAGTCTTTCAGTGATCTTGGATAGAGTAGATAGAAGTGCAATTGGACGATAGTTTGAAGCTTGATCCTTATCGCCGCCGTTGTGCAGAGGAATTATTATAAATGTCTTAAGGCATTGCAAACGTCTTACGAGATATGGAATTCAAGTAGGTTTAACGAACTATGCTGCTGCATATTGTACTGGGTTACTGTTAGCTAGAAGACTGTTGAAACAGTTGGGTTTGGATACATTGTATGAGGGTACAACCGACGTTACTGGCGATGAATACAACGTTGAGGGTGTTGAGTCTGGACCAGGTGCATTCAGATGTTATTTGGATGTTGGTCTCCAACGTACCACTACTGGAGCCCGTGTATTTGCCGCCATGAAAGGCGCAGTTGACGGTGGCTTAAATATTCCCCATTCCACGAAAAGATTCCCAGGTTATGATGCAGAAAGCAAATCGTAATCATATTTTCGGCATTCATGTTGCTGATTATATGAAATCTTTGGAAGAGGAGGATCCAGAAGCCTTTAAGAGACAGTTTAGCAAGTACATCAAATTGGGGATCAGATTGAGAACCTATACAAGAACGCCCATGCAGCTATTTGCGCAGATCCTGTGGCGGTAAAGAATGAAAAGGCTCCATTAGCCAACAAGAAGAGATGGAACCGCAGGAAACTCACATTGTCCGAGCGCAAGAACCGTGTGGCCCAAAAGAATGCATCCTTCTTAGCCAAGTTGAAAGAGGAAGAACCATGAATTCCGGTAGATTAGACAACATTTTCAAAGTGACTCCATCAGTTCCAGATGACACCTTGTTTTTGATGTCTTTAATTGTACTGCAAAGCTTACTTTATATTATTTATTAATTTTAAAAGAAATGTTTAAGTTGTTATCAAATATAAAAAAAAATCCCTTTTCATGAAGAATTCTTATAAAAACTCGAACGTACCACCGATATAATCCACCTATATGGTGACGTGACATGACACACAAGAAGCAAATAACATCGAATAAATGCGTCCTTTTATTGAATATCCAGATAGGCGTAAAATTCCCTGTTTTAATGGTGTAGAAAATTGTATAAATTCCAATTTTCTCACGTTAGATTATTCCGGGCGATTGAGCAGCTCAATAATACACGTATACAGTGTTACCTATCACATATAATACGCCCATGGATTTTCTCTGTTGGCCAGGAGAAAAAAAATTCACTGTAATTTATTAGTGTGGTAGTATTGGGTGTATAACGGACATGAAGAGATTAACTATGGATTTGTTTCGTGAACATTTAGGGGGAGGACACGTATAATAATGTGTAATATACCAGGTGTAATTATTTTCAGGAAGTTTAATCAATCGGTATACAAAAAAACTGCACTTTGAATTGATATTGTCTGGGGTCGGCTTGCCGCTCCTGGGCACTGTATATAACTTAGTTCGCAGTAGATTCACTTCATTCTGTTACACATACAAAGCAAGATATGTGATGACTTTAACGTTCATTTGGTCGTCATCTTGGAAGAAAAATAAACCAACCATGTCTGAATTCCAAAAACCACGGATGCATTCGTTAGGTACGAGTGTGCACACTTTTCGCAACAAGCAACAGCAAGTGATATTAGAGGGGATTTATCCAACAAATGTATGGGCAAAATGACCCCGTTTGTGGATCCAGCACTGTGCAAACGTTTTTTTAAAAAATGCACTTTCTTGAACAAAAGTATTTTTTACAGCACACAATCATAAAAGTCGAAACATCGGTATAACACACATAAATCTGTAGAGAGCACATACTTAATTCGATACGCACTTAGTGCAGTGTTATGTACTCATTGAATTGTTGTTGACAAAACCCACACACATTTTCACTTGCATAATTCATTGAGCAAACAAAAATCTTCATTATTATCGGTCATGCATCGCACACCTATTTTCTTCATTTACTATTTTTACGTAAGTACACAAGAATAAATAGTGGGTACCTATGGGGCATCATAATAAATAATAATAATAAACAACGGGATTTATTGCGAATAAAATTATTATTTCGATTTAAGAACACACATAGTACGGAATAAGGATTTACTTCGCGTAGATTTAAAGTAATTCAATTATAGATTTATAGTTTTATAATTTATTTACAATCGGTAAAGACAGGCTCTTAAACCACTGATATTAATCCTGAGTTATTATGGAAAACTTGTGTCCTAGCTAGGGTTGCCACGAGACGAGACAAGGGTCGAGACAACACGAGTCTAACGTTCGTCTCGATCGTTTTGTCTCGGTTCTCGAACTATAACCTAACTTTTTTTTTCTGACTTTTATTCCAGTCTTGATAATACCGAGATAATTTTGTCATAGAGAATGCCGAAAGCGTGTTGCTTGATAATAGCCCAAGGCCGCAGGCCGAGGGCTATTATCCTTGAGCAACTCGCTTGAAGGATTCTCTATGACAAAATTTTGAGTATTTATCAAGGCCCGAGGAGTATTCGATATTTAGGTTCATTACTATTATTTATATCTATAGTCGGTACTGAATAAGAATTCTCGAGATTGCGTAAAAATATTGGAAAAAGCTATTAAGGTTTTTAATAGAAAATTGAATAAGCTTCAATTTTGCTTATGTACATTGTTATGGTATCTGTGATAGTTTTCCCGTAAATTCCCGATTTCCATGAACGACATTACTTACAGACTTGATCTTCGCCTTTATCTAATTTTCAAATGATCCAAACTCAAAAATGCGTCAAAATATTGGGAACCATTACTTAGGTTTTTTTGTAGAATATTGAATTAGCTTCAATTTTACTTATTTACATTGTTATCATATCTGTGATAGTTTTCCCGTAAATTCACGATTTCCATGAACTACATTTGTAGACTTGATCTTCGCCTTTATCTGATTTTCAAATGAGCCAAACTCAAAAATGCGTCAAAATATTGGGAACCATTATTTAGGTTTTTTGTAGAATATTGAATTAGCTTCAATTTTACTTATTTACATTGTTGTCATATCTGTGATATTTTTCCCGTAAATTCACGATTTCCATGAACTACATTTGTAGACTTGATCTTCGCCTTTATCTGATTTTCAAATGAGCCAAACTCAAAAATGCGTCAAAATATTGGGAACCATTACTTAGGTTTTTTGTAGAATATTGAATTAGCTTCAATTTTACTTATTTACATTGTTGTCATATCTGTGATATTTTTCCCGTAAATTCACGATTTCCATGAACTACATTTGTAGACTTGATCTTCGCCTTTATCTGATTTTCAAATGAGCCAAACTCAAAAATGCGTCAAAATATTGGGAACCATTACTTAGGTTTTTTGTAGAATATTGAATTAGCTTCAATTTTACTTATTTACATTGTTGTCATATCTGTGATATTTTTCCCGTAAATTCACGATTTCCATGAACTACATTTGTAGACTTGATCTTCGCCTTTATCTGATTTTCAAATGAGCCAAACTCAAAAATGCGTCAAAATATTGGGAACCATTATTTAGGTTTTTTGTAGAATATTGAATTAGCTTCAATTTTACTTATTTACATTGTTGTCATATCTGTGATATTTTTCCCGTAAATTCACGATTTCCATGAACTACATTTGTAGACTTGATCTTCGCCTTTATCTGATTTTCAAATGAGCCAAACTCAAAAATGCGTCAAAATATTGGGAACCATTACTTAGGTTTTTTGTAGAACATTAAATTAGCTTCAATTTTACTTATTTACGTTGTTGTCATATCTGTGGTAGTTTTCCCGTAAATTCCCGATTTCCATGAACGACATTATTTATAGACTTGATATTCGCCTTTATCTAATTTTCAAAAGAGCCAAACTCAAAAATGCGTCAAAATATTGGGAACCATTACTTAGGTTTTTTGTAGAATATTGAATTAGCTTTAATTTTACTTATTTACATTGTTGTCATATCTGTGATATTTTTCCCGTAAATTCACGATTTCCATGAACTACATTTGTAGACTTGATCTTCGCCTTTATCTGATTTTCAAATGAGCCAAACTCAAAAATGCGTCAACATTTTGGGAACCATTACTTAGGTTTTTTGTAGAATATTGAATTAGCTTCAATTTTACTTATTCACATTGTTGTCATATCTGTGGTAGTTTTCTTGTAAATTCACGATTTCCATGAAATACATTTGTAGACTTGATCTTCGCCTTTATCTGATTTTCAAATGAGCCAAACTCAAAAATGGCTCAAAATATTGGAAACCGTTACTTAGGTTTTTCGTAGAATATTGAATTAGCTTCAATTTTACTTATGTATATTGTTGTCATATCTGTGATAGTTTTCCCATAAATTTACGATTTTACTGACCGATATCTGTAGACTTGGCGTTCGACTTTACCTAAAGTTCAAATGAGCGAAACTCGAAACATTGGGAACAGCTACTTAGGTTTTTGATAGAATATTGAATTCGCTTCAATTTTACTTATGTGCACTGTTGTGATATATGTAATAGTTTTTCGTAACGTCTCAATTTCAAAGAGCGACATCCGTAGACCCAACTCAGAAATGTGATAAAATATTGCGAATAGCTAAATACGTCAGAAACAGGTTACGGGAAGGAGATTTAAAATCAAAAAGGCCGGTACGAAAACCTGTTTTAACTTGACATCATAAAACTATGCGATTAAACTTTGCTCGTGGACATTTGGGATGGCAACTTCGACAATGGAGGCCAGTACTTTTTACAGACGCATCAAGATTTCATCTCACTCGTTGTGATAACCGATTGCGTGTGTATAGACGGCCCAATGAACGATAATCCACTGCTGCTGTACAAGAAGTATCCAGATTTGGAGATAATGGTCTGAGGTGGAATAAGTTTGGACGTTAAAACCGATCTTGTAGTGATCCTGGGAAGTCTTACAGCTGCAAGATGTTAGATCGATTATTTCTGCAGCATATGGTATAGGCCCTGATTTTCTTTTCATGCAGGATAATGCAAGGTCTCATACTGCAGCGATTACTATAGATTTTCTTAACGAGCGTGAAATTCCTAAATGGATTGGCCAGCGACAAGCCCTGACATCAATCCAATTGAACTCTTGTGCGATATATTGGACAGACGTGTTCGACGTCGTCCAAATCCACCTCAACCCCTTCAGCAATTAACAGGAGCCCTAATCGAAGAGAGTATATCAGAGGAAGACAATCTACACACGCGATACTAAAACACATTTGTTTCCAGATAGCGGAACATTGCCATTTGAAAAATGTTTTCATTTTGTTATTGGCACTTTTTTAAATTGTTGATCTTAGTTTACGAATAAAGGATTCGTTGAAAGTTCTATTAATCGGTTTCTTACGAGAAAATATGTGTCTTTCAGAATCTAAATGTTCATCTGTATATCACTATCACTTAATAAGTTACAGGGTTATACAAAAGTGTTCCTTTAATTTTTTTGAGCAGTGTATTTTAAAAAAATCGTCCTCAGGCAGTCATCTTTAGCACCCTGTATTTTTATGCTACACGCAAAGAATTGTGTTTTTTGTTTATTTATCTTCAGTTTAGAGTTTATATTTTATTTTCTGAAGAAATCTTATTAGTAATTATTATGATTAGTAATTATAATTTAATTTTTAATATTATGAGGTAATATACTTCAATTTTTTTGGTTTTGTTTTGGGTTTCTTTTTACTGTAAACCACAATACAGTTCTTTAATAAAATGTTTTATATTTTATTCTTAATTTTATTTTTTATTTATAATTAAGGGCACGTATTACCAGATCACACCCTTAGATGCTGTTTTTTTATTAATTAAAATTGAAAATATTATTATTATTGTTATTATAAATGGTTTGAATTGTTTTAAGTCAATACAATTTTTCGAGATGTCTCGTCTCGAAATTCGAGACAAAATGCTCTCCAGACGAGACAAAACGGCTTCGAGACGAGACGAGACGTCTCGTGTCTCGCGGCAACTCTAGTCCTAGCTATTACGTAAGTTGTTTTCGTTTTTTCTGTCAAACCTAGTTCTTCTATTTGAGAGTCTAATTGTACAGGTATTAAAAGCCTCTACTTTTTCATACACAAGTTTCTTAGTTTTATGGTATAGAGAGTATAAAGAGTAGAAACACCCTGTATATTTCGAAAAATTATCGTTATTTTGAGAAATTTTTTAGAGAAAAGTTTTTTGGTATTATTTTTGGATACAACATAAAATTTTTATAGGGTTACATTAGAATAACAGTCCCTTCAATATTGTCGCAGCTTTTTAAAGACCCTGTAGGTATATAACAAATAAAAAAAATAATTTATGTGAATTTTAAAAAACCCACCCTGTACCATTCTAATTTTTAATTAATTAACTTAAGAAACGATCTCAACTCGCGCTAATTGATTTTATAATTTAAACATGATTTTCCTCCCCAAACGACTTTTTTAAAATTGGCAAATGTAAATCCGTTCCAAATTTATTTCCGTCTTAGATCCAACATTATTTGAATCACACTAAGTACCTTTAAAAGCTCTCCTACAGGAAATCCTTTTATTCCTATTACAATATATCTTTTTCACTAAAGCCCTTTTACTTTTATAGTGAGATTAAAGTGTCAAAGCCAAATGGGATTTCAAATAGATATTTTATTTTTTAAAAGGCGGAGAGATCTTAGCCTTTTCGTTTAGTCTATTTTATTTATTTGTTTTTAAATTTTTACCATTGCATGTCGTATGATTTTTATTTAGTACTAATCGTCAAATGATTTTTGCGTTTTTTGCAAATAATATGGTCATTTTGAAAGACATTCTGTGCGTTTAAAATTTTAAAATGGCCAGTGGATAGGACATACATTAGGTCGGTGTATAGCCCAATTGTAAATATTGTACAGGGTGGTCACAATTTTTTATTGTTTTGCAAAAAACGCAAAAATTGGCCAAACGGGTAGATTTAAGTATAGGGATCATAACAATAACTTTACTTTATTTTATCCAAAGTCTTCAAAAAACCCAAAAAATACTGGGTGATCCATTTAAAAAAATATAATTTTGATAAATTTCTTCCCAAAAGAATGGAAAACGAGTAAAGTAATCCCAATTCCCAAGACTTCCTGTCCATCTGAATACAAAGATCTTCGTCCAATAAGCATCCTACCGTCTCTGAGTAAAATTGTTGAACGTATACTCGATGATCAGATCAATAACTATGTAAAGCTTCACAATTTATTGCCAAAACACCAGTCGGGGTTTAGGCATAATTATAGTTGCACTACCGCGTTATTAAACATTACAGACAAAATCTTTACAGCCATTGACCGAGGAGAGTTGACTGCTCTGGTACTTCTGGACTACAGTAAGGCGTTTGATAGACTGAATCATGAACTTTTATTGTCGATTCTGGGATTTTTGGCATTCACTAATCATTCTATATTATTATTGAAAAATTACTTAAGCAATCGTACACAAATGGTACAGATTGGGGGGGTTCAATTCTGAGTCCCATACTAATTTACCCTATTTACAGCTCAGATCACAGAAAATATTCAATATTCCCAAACTCATATGTATGCAGACGATACTCAAATATATCTGTCATTCTCACTTGAGAATTTAAATGCGGAAGTTGATAATTTAAATCGGGATTTGGCCACTGTTGTCAATTATTCGAACTCCCATGGATTAGAGTTGAATCCGAGTAAGTGGGAATTGCTGTTGTTTGCTAATAGCTCTCTCAGGAATCGATACAAAGATTTGTACCTTACTGTGAGTAATGTCATGCTTAGGGCCTCCTGCTCAGCCAAAAGCTTGGGATTGTACATCGACACGGATATGAGATTCAGAAAACACGTGAGCAACTGTATAAAACGGGCCTTTGCAAATTTGAAGTCAATTTATAATAACCGTAGTATACTTAACTTTCAAACAAAAAAGTTACTGTGTGATAGCTTAGTTCTATCCCAATTTAACTCTGCTGATGTTGTGTATGGACCATGCTTAACGAGATCAGATGAAAACAGAATTCAAATGATGCAGAATTCGTGTGTACGATTGATTAGCGGTATTCGCAGGGGCTAAAGGGGAATAAGTGCTAAACTGGATGAGAACAGTAAGGAACCCAAATATTTGTATGAAAGAATAATATTTAGGGGTCATCCTCATTCTGTCAATATTAGATATAAATCGTCAATTGCGCCACCGTTCCATTCTACTGCGAAGTTTGAGCGGTCTTTTTCTTATACTAATGCTAAAAGTTCTTTTTTTGTTGTATTCAAAATCACTTATTGAAGATATCTGGAATTTCTAGGGAATTTTGCTTTTCGTCATGTGGTTTGCTGTTTCATTTCATTTTTGTATTGTATTGCTAATTTGTGTTTGAGGTTAAGTGAGGAGGCTTAAGCCTCAACTTCGCCCATTGTATACTTTTTTGCAATAAAGTATTTATTATTATTATTATTATTATATGCCACACTTTTCTGGGTCACCCGGTATATTTAAAAACATTTTTGTTAAATGCTCCTGGACGTAAACAAAATTCAGGATAGAATTCTTCTTTTTGTTGAATATGGATTTACCTACATGGCAAAGCTGTGAATGTTTCTGAATACAAAATAGGAGTCTAGGCATGTGTCGGAATAAAACTAACGGATTAATTTTTCTTATAAAATTAACACCCCATTTATATAATAACGTAGTATGATACACAATTTTTTTTTATTTAGGTGAGATTCTTTGTCATTTGATTATACTGACATTATCATCAAATTAACACCTATGATGATTGAATTGACTAACAAAATAGACGTGATCAAGCACACATATGAGAGATTATAAGGTTCGAAATATCAATTGTCATGTATGAATAGAAATCTTTATACACTAAGGACGTTTTCGATAAAAAATTTTTATTAAAAACTTTATTCCAAGGTTCATTATTATTAGAAAGAAAAACAAGGAGGCTTTTTGCTTTTATTATGATTATAATAGTGAAAATATAAGCGGTTCCCAAATCGTGAATTGCCAAACCATAAGATTTTTGTCAAAATTATTCAAAATCTACGGGAGACCGGCTCATTCGTAGTAAGTATTGCAGAAATGGCAACTTTCTGTGTTTTTTTCTTGCGCGTTTCTGTTTTACAACCAATCTAAGAGACTTTGTTATCTTTGCAGCCTATTCGAGAATTTGCAAGGTAGTCTCCGTGCCGTTGAGGATGAAGTCATGGCACGTATTCAGAATGAGACCAACACTAGCACTCGTCAGATTGCGTCGCGACTTGATTGCAGCAAAAATACTGTCCATCGAGTATTGAAATCCACGATCTGCATCCATTTAAACTTCAAAAGGTGCAGCATCGACTGCCTGGCGACGCTCCTCGGCGGCTCGAGTTCTGCGAGTGGTTGCTCGGTCAAGCGGAGGAAAACGCTGATTTTTTAAGTATAATCTTCACGAGCAATGAAAAAGGATTTTCGCGCGAGGGGACATCAATCCTCGTAATAACCACGAGTGTAGCGAACAAAATCCCCATGCTACGCACATCAGAGGATATCAACAGAAGTTTGGTGTTAATGTTTGGGCAAGTTTTTTTGATTGGGCCGTACGTTTTACCTGATCACCTCAACGGGAATAGCTATCTAGTTTTTTTGCGAGATATTCTGCCGGAGCTGCTGGAAGATGTACCCCTCCAGTTGCGTAGAGAGGCCTGGTTCCAACATGATGGTTGTCCAGCGCATGTTGCGCACACCGTGAGCGGTTACCTCGACCAAACCTACAACAACAGGGTGCCTATTCTCGAATCTAGGGAATTGCTTCTCATGAGAAAATGTGGGCGGAGTTCTCATGAAACGCGTAAATAGGTATTCTTGAACAAAAGTGATATATCACATCACACAATAACGAGAGAACACCATTCTCCTACTATATTTCATGTGATCTGACGGAGGAGTTTGCGTTTATAGTAAAAATATAATTAACAGTAAGTTGGGCTTGTGTTTACGTGATTTTTTTATTTTATAATTTTTCAATAATGGAATTAGCGGATGGAAGAGTTGCGGTATACGAAGAGGTTTAAACAATTTAGTAGGTACGTATGTACTTATAGTAATTGATTTATTTGTACTTTTTTAATGATTAGCTGCTTACTTTTATTTTAGATGCAGAAGTACAAGAAGCTCGTCCATCAAGTAAAATGTATAAGGCTTTGGAGGCCTTTGAATTAGATAATTTAAAATTTATTAAAAAATTCAGACCAAATCTACCTTTGTCCATTGCATCCAGTTCTTACATGAACCACCTGGAATTGTATTTAAAATTACGGTAACCTCCTCCCACAATAGTTTTGCGCTTTTCTTGGTAAAAGTATTACAAAATCTCCTAGACAGTAAATTTTCCTGATTTTGTAAAAAATCAATTAAAACTTCTTTCTGTTTGCTACTTACAAAGGCTGTGCGGATTTTTTCAAATTTGCTCAGCTATTAACAATGTAATTTTGTTAATATATATTTATGATGTGGCTTCCACCTTTAGATGATCCAGCCAGTCATTATATAAAATTTTAATACAATTTTTCCTAGATTACCTTAAACTGATTAACTGATACCCTTGTCTTTATGCTTATAAAATGCTGATACCAAATTAGCTAAAACAAAATTTACACCAAAAGGTTATGTAGGTGTGATATCATCTTTTTATTACGATAAATGCTGGCCTTTTGCTTCAAAACCTAGTGGCAACATTGTAGGAATCTTTCATTTTATATTTCACATCATATGAGTTTGAGAATACCTATTTTGCATTAATGGAGAAAAGCCAGGGATGTGATAGAGCATATTGGTGATATGAGTGATCACATTCTCCTATACTCGAGAATAGGGACCCAATTGGGATTGGTAGAGGTTGTCCCGTCCCTTGGCCAGCAAGGTCGCCGGACTTGGCTCCCCTGGACTTTTTTCTTTGGGGCGAAATGGAACGGTTGATCTATGCAAGTCCTGTGCCCACCATGGAGGACCTAGTTGCTGGAGTTGTGATGGCAGCGGAATTTATCTCGAACGATTCAGGCGTGTTTGCTCGGGTGCGCGAATCCTGGCTCGACAGGTGCAGAAAATGCATCGAAATACATGCTGAACACTTTCAGCATTTGCTTCACTATTAATAATAAATTATTTGTAAAAAAACCTCCTTGTTTTTCTTTCTAATAATAATGAACCTTTTAATAAAGTTTTTAATAAAAAATTTTTCTCGAAAACTGAGAGAGATACAAAACAATATCAAGTGACAAAAAAGTTGTATTTTTAACTGAGCTTTATGAAAAAAATAAAATTAAAAAAAAAGTCAGTAGCATACATTTTTTTGTCATTTTTATTCGTGACACTGTCCCCCGAGGCGCCACTGGAAGTCATAATTAACATTTAATTAGTGCTAACTAAGCGTCTTATTAAGCTTAAATCCCCAGCGAATTTCAAGAAAATCGGTTAACGTGTCGTTGAGATATTGATAAAAAAAGGTATTTTGAAAAAAACTTGGACACCCTGTATTTTGAAAACCATCCACTTCCGGACATCAGTCTCTTATCTCAAACTGCTTGTCTATGGTTCCTCAATATGCCCGAGAAGTTTTTTCCAATTGAGAGGGGACACCCTGTATTTTTTCAAAACTCGAAATTAATTTTTTTTTTCATCGACAAACGTTGCCTAACACAAAATACTATAACTCAAGCATCAATACTCAGATTGCTGTCAAAATTATACATATCTTGTCTGAAGGTTAGTCCTAAATAAAAATCATATGGAAAAAATTCTAGTAACGCTAATTATTATACAGTGTGTCCTCAAATGGAATTACAATTTTACTAATATCTAAATAACCCAAACACATTTTTTTTCTTCAAATGGAACATCCTGTATTGATCTCTTTTAATCGATTGGGGAATCAACTTTTTTTTCTTACATGTCAGGGTTTCCTATACCTATTTCAGGTGGTTTTTTAGATAAATTAAGATAAAACAGGAGTGTAATACGATTAGAAAGGACCCTGGTATTCTTGCCAGTCAATGAGGAAAAGATTGTATTGGGTCTTTGAAAATGCTATAAAAGAAAAACTGCTGAATATTTTCTCAAATTTCTTTTTTTATTTGAAAGTACAATCCTTCCGGTTAATAATGACAAATAATTTCATTCAAATTGCTGCCTCGGCGGTCCATGCAGTAGCCGACACGATCGGTCCAATTTTTAAGCACATTATCGATTGTGTTCAGCTGTATTTCACCAATGGCTTCACGAATATTGTCCTTTAAAGCGTCAATTGTCTCTGGCCTCCGGACCAAAATCCGCACCAAACAGTGACTCGTTTTGGATGCATCGGCTTTTCAATGTATGCGTGCGGGTTTTCTGTGCCCCAAATGCGACAATTTTGCTTGTTTACATACCCGCCAAGATCAAAATGAGCTTCATCTGAAAAGATGATTTTTTTGGCAAAATCGGCATCTTCTGTAAGTCGATCGCAGGCCCACTGAGCGAAGCGAAAACGCATTGGATGGTCAGTTGGCTTCAACTCCTGAACCAATTGGACTTTGTATGGCGTCATATCAAGGTCTTTATGCAAAATTCGTCTCAATGATGTCTCCGAAATGTTCAATTGTTGAGACCGACGGTGAATTGATGTTGATGGCGCTTCACGCACACTTTCTGCCACAGCAGCAATATTCTCGGGTGTACGCACTGATTTTGGCTTTTCACGCTTTGGTTTAGCGATGAGGATGCCAGTTTCTTTCACTTTTTTCACGAGATAACGAACATACGGAGCTGACGGTGCTTCTCTTCTTCCAAAATCCGTACGCAATTTTCGCACACATTCTGCAACATTACCATGATTTTCAAAGTAATGTCGCAATATTTCCCAGCGTTGTTCAAGCGTATACACAACCATATTCGTTCAGCGGAAGGATAAAACTAATTATCTGTCAAATCAGACATGAGGTAAGTGTTACCCTTGATGAAATAAGCACTAGTTGAAAAAAAAACGTTAGATGGCGGACCCGATATATATATAAATATCCAATTCCTTTATTTTCCTCAACAGTTTTCACTGGGAATTCCACAACAGAAGTAGGATTTAATAAAAATCTGACCAATATTGACTTTTGCAGCCAGTCCTATAATAATACACGCACACACACACACCAAACACTGTGTAAATATTAGCCTGGAAAGGCAGAGAGCGAAACTTTCACAAACAAAGGAATATCGGGAATGAGAGCTTTTGTTTGAGACAAATAGAGACATGTCAGATATATATAGAGAGATAGTTCGGGTTTCATTTGATATTATCAAGCAAAAAGTAATTCAAAAACAGGGATATCTTCAAAACAAAAAAAAAATACCAAAACACATTTAATATTATCTACTAAAAGCAGTTTTATTTGTTGAAATTTTAATTTTCATTCCATAAATGTGGTTTATGCTTGTGAAAAAAAAATCGGTTGTGTTGGATATAAAAAAAATGCAAGAAGAACAGGGATTTGAACTCCGGACTTTCCGCATGCAAAGCAATCAATCAATCAATCAAAAATTTTTATTTCATACAGTTACATAACAGCATTACAAACATTTATCTTAAAACTAAATATATATACAATATTTACAAAACAGAAGTGAGCATGACTATATACTACAAAAATATGTACATGATGTCGATGCAGCAGGAACCTCGCGTCGCGGCCAGGCAGGCATGGTCTTAAGCCTTTCGAGTACAAATGTTTGTTCATTATTAGTCGTCTGAGGTAGGCTCGGCTCCAACCTAGGCTTTACCCAAGCAATGCGTCCGCAGTCGGCAGTGAATGCGAAATATTTATATAACATTTTTAAGCTACTTCTCTGTTAAGGCTTCTGAGTAATAACGCAGGAAAAATTAGGAAAAACCTACTTAAAGGGGGTGTCGAGTCGATTGTCCGTTTGCAGCGTTGCGAAAGATAAATCTAGCGATGCACTGTTTGTCTACGGCCTATTATCCAAGTAGATGGGTAATCTGTGATAAATTAGGGGATGTTTAAAATTGAGATTATCCCTCTCTCGGTGTCGGGTCATGTCCTGTGTCAGTGGTGACTTGTGGATGTCTGTGGTGTAATTTCAGTCACGTAGTCTGTAATATATTGTATGTTTGCCCGTCTATGCAGTTCATCGATGCGGGTGTAACGATCACTGCTTGTCGCATGCCGTAATATTTTGTTTTCCATACGCAGCAGTCGTAATCGCTGCGTATAGGACATGCTACACCAGACGGGAGCAGCGTAAGTCAGTATCGGTCTTAGTACAGTCTTGTATAAAGTAATTTTATTGTCGGTCGTCAGTACACTGTTTTTATTGATAAGTGGATAAAGACTGTGCACTGCACTGTAGGTCTTCTGTATACTGTGACTCGTATGCGGCTTGAAACTCAGTGTTCGATCGAGCTTCACTCCCAGATGAGTCACAGGTTGTCGTTGTGGATCGATTATTGCGTCGCCTATTTTTAGTTTTTCGAATATTTTGGTATTCTTGTATTTTTTTGTCAGTATGATTTGTTCTGTCTTGGTCCGGTTTATCTTTATTTTCCATGTTTTATAGTAGTCTTCAAGTCGCGTCATGTGGATTCGTATATGTCGATTAGCTGCGTTGGCGTGGTAGCTATGTGTGTAAAGGGTCGTTTCGTCGGCGTATAGGGCAAGCTTAGTGTGGGGATATTTGGGGATATCAGAAGTATAAAGGGTGTACAACTTAGGAGCGAGAACTGTGCCTTGGAGCACGCCTGCTTTTAGAGTTCAGAGGCGAGATGAGGTGCTATTTATTCGCACTTTGAAAGTTCTGTCTGAAAGGTACGACTTCAGTAGTGTTAGCAGATGTCCAGGTATATTGAGGCTGAGCAGTTTGGTCAGAAGTCCTTCGTGCCACACTCTGTCAAATGCCTTTTCCATGTCAAGCAGCACTAAGTTAGTTACTTGCTGCTTGTTAAAGGCAAGCTTGGCGTCATTAACTATCTTTGATGTAAGCATGACAGTGCTGTGGCCTGATCTGAATCCAAACTGCTCTTGTGGTGTTAGTCTAAGTCAGTCGTCTGTTTTGTTTAGTCTTGTAAGGATAATTTTCTCAGTGATTTTGGACATGGTATTTAGGAGGGAGATGGGTCTATAGCTGTTGGGGTCTTGTGGAGGTTTGCCGGGTTATAGAAAGGGAATAACAATGGCTTCCTTCCACTTTTTGGGGAAGTATTGTAGTTTTAATATGGCGTTTATTATATATGTAGTTTGGACCAATGCTTTTCTACTCATGTTCTTAACTAAAAGATTATCTATGGCATCTGGCCCTGGAGCCTTATTGTTGGGGAGTTTTTTAATGATTTGTAGGATTTCTTGTGGGGTGGAAAGTAACTTGTGCATTAGGTTAGGGGGGCAGTCTATTGTGGTAGGAATTTGTGAGCATTGGTGTTCAATGTCGTTATGTTCTTGTCTGGAATTAGGTAGAGGCGTATGCACCCTGTATAAGTGGTTTGCAAATGTCTCTACCTTCTCCCTGTCCGTTACCGAGTTTCTGTCATTGACTGTCAGTGTTGGTATTTGTGGGTATGTCCGTTTTAGGGCTTTCATCAGCTTCCACAAGGAGTTGTCTCGTACATTCAGATCACGTAGTTTGTCTGCCCATACCTTGTTTTTGTGTTCCTTGATCCTGTTAGTAATTGCAATTTGTAGTTCTTTAAGTTGTTCCCTGTCATTTGCATGTCTCGTTCGCTGCCACCTTTTTCGAATTCGATTTTTGAATTTGATTAGATTCAAAATATCGGGTGGCAGCCTGCCTTGTGCTGGCCTTTGGCGAACTTTTTGAGCAACTTTGTCCCTAGTTTTCTGTATTATTTCCTGAAATGTGCTACCTGTCCGCCCTTAATGGAATACCCGGTACTTACTTGTTAACAAGGCGCGAAAATGTAAGGATATATTTGTTTGCTTGAACTAACTAGAGTTATTTAGAAGAAAGATTCCATGTACTTGGCCCAAAAGTGCTGCTACTTGGAATAAATAAATATTTGTTTATTCTGAATAAACATTTTTTTTATACTAAATATTTATATAATTTGTTCTATCCAAACAAAACAATTTGTTCCGGAAAATCTGATCTATATTAAATCAGATCTACAGGGTGTCCAAAACGAAACAATCCCCAAAAATATTACGTGTGTATAGGTGTTTTTTGAACATTTGATCCAAATGTATGAAGAAAACTTCGCGTTTAACATCATATAGAGCTGCTACTCACCCTGAAAAACAGGATTCTTTATTACAAACTCCGGACACTTAAAAATCCCAACAATGGAAAAATATTATTTTGACTAATATGTATTTTCGATTGTGTTTTAAAAATCCCGTTTACTATAACGGATTGAATCAATTTTCAATTAGAAATCTTCGATTACTTTTCTTCCTTATTCTAATTACATAGATGGGGTGCAAAGTAATTTATTACAGGATCCAAAACACTTCTGGTCATATTTTCACGCCAAAAATAATACTAGTAGAATACCGGGCACTATGTCTTTTGATGGTGTTGAACATGTTGAGCCTCAGGCTATTGTTGACAGATTTGCTGAGTTCTTTGAGAGCGTATTTCTGAAACCGGATGATTCCATATCCGTTGTAAACGGTGATAGAGTTCCCTTTTCTGCTGTCAATGTTCCTGACATTACTCATTCGGAGATTTTTCTCTCGTGTAAAAAACAATTTAGTTGGATCATGGGGTGCTAATTCGGAAGCTGGACAGCTATGGGTTTGTCAATAACCTGAAATCTTTATTTATTTCATATCTTCGAAACAGACTACAGTATGTAGTTTATAATGGCTACAATTCCAAAAAATATAAAGCATCATCTGGTGTGCCTCAGGGTTCAAACTTGGGTCCCCTACTTTTCTTGATCTTCATTAACGATCTTAACGAGTGTCTGCAAGTTGACAGGTTGTTTTTCGCTGACGATGTCAAGCTGTTCGCCACTATCGTGTCGTACGAGGACTGCATAGGTCTTCAGAGTGAGCTTGAGGCGATGGAGAGTTGGTGTAACAATAACAAGCTATATCTAAATGCTAAGAAGTGTAAATGCATGTCTTATTCGAGAAGGAAAACTGCTTTTAATTTTCAATATCGACTTGGACAGACTGTTCTCGAGAGATGTGCAGCTTCTACCGATTTGGGTGTTACGTTTGACTCGAGATTGTCTTTCGTTCCTCATATTAACTTAAAGGCGAATGAAGCGATTAGGGCTTATGGTTTCATTGTTGGAAATTGCACAGGCATTGAAAACATTGTATTTCTCTTACGTTCGTTCGAAACTAGAGTATTGTTCAATCATCTGGTATCCAATTTATGAGGTACATAAGCACGCCATTGAAAAAATTCAAAGGAAATTCCTTAAATCTCTCGTATATAAATCTAATGGCGTTTATCCAGAAAAAGGGTTGGATAGCTCGATGCTCTGGAATAGATTTAACGTCCGTAGCTTGGAGTTCCGTAGAATCCTTGCTTTGAAATTTTTGTACGGTCTTTTAAATGGTAAAACCGATTGCTCTGAGTTGCTGGCTGAGATTGATATAAATGTTCCACGCCTGGGGAGTCGTAACGGATTATATTTTACTGCAAACGTCCTGTTACGAATCTATACACGAAATCACCAGTTTTTGTGATGTGCAATAATTTTAATATGATCTGTAACGATTGCGACATATTTGATTGTTCGTTGCACGACTTAATGGAAACTGCTCGTAGTTTTTTTAGGGTGTGATGTAATGTTAATGTAATAGTAATATAATGTAATGAAAGTAAATGTCTACATTTAATTTGTTATTTTGTTCAATATTATTCCGTTTAGTTTCTTGATTGTGATTGATTTTGGTTTGTTTGATTTGCTGTAATTTAATTGTAACAATTTGAATAGCATATTGGGATTCATTCGGATTGCGTTATAAAATTAGTATTGTTTCTGAATGTACATAATACCCGCTAATTTCAAAATGGTTACAATTGGCGCAGTCGGTAGGATAAAAGTAAATTCAACTGCCGGAGTCTTATTACACTTACATACGAAAAGCGGTCATATAAGTGCCCTAGGTTCCACACCACTATACTAACGATTCAACGGACATTATTTTTTTATTTATTATATAATATCGGGTACGCCATCTAACGTTTTTTTTTTTCAACTAGTGCTTATTTCGTGAAGGGTAACACTTAGCTCATGTCTGATTTGACAGATAATTAGTTTTATCCTTCCGCTGAACGAATATGGTTGTGTATACACTTGAACAACGCTGGGAATTATTGCGACATTACTTTGAAAATCATGGTAATGTTGCATAATGTGGCGAAAATTGCGTACGGATTTTGGAAGAAGCGAAGCACCGTCAGCTCCGTATGTTCGTTATCTCGTGAAAAAAGTGAAAGAAACTGGCATCCTCATCGATAAACCAAAGCGTGAAAAGCCAAAAACAGTGCGTACACCCGAGAATATTGCTGCTGTGGCAGAAAGTGTGCGTGAAGCGCCATCAACATCAATTCACCGTCGGTCTCAACAATTGAACATTTCGGAGACATCATTGAGACGAATTTTGCATAAAGACCTTGGTATGACGCCATACAAAGTCCAATTGGTTCAGGAGTTGAAGCCAACTGACCATCCAATGCGTTTTCGCTTCGCTCAGTGTGCCTGCGATCGACTTACAGAAGATGCCGATTTTGCCAAAAAAATCATCTTTTCAGATGAAGCTCATTTTGATCTTGGCGGGTATGTAAACAAGCAAAATTGTCGCATTTGGGGCACAGAAAACCATACATTGAAAAGCCGATGCACCCAAAACGAGTCACTGTTTGGTGCGGATTTTGGTCCGGAGGCATAATTGGGTCATTTTTCTTCGAAAATGAGCAAGGAGTGGCCGTTACAGTCAATGGCGATCGTTATCGGGCCATGTTGAACGAATTTTTGTTCACAAAAATTGAAGAGGAGGATATTGGCAACATTTGGTTTCAACAGGACGGCGCTACGTGCCACACAGCCGAAGCTACACTCGATGTTTTGCGCCCTGTTTTTGAAGATCTTATTATCAGCCGCAGAGCTGATGTCGTTTGGCCACCTCGGAGCTGCGATTTGACACCGTTGGACTATTATTTGTGGGGTGCCGTCAAAGATAAGTGTTACGCCGACAAGCCAGAGACAATTGACGCTTTAAAGGACAATATTCGTGAAGCCATTGGTGAAATACAGCTGCACACAATCGATAATGTGCTTAAAAATTGGACCGATCGTGTAGGCTACTGCATGGCCAGCCGAGGCAGCCATTTGAATGAAATTATTTGTCATTATTAACCGGAAGGATTGTAATTTCAAATAAAAAAATAAATTTGAGAAAATATTCAGCAGTTTTTCTTTTACAGCATTTGCAAAAAAAAAAAGTTATCTGGCAGACCCAATATACAGGGTGTTTCATTAATATTGCAAAAAAATTTAGGATGAGTTTCCTTGCTTAAAAATAAGAAAAAAAGTTCATGTGAACCTGTGTCCGAAAATGCTTTGTTTCGAAGATACAGGGTGTTAAAATTTTATTTATTTTGTGTAAATTATTTAAAGCGCACAGTAACTGATTGCGCAAAAGTAAATGTTCACTTTTTTCATCGAGTGTGCTATGATTTGTCATGGCAATAGAAAGCAAATAACAAATGACAACTGAAAAAAAAAACATTTTAATGCATCTCATATTGACATTGATTAGTCAAGTATTTAATTATTAAGTTGGTTAAGCTTTTCAAAATGAATTACACAAATAGTGAAATGTGCGATATGCATTTCGTTTATGGCCTGGCCAACGGTAATTCATTAGCAGCTAGACGTCTTTATGAAGAAAAATACCCTAATCGTGTCATCCCGTATCATACGATGTTTTCTCGTCTCCATCAACGTCTTCATGAAAATGGAAGTTTTCAAAAACAAACCGCTGAAAACGGGAGGCCCCGCACAGCAGCAACTCCACAGGTAGAAGAACATGTGCTTCATCAGATTGAAGAAACTCCTACAACAAGTACCAGAAAGATTGCTTTAAATATGAATCGTGCTTTAAACGTAAATGTAAGTGCTTCAACAGTTTTCAGAATTTTAAATAACAATCTCTTATACCCTTATCACATCCAGCGTGTACAGGCACTCTTACCCACAGATTTTCCCCTAAGAGTAGATTTTTGTCGATGGATGCAACAAAAACTTGGAGAAAATCCACATTTTTTAGGACGAATATTATTCACCGATGAGGCAAATTTCTCCAGAGAAGCCATAATTAATTTCCACAACAATCATGTATGGGCAGGTGAAAACCCACATGCAATTTTAGAAGGCCGTCATCAACACCAGTTTTCACTTAACGTTTGGGTGGGGATTATTGAAGACCATTTGATAGGCCCATATTTTTTACAACCGAGGCTTACTGGAGAAGTTTATCGTCGTTTTCTTGAAGATGTATTACCCATACTTTTAGAAGATGTCCCACTACAATTGAGATTGCAAATGTATTTCATGCACGATGGCGCTCCTCCACATTTCAGTTTAGTTGCGCGGGAATATTTAAATACTGTGTATCCAAATCGTTGGATCGGTCGAGGAGGAGCACAACCCTGGCCCCCGAGGTCTCCGGACCTAAATTCATTGGATTTTTTCCTTTGGGGTCACCTTAAACATTTGGTTTATACGACCCCAATAGAAACTGTGGAGGAATTAAGAAACCGCATCATTGCATCCTGTGAAACAATTAGACACACACCCGGAATATTTGAACGCGTTCGCCAATCAATGCGTCGTAGGATAGATGCTTGTATTACAGTTGGGGGTTCACATTTTGAACAACTCTTGTAATTTAAACAAAGGACTTTTTAATGAGATTGTCATTTCTTAAATATTTTTCTTACAAAATTGTTAATGTCAGTTATTGTTATTATTGTTATTATTATTTTAGTAGCTGACTGTTTCACAGCATTTTTGTTAAACGTTCGTTTTTTTAAACGCCCTTATGATTAATATTGATAAATAAAAAAAGATAATAATAAAACCTTTGCGTTTTTGCCTTTTCCAGAAAAATCGTTATTGTATTATTATGTTTCGAAAATTTAAGACAAATAACTATTGCTAAATCTTTTGTGACAAAATGCGTTTAAAATTTATTACTTACAATAAATAACAATTAACCTTAAAACACTTTTCTAAGATAAAAGAAAATTTATAATACATAAATATTACCTTTTAAAATTACAGGCATTGACTTTTTCAAATCTAAATACCTCGAGAACGGTTGCTCGTAGCGACTTCTACCAAGTATGCATGTTTTGCGGAAAAACTGATAGATAAATCCATTTTTATTCTTAGAAATAAAAAGAAGTACGATTAAAAAAGTTATGACTCTTTAAATAGGTGAAAACATATGTAGGTGGCGCCACCTACAAGAAAACGCCAAACTAATATCAAAATTAAATTTCTCATGTCAAAAAACCCCTACATACTAATTTTTATTAAAATATTCCAATTATGTCAAAAGTTATTTACAAAAACCAAAAAAATAAATAAAATTTTAACACCCTGTATCTTCGAAACAAAGCATTTTCGGACACAGGTTCACATGAACTTTTTTTCTTATTTTTAAGCAAGGAAACTCATCCTAAATTTTTTTGCAATATTAATGAAACAGGGTGTATAGGTATAAGTCATTTTATTATTATTTATTTGATTCAAATAACCGTGGACTTGTTTCAAATAACCAGGAATTAACTTTAATCTGTTACTTAAATTAAATAAATATTTATTTCTGCCAAACCCCCCATCTATGTGTCATCCTACAGGACTCCTTGAATAACCTTAAAATAATATAGTATTGTTACCGTGATTGTTAAAAGGGTCTTGCCATCTCTTCACAATTAAAATAAAATACACAATGAAGGTTATAAAAAAAATAAGTCCTCACACAGAATAAACATTTAGAAACCTTAGGGAACATTCTGCTAAAGTTATCATTATGAATCTGAGTAGGTACAGGCATACAATGGCATAAACAAGAGCCTGCCTAGAAATTTGAATACTATAATCAAAGATGACTTACGTTTACATGCTTTGCGATGCGTGATCTGCTTGGTAGGGTCTCTGTAGTAACCTTCACGGCAATAATGACAATGTCTGCCAGCTGTGAAATGTCGACATTTCAGACAAACACCTCCGCTAACACGAGCTGACAGTTTGTACAATTCCATGTTGAAGCGGCAACGGCGTGCATGCTGATTACATTCGCAGGCTAGAAAAAGGAAGAGAAATACATATTAGTACTTATACAGTAGTGGTCCTGTTAATTTTTAATTAAATTAAAAAAAAAACCAAACAAGAGACTCAGAGATTCTGACGGTCGTGTCCGAAATGTGCAATTTTCACAACTTATTTCAATTCAACAGGACGCCCGGTCGTAGTGGCCGTATTCTGGACTTGGTCTTGGCCCACAATCCCGACACCAGGGTTGTCGTTGCGGAGGATGTTCTGATCGAGCCGGACAGTTATCACCCTCCTTTGGTTGTTCATATACCATTCAGAACCCACAAAGTGGCTTCTTCTCGTCAGGCGGAAAGGTTTTACTACGATTTTAAGTCGGCCCACTTTGAGTCTTTGAATGACCGTCTTGGTGGCATTCGGTGGGATTTTCTTCTCTCCTATCGGTCGGTGGATGACATGGTCGACACCTTTTACCCATCTTATTCGATGCGTTCGAGGTTTTTGTGCCCAAGAAGAGGTGTTCCTCTAAACGATTTTCGCGGTGGTATTCACTGGAGCTGAAACAGCTCATATTTGAAAAGAAGAGGGCTCACAAGCGTTACAAATTCACAGGCTCGCAGACCCATTATGCGCACTTTAGCAGACTCAGAAGTGAATGTAATCGCCTTTCTCGCGTTTGCTATATGTCTTTTACAAATGCAATTGAGAGTGAGCTGCCTCAGAACATTGGAGCTTTTTGGAGATTCATTAATTCTAAAAGAAGACCTGCCCTCGCGTCTATCATGGGGTGAACGAACGAGCGACGCCGATCAGTGTGGGGCGGATTTGTTTGCTGCGTATTTTGAATCAGTGTATAACGACAGATGTCTTGATTCTCCGGTTGGCTGTGTCGGGGACACCCTAGTGAATGTTTCCGATCATCACATCTCTCTCTCTCAGATATTTTAGAGCCAATTGTTGGCTTGGAAGTGAGGAAGTCGGCCGGTCCCGATGGAATCAGCCTTGCTTCTAAGGAATTGTAGCTTTTCGCTTGCTAGACCGCTTCAAATTATTTTCAAGCATTCGGTCTCCACTGGCACTTTCCCTGTATTATGGAAAACTAGTTTCATTACCCCTATTTTTAAATCCGGCAACAGAAATGAAGTAACAAATTACCGACCGGTCTGTATATTGAATTCAATTCCGAAACTATTCGAAAACCTGATCACTCGTTATCTGACGGCCACTCTAGGGCCATTAGTGATCTCCGATCAATTTGGATTTCAGGCAGGTAAATCTACCGAGCTCAATCTCCTCGAATTCACAAACTACTTGTCCCGGGCTTTGGAGCGCGGATATCAAGTTCATGCCATTTACACCGACTTCTCTAAGGCTTTCGACAGTGTCAACCATCGGCTTCTCAGTGAGAACCTTGGGATTATTGGAGTCTCTGCGCCTATGTTGGACTGGTTGGGGAGCTACTTATGTGGTAGAACTCAGGTTGTCCGGATCAATGAGTTTCATTCCAGGCCCATATTAGTTTCATCTGGTGTTCCTCAGGGGTCTCATTTGGGCCCCTTATTATTTAACTTATTTGTCAATGACATAGAGCAATGTTTCGTTCATAGTGAGATCAAGTTATTTGCTGATGATCTAAAGTGTTATAGGCGTATTGCAGGCCCATCCGATTGCTACCTTTTGCAGGAGGATGTTATTCGGCTTGTGCATTGGTGCGAGGCGAATGGGTTGGATTTGAATATATCGAAGTGCTTTTGCGTTAATTTTAACCGTACTAGGGATCCACTTTTTCACGAATACTTTATTGACCGGGACGCTTTGGATTATAAGGCTTTGGTCAAGGCTCTGGGTGTCTACTTGGATTCTTCACTGAGCTACACCGACCACATCAGGCGCGCGACATCGCGGTCCATTAAGATGTTGGGCTTCATCAGACGTTGTTCGGGGGATTTCAGTCAGATTGGTACATTCAGAGCCCTGTACACATCCCTTGTGAGGCCGCATTTGGAGTACGCCTCTGCGGTGTGGTCTCCATCTTATGTTTGTCACACTGTCTGTATCGAGAGGGTTCAGCACCGTTTTCTGAGGTACGTTCACCGTGAACGACCCGTTAATTTTAACTTAAACTACGGCGTATTGCTGAGTGAGCTGGATTTGGCTACATTGGGCGCCCGCAGGGTTGTCAGGGACCTGACTATACTATATAAAATTTTAAACAATACTCTTTTATCTTCTAGTCTTTTATCCCAGATTGGTTTTCATGTTCCCCCTAGACAAAGCAGAAGTTCTGATCTCTTTCATGTCTCGTTCCACCGCGCGAACTACGCTATGAATACCTTTGTCACCAGAGTGGCGCGACTGGCGAATCGTTGTTCTAATCATAACATCGATTTCTTTGCACCATTTGGTGAGTTCGCCGGTCGCTTGAGGAGGGGGTCTAGAGATGAATGGTTTCCCTAATTCCTGGTTTTTAAAATTTAAAATAAATTATCATTCATTAATTCCTTAACATCAGCGAGCGTTGGAGTCCTGCGAGCTGTTGTATGTCGCGCAATTGCTGGTTTTTTGTTTTTTTTATTAAGTTCAATTGTAATGGATAGTCTAGAGTTATGTAAGTTTTATAATTTCTGTATTATGTTGTATGCTATTGTTTTGTACATGTTGTAATAATGGACTTTGTCCGTAGATTAATAAATAAATAAATAAACAAAAGATAAACTAAAAAACTGGACAAATTAAAATTAAACAACACCAACAAAGTCAACTAGACTAGACTAGAGATTGATGAATGCCTGAGGGATATTTTGCCACTTTTCTTCTATGGCAAGGGCCAACTCTCTTAAGCCGATACCACCACACATGGTCAATTATAGTAACAATTCTCGCTTTGTGTGGTCTAGCATGATCGTCAATCATGCATGATGAAATGCTCTCCAAAACATCCTACCATCTGGTCTATATTCACGGTGTCCCCTATGGTTGGGCAAAAACCAAGAACAAAATATTTTTAATGTCAACAGAAAATTAAATCCAATAAAGGAATTTACCTTAAATCGTTTCGATTTAGCGTGGTTCGCTATATCGGTCCTGTTACACGCGACTATACCAGTTTGCCTTTTTAGGCTATCATTTAAAATCTTGCTCTTCGTCCCTCAATTTTTCACTCTGTTCACTTAATCGAGTCTCCATCACAAGGATATGATAGTTGAAAAAATGTTAAAATAGCACTTTTGAAGTCATCTTCGACAGGACCTGCTTTGAGCGTTAAATTTGTCAATAAAAAAATCCAAAGCCGTATTTAAAAAAAACAAAGTTGATGATGGTTTTTCAAAAACGAAACGTCGCACAGTGGGGTATTTGAGCAATCTGGCCGGCCATAAATCGATTTCGTAAACTTTATCGCAGTTAGAAAATACGTGTATTTTATAAGCAGGGATAGTTTAGGCATATAATAAACCCCTTCTCCACCTTATAGCACACTGTTCACAATCGTACGATCAGTTGAAATTCGGCTATCCTTAAGCAGACATATTAATTTCCGCCGTAGTTAGCAGATGTGTAATTAAAGAGTGTTGTGATTTGTATTGTTTATTTAGACTTATAAAATAATAAATTATGGATTGTGGAGAACCAGGTAAGTGTGTTTAGTTTTCACAAATCTTTATTATATAATGCATTTTAGTAATTTTAAAATTAGCTTTTTCTATTGATAGTTTGTTTTCATGCTTTTTTTTCAATCTAGTTTTACTTTGTAGGAACAAAGTTGTACTTCCGGATATTTCCCGGAATCGATATCAGTTTGTTCTTCAAAAAATGTAATTTTTTTTTGCGTAAAATGCGATTTTGTAAATTATTGCTATTTAAAGCAAATAACTACATGTAAAATCGATAAAATAACTACTGGTATTAATTATTTCCTTTTTCCGTTCTTAATTGTTGTTTTTTTTTTCAGGGCCGTCAAATGTACGACTACTGACTAGAAAACATTTATTTTCTATTATGCAGCGACAAAATTTGAATACCATGAACGAAAAGTTGGAATTTCTAGAAAACCATCTTCTCGAATCGGAAGATTTTTCAACGGAGCAAATTAGTACACTAAAGCACGATTTGTCACATTTTAAGTCAGAAGTAAAGAGCAGGTGGTCTAAAGCGTTAAGAAAAGAAGAATACTTCTTAAAGAAAAATAACAAATGGCTCCAAGGAACATTTCATATTCCAAAGGTTGTAAAGAGACCCGGTCGACCCGCAAAGTTGTTTGAGGCATCAAGTGAGAGGACTAAAAGAAGAAAAACCGAAGGGCTTCGCAAAACAACTAACTTAGAGGTGCTCACTTACGCGACGCAGTCTAAGCTAGTAGAAAGTGGCAAAAGACATGCTTCCTTAGTTCTAAAAGAAATTACAAGTACCCCAAAACGAGCAACAAAATATAAGAAAGCTTTTTCTCGTACCCAGTTAGAAAGTGTCAGCTCTCAATTGTCGCCGAGGCAGGCTATTGTTATGTTTGTTGAAGCAGGACTTTCCAGGAGGCAGTACGAAATAATAAGAAGCACTCAGAAAAAGTAATTTCCTTGTTATAGTCTTCTACAAAAAGCTAAACTAGAGTGCTACCCTGGTAAGGCAGCATACTTAGTAACCGAAACTTGTGCTGAAGTAAAACTGCAAAGCTTAATGGACCATACCGCTACTCGATTATTGACCCATTTAGAAGAAGTTTTAAAACTGCATACCGAAAGAAGCGATACGTTTGTTTTGATGTGCAAGTGGGGTTGTGATGGAGCACAACAAGTTCAATTCAAACAAAGATTTGGTAACGATGCTGCCTCTGACGCCAACTTATTTCAAAGTTCTTTTGTAGCCCTTCAGCTAAAAAGGTCCAAAAGCAATGAGGTTATATGGCAGAATCCTACTCCGTCATCTCCCCGTTATTGCCGCCCCATACGAATTAGGTTTGTTAAAGAAACCACAGATATAACACTGCAAGAAATAGATTACGTGAAAGCTGCCATAAATAATTTACAACAGACAAAAGTCACGATAGATAATAACTGTTACAGTGTTGACTATAGTATGATGTTCACCATGGTTGACGGAAAAGTCTGCAATGCTGCCACAAATACTACATCAACAATGAGATGTTATATCTGTGGTTTAACATCCAAAGATTTTAATAATTTAAACGTAAAAAGAGATGCTAATCCAGAGGCACTAAACTTCGGACTGTCTATTTTACATGCGCGAATCCGATTTTTTGAAACAATTTTACATTTATCCTACAAGTTACATATAAAAAAGTGGCAACTGAGGACAGACACGGAAAAAGCTGCAGTGAAGCAAAGAAAAATACAAATACAGGATGATTTTCGACGAAAACTGGGCTTAATAGTAGATGTACCTAAACCTGGATTTGGTAACACAAACGATGGCAATACCAGTCGAAGATTTTTTGAGAACCACGAATTGTCGGCAGAAATTACTGGGATTGACAAGCACTTTATATACAGATTAAAAATAATTTTAAAAGTATTATCGTGTGGACATAAAATTAACATAGAGAAATTTTCGGATTATGCAAAGGAAACTGCAGAAATCTACATCCAGCTCTTCTTGTGGCATCCAATGACTCCCACTATGCACAAAATATTAATCATGGCCCAATGGTTATCGAAAATGCGCTGCTTCCGATAGGTCAATTATCAGAGGAGGCATCAGAATAGGCATTTCAGGATCTATCGCCAAAATTTTGCAAGAAAGTTTTCAAGAGAATCTTGCAATTTGAATGTGTTGAATAGGCTGTTGCTTACTTTCGATCCTATTATAACTGGAATGAGACCAATACCTAAAAAGCATAGTAAACCGTTTTCCAAAGAAACACTAACTTTGTTACTTTCGACTTCACCTAATGTGCAAACAGAGTCGCAGTCGGAATCATCAACGGATGATGAAGAAGAAACTGTTGATTCAGACGAGGAAGGATGGGATTCATCCAGTTAAAACATTTTCTTATTCGAATTTTTTTATAATATGTTTGTAAAATTAATAATAAAGTTACCCAAATGTAGATTACTAGTGGACACACTGTCCATACGTGTCTATTTTTTTGGTTTTACTGTAAATTATACTTACAAATATCCTAAATTTATTCAATTCTTCCTGAAGTATAACTTATTTGATTTATATATTTTTTGCCGCCCAGATTACTCAAATACCCCACTGTGCGTCATAGTGAAAATTTGTAAACTCTATATTTTTCTCCTCACAAAGTAACAATGAGAAAGTGCTTTTAATTTTTTTATATCTCTAAAAATAATGTCAAAAATAAATAATAAAAACTAAAATCGCAAAAAATAGTTTTTTGAAAAATTCTCGAAAACTGCTAAAGTTAGTTTAATTTTGAAAACACAATTTAAAAGATGTTTAAATTGTACAACTTTTCTCTAGTTCAACTGATCTTGTAACTCCTACCGTTTCCAAGATCCCAATGACCAAAATAATAATTGTTGAGGAAATTTACGAATAGCCCTGTATAGAAACAAGTCAGATCAGCGTCTTCTACATAAAAAAGCGCAAATAAAAAAGTTTTTCCAGAAACGAATTATCCAGAAAAACAAAAAAGTTATGGACCGAAAACAAAATCGATCAAAATCGAGAAACGCATGAGTTTCCATAAGAACTCGTACAGTTTGGGCCGCCCTGTACATCTGCATCAACATGTTATTTACATCAATCAACACCAGATCCACTAGGTACAAAAATTATCATACTTTGAGGATAGAATAATAACACGTACAACTTACACATCACCTTTCGTGTGATTTCTTTTACAATTTACGACGCACTAAGGATTCAGCATACACCCTGTACACTGTATATTAACAGAACGACAGTTCTGCACATCCTGTAGTAAAGATTAAACCGTACGCGCGAAAATATATTAGTGCAACATAAATAACACCCACAATAAATAATACCACAACACATTCATGAAAGGTTATGTCCATTTGAAACAGAAATAAAAAAAAGCAAGGAAATATAAATGAAACAGTACCAATCGGTTCTTGGAACCCCCATGGTGGGCATGCTCATATGTGTGTACCCAAAATGTAAATGCTTATTTTTTATTTCCAAAACCATTCTTTAATTTGTCATCGAACGTTTTACCTAATATTTTGTATCGTATTTTTGAAATCATTGATAATATGAGAAATGGCCATTTGAATTTGTATACATTTCAAAAAAACGCAGCAAAAAAAATGCCATGAACGTACTGGGATATTTTTTAATAGAAGGACGGTGTATGGTTATGCTAGACGATCTCCTCAAGGTAAGAAGTACGGTACCTCATTGGCGTACGTGTTAATCGCGATTATTATTTTTTGCCATTCAAGAGTAAACTGCCTTTGGGACAGATTTTATTTCAAATCTGATAAAATTTATCGAGTTTTTGTCATTAAAAATTTCCTTAAATTCTAATTTTGATAAAAATTCATACAGTGTGTGTCAATTATACTCTTTAGACAGTTGCCATCATGATTAAGACACAAGGGAACTCCAAAAACTCTACTTTTAATAAATGCGGTTTTAACCACATATACACTGTGGTCAAGATTATAATGGGATAGCATTGGAATCCAAGGATGAAGCTGCAAAAATAAAGATATTGAAAAATAGGATATAGGTGAGAAATATAAAAAAAATAAAATAGTTTGGGTTGGGTTGGGACAGAAATATATAGCAAAATCCGGGATAACAGCACAAATATTAAGAGTAATTTGGCAAAACTCATAGGGGGCTTACTCGACGGGCCACATTCACGAAAGGTAGTTACGAAAGTGGAAGCTATTAGAAGAACAACGTATCCAAAGCCCAAGGATGAAGCTGAAAAAGTAAATATTTATGAAAGCCCAAAGTTGACTGATAAATGGAAATAACAGAATAGAGGAAATATGAAACTAGACCCATGTGGGAAGACTTACTGTGGGCTTACTCGACGGACTACATTCACGGAATGTAGTTACGTAAGTGTAGGCTATATAGAGGAACAACATACCGAAAGCTCAAGGATGAAACGGAAAAAGTAATTTTTTTATGAAAGACCAAAGTTGACTGATAAATGGAAATAACAGAATAGAGGAAATATGAAGCTAGGCTCATGTGGGAAGACTTACTGTGGGCTTACTCGACGGGCTACATTCACGGAATGTAGTCACGTAAGTGTAGGCTGTATAGAGAAACAACATATCGAAAGCCCAAGAATGAAGCTGAAAATGTAATTTTTTTATGAAAGACCAAAGTTGACTGATAAATGGAAATAACAGAATAGAGGAAATATGAAGCTAGGCTCATGTGGGAAGACTTACTGTGGGCTTACTCGACGGGCTACATTCACGGAATGTAGTCACGTAAGTGTAGGCTGTATAGAGAAACAACATATCGAAAGCCCAAGAATGAAGCTGAAAATGTAAGTTATATATGAATGACCAAAGTTGACTGATAAATGGAAATAACAGAATAGAGGAAATATGATACTAGGCTCATGTGGGAAGACTTACTGTGGGCTTACTCGATGGGCTACATTCACGGAAGGCAGTTAGGTAAGTGTAGGGTATATAGAGGAACAACATATCCAAAGCCCAAGGATGAAGCTGGAAAAGTAAATTTTTTATGAAAGTCCAAAGTTGACTGATAAATGGAAATAACAGAATAGAGGAAATATGAATCTAGGCTCATGTGGGAAGACTTATTGTAGGTTCACTCGACGGGCTACATTCACGGAATGTAGTTACGTAAGTGTGGGCTATATAGAGGAACAACATATCCAAAGCCATCCTTGAACTTGCGCAACCCCAATTGTAATTCAGATTTTTCAAATGTAAATCAGAAAGTTTCAATAGTAATTTAGATTTTTCAAATGTAAATCAGAAAACCCCAATTATTGTAAATCAGATTTTTCAAATGTAAATCAAAAAGTTTCAATTATTAATAAGATTTTTCAAATGTAATTCAGAAAACCCCAATTGTAATTCAGATTTTTTAAATGTAATTCAGAAAGTTTCAAATGTAATTCACAAAGTTTCAATTGTAATTCAGATTTATTAAATGTAATTCAGAAAACCTCAATTGTAATTCAGATTTTTCAAATGTAATTCAGAAAGTTTCAATTGTAATTCAGATTTTTGCAAATGTAATTCAGAAAGTTTCAATTGTAATTCAGATTTTTCAAATATAAATCAGAAAGATTCAATTGTAATTTGGAATTTTGAAATGTAATTCAGAAAACCCCAATCAGATTTTTCAAATGTAAATCAAAAAGTTTCAATTGTAATTTGGATTTTTTAAATGTAATTCACAAAGTTTTAATTGTAATTCAAATTTATTAAATGTAATTCAGAAAACCTCAATTGTAATTCAGATTTTTCAAATATAAATCAGAAAGTTTCAATTGTAATTTGGATTTTTGAAATGTAATTCAGAAAACCCCAATCAGATTTTTCAAATGTAAATCAAAAAGTTTCAATTGTAATTTGGATTTTTTAAATGTAATTCACAAAGTTTCAATTGTAATTCAAATTTATTAAATGTAATTCAGAAAACCTCAATTGTAATTCAGATTTTTCAAATATAAATCAGAAAGTTTCAATTGTAATTTGGATTTTTTAAATGTAATTCACAAAGTTTTAATTGTAATTCAAATTTATTAAATGTAATTCAGAAAACCTCAATTGTAATTCAGATTTTTCAAATATAAATCAGAAAGTTTCAATTGTAATTTGGATTTTTGAAATGTAATTCAGAAAACCCCAATCAGATTTTTCAAATGTAAATCAAAAAGTTTCAATTGTAATTTGGATTTTTTAAATGTAATTCACAAAGTTTCAATTGTAATTCAAATTTATTAAATGTAATTCAGAAAACCTCAATTGTAATTCAGATTTTTCAAATATAAATCAGAAAGTTTCAATTGTAATTTGGAATTTTGAAATGTAATTCAGAAAACCCCAATCAGATTTTTCAAATGTAAATCAAAAAGTTTCAATTGTAATTTGGATTTTTCAAATGTAAATCAAAAAGTTTCAATTGTAATTTGGATTTTTTAAATGTAATTCAGAAAGTTTCAAATGTAATTCACAAAGTTTCAATTGTAATTCAAATTTATTAAATGTAATTCAGAAAACCTCAATTGTAATTCAGATTTTTCAAATGTAAATCAGAAAGTTTCAATTGTAATTTAGATTGTTCAAATGTAATTCAGAAAACCCCAATTATTGTAAATCAGATTTTTCAAATGTAAATCAAAAAGTTTCAATTATTAATAAGATTTTTCAAATGTAATTCAGAAAACCCCAATTGTAATTCAGATTTTTTAAATGTAATTCAGAAAGTTTCAAATGTAATTCACAAAGTTTCAATTGTAATTCATATTTATTAAATGTAATTTAGAAAACCTCAATTGTAATTCAGATTTTTCAAATGTAATTCAGAAAGTTTCAATTGTAATTCAGAAAATCACAATTGTAATTCAGATTTTTCAAATGTAATTCAGAAAACCGCAATTATTGTAAATCAGATTTTTCTAATGTAAAGCAAAAAGTTTCAATGATTAATAAGATTTTTCAAATGTAATTCAGAAAATCCCAATTGTAAATCAGATTTTTCAAATGTAATTCAGAAAGTTTCAATTGTAATTCAGAAAATCACAATTGTAATTCAGAAAACCCCAATTATTGTAAATTAGATTTTTCTAATGTAAAGCAAAAAGTTTCAATGATTAATAAGATTTTTCAAATGTAATTCAGAAAATCCCAATTGTAAATCAGATTTTTCAAATGTAATTCAGAAAGTTTCAAATGTAATTCACAAAGTTTCAATTGTAATTCATATTTATTAAATGTAATTTAGAAAACCTCAATTGTAATTTAGATTTTTCAAATGTAATTCAGAAAGTTTCAATTGTAATTCAGAAAATCACAATTGTAATTCAGATTTTTCAAATGTAATTCAGAAAACCCCAATTATTGTAAATCAGATTTTTCTAATGTAAAGCAAAAAGTTTCAATGATTAATAAGATTTTTCAAATGTAATTCAGAAAATCCCGATTGTAAATCTGATTTTTCAAATGTAATTCAGAAAGTTTCAAATGTAATTCACAAAGTTTCAATTGTAATTCATATTTATTAAATGTAATTTAGAAAACCTCAATTGTAATTCAGATTTTTCAAATGTAATTCAGAAAGTTTCAATTGTAATTCAGAAAATCACAATTGTAATTCAGAAAACCCCAATTATTGTAAATTAGATTTTTCTAATGTAAAGCAAAAAGTTTCAATGATTAATAAGATTTTTTAAATGTAATTCAGAAAATCCCAATTGTAAATCAGATTTTTCAAATGTAATTCAGAAAGTATCAAATGTAATTCACAAAGTTTCAATTGTAATTCATATTTATTAAATGTAATTTAGAAAACCTCAATTGTAATTTAGATTTTTCAAATGTAATTCAGAAAGTTTCAATTGTAATTCAGAAAATCACAATTGTAATTCAGATTTTTCAAATGTAATTTAGAAAACCCCAATTATTGTAAATCAGATTTTTCTAATGTAAAGCAAAAAGTTTCAATGATTAATAAGATTTTTCAAATGTAATTCAGAAAATCCCAATTGTAAATCAGATTTTTCAATTGTAATTCAGAAAATCACAATTGTAATTCAGATTTTTCAAATGTAATTCAGAAAATCCCAATTGTAAATCAGATTTTTCAAATGTAATTCAGAAAGTTTCAAATGTAATTCACAAAGTTTCAATTGTAATTCATATTTATTAAATGTAATTTAGAAAACCTCAATTGTAATTTAGATTTTTCAAATGTAATTCAGAAAGTTTCAATTGTAATTCAGAAAATCACAATTGTATTTCAGATTTTTCAAATGTAATTCAGAAAATCCCAATTATTGTAAATCAGATTTTTCTAATGTAAATCAAAAAGTTTCAATGATTAATAAGATTTTTCAAATGTAATTCAGAAAAACCCGATTGTAAATCAGATTTTTCAAATGTAATTCAGAAAGTTTCAAATGTAATTCACAAAGTTTCAATTGTAATTCATATTTATTAAATGTAATTTAGAAAACCTCAATTGTAATTCAGATTTTTCAAATTTAATTCAGAAAGTTTCAATTGTAATTCAGAAAATCACAATTGTAATTCAGAAAACCCCAATTATTGTAAATCAGATTTTTCTAATGTAAATCAAAAAGTTTCAATGATTAATAAGATTTTTCAAATGTAATTCAGAAAATCCCAATTGTAAATCAGATTTTTCAAATGTAATTCAGAAAGTTTCAAATGTAATTCGCAAAGTTTCAATTGTAATTCATATTTATTAAATGTAATTTAGAAAACCTCAATTGTAATTCAGATTTTTCAAATGTAATTCAGAAAGTTTCAATTGTAATTCAGAAAATCACAATTGTAATTCAGAAAACCCCAATTATTGTAAATTAGATTTTTCTAATGTAAAGCAAAAAGTTTCAATGATTAATAAGATTTTTCAAATGTAATTCAGAAAATCCCAATTGTAAATCAGATTTTTCAAATGTAATTCAGAAAGTTTCAAATGTAATTCACAAAGTTTCAATTGTAATTCATATTTATTAAATGTAATTTAGAAAACCTCAATTGTAATTCAGATTTTCAAATGTAATTCAGAAAGTTTCAATTGTAATTCAGAAAATCACAATTGTAATTCAGATTTTTCAAATGTAATTCAGAAAACCCCAATTATTGTAAATCAGATTTTTCTAATGTAAATCAAAAAGTTTCAATGATTAATAAGATTTTCAAATGTAATTCAGAAAATCCCAATTGTAAATCAGATTTTTCAAATGTATTTCAGAAAGTTTCAAATGTAATTCACAAAGTTTCAATTGTAATTCAGATTTATTAAATGTAATTCAGATTTTCAAATGTAATTCAGAAAGTTTCAATTGTAATTCAGAAAATCACAATTGTAATTCAGATTTTTCAAATGTAATGCAGAAAGTTTCAAGTGCAATTCAGTGAAAAATCTGAATTGCGGAAGAGTAAATTTTATTACATCGGCACCACTGCTCACAACTTAATAACGACCATCCTATCCTACTGCTGTTCCTATTTTTCTATTATTCACTTAAATGGCTTGAGATAATGCAGCGCATATCCTTGATTACATTAATTTGTGTAGGTACTTTCAATATCATGTCGTATAATATGTAAAAGTAAATAAATTGTCTATTCACATAAATAAAACAATAAATAATACTATCGTGTTCAATGTAGGGCGAAATTGGCTCGCTTTATAAAAGAAGACGATCTACAAACGACACGCTTCACTGGCTATATTGTATTATCGTCAAATTGATCCTCTATTTGCATGCGTGTGTTTCACTCGATTGATTTGTATAAAGATTTCCCTCTATTTTATTATTGGATTATGCTATGCTCTAACTTTTAGAGACGACAGACTTAGATGTTTCAATTGGAGTCTATTTATATTTTTGGTAAACCTACCATTGGCAATAGTAAACGCAATGAGGCTTATACAATCATGCTGGATTGGTCGAGGTGGACCCCACTTATATCCTGCACGATCCCCGGATTTAAACGCACTTGGTTTTTTCATGTGGGGACACCTGAAGTCCTTAGTTTACGCTAGTCGAGGACTTAAGGTGGTCACTTCCTTACATATACGTTTTTTAAACGTAAAATCAACGTGTCATTGGTTAATTAAACGTGTAAGTTTAAAAAATAACCGTTTTATTTTGCTACAAAATAACATCGTTTTAATTCAACGTTTTTATTACGAACATTTCTGGCCAAAATCTAATTAAGGAAACACATTATAATGACGTTATTTTGAATGTTAAATTTATGATATTACAATACGTTTTTTTTTAACATACTGTCTAACCATATTCAGCCAGTCACACGTTTTTTTAACATTTTAATAGTATATTAATAGGTCGAATAGAATTAACGTGTTTTATACGTTAAATAATAGAAATAAAAAACGTCTTATTGTCTAATTTTCCTTTCCCACCTTTTAAAAGACCTCAATTTATTTACAGTGAGAAAAACTTGTTAGAAAAAGCCTACCTACATTGGTCATTTTTAATAGTGTACAACACGTATTTTTAAAACGTTATTTTTACTAATGAAAATGATGTTTGTTAAATCACGGGAAGGAATCCTATTTTTGTAATTTTTGTATTAAGTATGATTATTAATTTTATTTGTATCTTATATTCTGTTATTTTTTGAGCGTTTTTTTATCATTTTTGGTACAGTAACGAGGAACACATTTTCCTCGCGGACAGATACAATGTGTGTCATTAAAAATTTTGAATTTTAGTTCAGATTTTGGAAAAAAATAATATAAAATGACAATTATACTTTTTAGACAGTAATAATCATAATTAGGATACGAGGGAAGTCCAAAGAGTAGATTGTAGATTGTTTTTCGGAGTCGTTTAGGCGGTTGGCCTCCTCTCACTTCGACCTGCAGAAGATCTTTTGTGAATGACTCTAATCTATGAATTGCCCAGCTGTCCCACACTTTTCATAAAGTTGATGATTTCTCTGGGGGCTAAATTCCTTGCCTCGTCGGGTGTTAGGGTCACCCCTCCAAGGTGTTTTAGCCTTTTGTCTCTGTTGCGTCTTCGCAAAACCGACAAGTCTCGTCCTCGGTTAGGCTCATCTTTTTGAGATGGTACTTCACTGGGTGGTGTCCCGTAAAAAGGCCTGTAATTCGCCTTAGGTCGCTTCTCTCTAGTTGGATAAGCTTCCCTGCGTTGGCCTCTGAAGGTTTGATAAACCTTTTTGATTGTCTTAGGCCTGGAGTGTTTCTCCAGTAGGACTTAAGTTGTTCCTTTTCCCATCTCCGAAGTTCTTCCTTCATATGGCTTTTTGGAAGGCCAAAGATGGGTTCCGGGCCGCAGAACGGAGCGTTTGCGCCCTATTCTGCAAGTTGGTCCGCCGCTTCGTTCCCCTCTATGCCTTCATGTCCTGGCACCCATGTCAGAGTAATCTTTTTCCCCTGAGCTGCCAGTTGCTTTAGGGTTGTTTGCATTTCCATGCTAGCTTTGACGTGAAGGTGTAAGACTTCAGTGCTTTTAACGCAGCTTGACTGCCTGACATAATATTGATCTGCCGTTCCGGGATGCCTCTCTGCAGGCATTCTTGAGCACAACGATTAATAGCGTTGATCTCTGCTTGGAATATAGTGGGACTTTTCCCGAGAGATTCAGAGAGCCTGCAATTTGGTGCGATGCCTGAGTTCCCTTCTATTCCTTTTGAACCGTCCGTATACCCGACGGATGTGTTTTCTAGGAATCGTGGTTCCCCATTTAGCCAATTTTGACGGTCTGCAATGACCACTTCAAATGGGATTTCAAAATCATGAATCCAAAGGTATTACATTCAGGATTCCCATGTAGTCCAAAGAATAAATATTCCTAGTCTCATTGTGTAATATTTTTAACTTTGCTAATATTATGTATAAAACTGGATACCCTCTAGGTAACTCCAATGGAGAAATAATTTTTACAGATTTCAACTTTTTAGTTGATTTTTTTAAATATACACTGTGTCCAAACAAACAACTAAACAAATAAAAGGAAAAGAAGGGGGCCCAGGACACTTCCCTGAGGAGTGCCGATATTAATGTCCTCATAATCAGACAACTCTGAGTCTATCCTCACACGAAATCTACGCCGATTCAAGTATGAAAAGATCCAGTCGTTGACGTTTCCCCTCACACCCATACAGGATAGCTTGGTCGACACAAACTGCTTATCAACCGTATCAAATGCCTTTGATAGGTCAAAGAATAAGGCAACAACACATTCTCCCCGATCAGTACGGTCTTGGATATATTGGACAAAGTCAGTGATGCATGTTTCCGTTGAAAACCCCTTCCGAAAACCATGCTGACAATCCGTTAAAACTTGAGTGGCAGTTAGAAATTACACTCAATAAAGCTATGGGCCTCGTAGTTTTCAGTATCCGTACTGTCGCCCTTTTTATACACAGGGATGACAACTGCGTTCTTAAGTTCTGTTGGAAAAACACCGCTCGAAACGGAACTGTTGTCCAGCTCACCCAGAATCGGCGCAAACTCGTCAATACAATTTTTTATCAGAAAAAGGGGTTGATCTTTTATTAGGTAAATTATTAATGACCGATCTAATTTCCATATCACTGACCGGTACGAAAAACATACTTCTAGGGTTGTTAAAGTGCCGATTTAAACTTCTCTCCACAATGGCACCATAATACTGCGAAAAAACACATGCCATCGCCAAAGGTTGGGAGACTAAGTCACCAGTGTGATCTCTCACTTCAGGTGTTATGCCACTGGTTCGACTCTTCCCGGTGATAGTCTTAAAGGTATTCCAGATTGTACTCGATTTATTAGAAGATGCAAGCAAACTCTGATTAAATTGGGCACTTTTTTTGCCGTTCCATTTAAATTAATGAGGTTATAGCAACTTAAAGTTCTTATTTGAGTAGTTTTCATTTTTGGACACCCTGTATAAGATTGCAAGTTCATTGCAATTGGAATACCAAATATGATCTATTATTACACTTTAGAGTTAATTTTGTCAACATGACTTAAATACTTCCAAAGTATTTGAAAGATGAAAATTAGGCTAGATTTTGAGAAAATTCAATCTTAATGTGAATAACCCTGTATAGTTCCAATATTAGGGAAAATAAGGGGATTGATTTATTATTGAAGAAACCCGTTATTTCCGACACAAGATGGGTTTTAGTGGAATATTAAAATTTAGATGATTGATGACAGAATGACTACCCAATTCAATGCGTCGGTCGCGTCAGTTAATCAGAAATTCCTTATTCAATTTAGATACCAAAAAGCTATTTTTATCCAAATTGCTTTACGAAATTCAGTCCGTTTTACGTGTTTATCTTGACATAAACAACAACACACCTGTTTCGTTATTTTTTCTCTTAAACAAACTAAACTAAATGAATAAATTATTAATCATATAATTTATGGTTTATTGTTTATAAAATTGTTTATAAATTTTCTATTCAAATTATGTACTAAAAGAATATTAAGGAAAAGTAAACAAAAATGAAATAATGTATTGTGAAAATATTTACCTTTTTGATTATTATTATGATTCTAATGCTTAACTGAGCGTTGGAGAAAAAAAATCAGTTGTGTCACCAACAAAACTCTCCTGCGAAGGTTAAACTATCGATATCCCCTCAATAATACACAGCGGATGTCCCAACTTCAATTGTTTATCTCGGTTGTTTTCGTTTTTGAAAAACCATTTTCGAGAATTTTTGAACAAACTGTTTTTTGCGATTTAAGTTTTTATTTAATTGTAAAATTATTTCTACAGATATAAAAAAATGAAAAGCACTTTCTCATTGTTACTTTTTGAGGACAATAAGATAGCGTTTTCAAATTTTCACTACGACGTTTCATTTTTGAAAAACCATTTTCGAGAATTTTTGAACAAACTGTTTTTTGCGATTTTAGTTTTTATTTAATTGTAAAATTATTTCTACAGATATAAAAAAATGAAAAGCACTTTCTCATTGTTACTTTTTCAGGACAATAAGATAGCGTTTTCAAATTTTCACTACGACGTTTCGTTTTTGAAAAACCATTTTCGAGAATTTTTGAACAAACTGTTTTTTGCGATTTTAGTTTTTATTTAATTCTAAAATTATTTCTACAGATATAAAAAAATAAAAAGCACTTTCTCGTTGTTACTTTTTGAGGACAATAAGATAGCGTTTTCAAATTTTCACTACGACGTTTCGTTTTTGAAAAACCATTTTCGAGAATTTTTGAACAAACTGTTTTTTGCGATTTAGTTTTTATTTAATTCTAAAATTATTTCTACAGATATAAAAAAATGAAAAGCACTTTCTCATTGTTACTTTTTGAGGACAATAAGATAGCGTTTTCAAAGTTTCACTACGACGTTTCGTTTTTGAAAAACCATTTTCGAGAATTTTTGAACAAACTGTTTTTTGCGATTTTAGTTTTTATTTAATTCTAAAATTATTTCTACAGATATAAAAAAATGAAAAGCACTTTCTCATTGTTACTTTTTGAGGACAATAAGATAGCGTTTTCAAATTTTCACTACGACGTTTCGTTTTTGAAAAACCATTTTCGAGATTTTTTGAACAAACTGTTTTTTGCGATTTTAGTTTTTATTTAATTGTAAAATTATTTCTACAGATATAAAAAAATGAAAAGCACTTTCTCGTTGTTACTTTTTGAGGACAATAAGATAACGTTTTCAAATTTTCACTACGACGTTTCGTTTTTGAAAAACCATTTTCGAGAATTTTTGAAAAAAACTGTTTTTTACGATTTTACTTTTTATTTATTTCTGACATTATTTGTACAGATATAAAAAAATGAAAAGCACTTTCTTATTGTTACTTTTTAAGGACAATAAGATAGCGTTTTCAAATTTTCACTACGACGTTTCGTTTTTGAAAAACCATTTTCGAGAATTTTTGAACAAACTGTTTTTTGCGATTTAAGTTTTTATTTAATTGTAAAATTATTTCTACAGATATAAAAAAATGAAAAGCACTTTCTCGTTGTTACTTTTTGAGGACAATAAGATAACGTTTTCAAATTTTCAGTACGACGTTTCGTTTTTGAAAAACCATTTTCGAGAATTTTTGAACAAACTGTTTTTTGCGATTTTAGTTTTTATTTAATTCTAAAATTATTTTACAGATATAAAAAAATGAAAAGCACTTTCTCGTTGTTACTTTTTGAGGACAATAAGATAACGTTTTCAAATTTTCACTACGACGTTTCGTTTTTGAAAAACCATTTTCGAGAATTTTTGAACAAACTGTTTTTTGCGATTTTATTTTTTATTTAATTCTAAAATTATTTTACAGATATAAAAAAATGAAAAGCACTTTCTCATTGTTACTTTTTGAGGACAATAAGATAGCGTTTTCAAATTTTCACTACGACGTTTCGTTTTTGAAAAACCATTTTCGAGATTTTTTGAACAAACTGTTTTTTCGATTTTAGTTTTTATTTAATTGTAAAATTATTTCTACAGATATAAAAAAATGAAAAGCACTTTCTCGTTGTTACTTTTTGAGGACAATAAGATAACGTTTTCAAATTTTCACTACGACGTTTCGTTTTTGAAAAACCATTTTCGAGATTTTTTGAACAAACTGTTTTTTGCGATTTTAGTTTTTATTTAATTGTAAAATTATTTCTACAGATATAAAAAAATGAAAAGCACTTTCTCGTTGTTACTTTTTGAGGACAATAAGATAACGTTTTCAAATTTTCACTACGACGTTTCGTTTTTGAAAAACCATTTTCGACAATTTTTGAAAAAAACTGTTTTTTACGATTTTAGTTTTTATTTATTTCTGACATTATTTGTACAGATATAAAAAAATGAAAAGCACTTTCTTATTGTTACTTTTTGAGGACAATAAGATAGCGTTTTCAAATTTTCACTACGACGTTTCGTTTTTGAAAAACCATTTTCGAGAATTTTTGAACAAACTGTTTTTTGCGATTTAAGTTTTTATTTAATTGTAAAATTATTTCTACAGATATAAAAAAATGAAAAGCACTTTCTCGTTGTTACTTTTTGAGGACAATAAGATAACGTTTTCAAATTTTCACTACGACGTTTCGTTTTTGAAAAACCATTTTCGAGAATTTTTGAACAAACTGTTTTTTGCGATTTTAGTTTTTATTTAATTCTAAAATTATTTTACAGATATAAAAAAATGAAAAGCAATTTCTCATTGTTACTTTTTGATGACAATAAGATAGCGTTTTCAAATTTTCACTACGACGTTTCGTTTTTGAAAAACCATTTTCGAGAATTTTTGAACAAACTGTTTTTTGCGATTTTAGTTTTTATTTAATTCTAAAATTATTTCTACAGATATAAAAAAATGAAAAGCACTTTCTCGTTGTTACTTTTTGAGGACAATAAGATAACGTTTTCAAATTTTCACTACGACGTTTCGTTTTTGAAAAACCATTTTCGAGAATTTTTGAAAAAAACTGTTTTTTACGATTTTAGTTTTTATTTATTTCTGAAATTATTTGTACAGATATAAAAAAATGAAAAGCACTTTCTCGTTGTTACTTTTTGAGGACAATAAGATAACGTTTTCAAATTTTCACTACGACGTTTCGTTTTTGAAAAACCATTTTCGAGAATTTTTGAACAAACTGTTTTTTGCGATTTTAGTTTTTATTTAATTCTAAAATTATTTTACAGATATAAAAAAATGAAAAGCAATTTCTCATTGTTACTTTTTGATGACAATAAGATAGCGTTTTCAAATTTTCACTACGACGTTTCGTTTTTGAAAAACCATTTTCGAGAATTTTTGAACAAACTGTTTTTTGCGATTTTAGTTTTTATTTAATTCTAAAATTATTTCTACAGATATAAAAAAATGAAAAGCACTTTCTCGTTGTTACTTTTTGAGGACAATAAGATAACGTTTTCAAATTTTCACTACGACGTTTCGTTTTTGAAAAACCATTTTCGAGAATTTTTGAAAAAAACTGTTTTTTACGATTTTAGTTTTTATTTATTTCTGAAATTATTTGTACAGATATAAAAAAATGAAAAGCACTTTCTCGTTGTTACTTTTTGAGGACAATAAGATAACGTTTTCAAATTTTCACTACGACGTTTCGTTTTTGAAAAACCATTTTCGAGATTTTTTGAACAAACTGTTTTTTGCGATTTAAGTTTTTATTTAATTGTAAAATTATTTCTACAGATATAAAAAAATGAAAAGCACTTTCTCATTGTTACTTTTTGAGGACAATAAGATAGCGTTTTCAAATTTTCACTACGATGTTTCGTTTTTGAAAAACCATTTTCGAGAATTTTTGAACAAACTGTTTTTTGCGATTTTAGTTTTTATTTAATTCTAAAATTATTTTTACAGATATAAAAAATGAAAAGCACTTTCTGATTGTTACTTTTTGAGGACAATAAGATAGCGTTTTCAAATTTTCACTACGACGTTTCATTTTTGAAAAACCATTTTCGATAATTTTTGAACAAACTGTTTTTTGCGATTTTAGTTTTTATTTAATTGTAAAATTATTTCTACAGATATAAAAAAATGAAAAGCACTTTCTCATTGTTACTTTTTGAGGACAATAAGATAGCGTTTTCAAATTTTCACTACGACGTTTCGTTTTTGAAAAACCATTTTCGAGATTTTTTGAACAAACTGTTTTTTGCGATTTAAGTTTTTATTTAATTGTAAAATTATTTCTACAGATATAAAAAAATGAAAAGCACTTTCTCGTTGTTACTTTTTGAGGACAATAATATAGCGTTTTCAAATTTTCATTACGACGTTTCATTTTTGAAAAACCATTTTCGAGAATTTTTGAACAAACTGTTTTTTGCGATTTTAGTTTTTATTTAATTCTAAAATTATTTTTACAGATATAAAAAAATTAAAAGCACTTTCTCGTTGTTACTTTTTGAGGAAAATAAGATAACGTTTTCAAATTTTCACTACGACCTTTCGTTTTTGAAAAACCATTTTCGAGATTTTTTGAACAAACTGTTTTTTGCGATTTAAGTTTTTATTTAATTGTAAAATTATTTCTACAGATATAAAAAAATGAAAAGCACTTTCTCATTGTTACTTTTTGAGGACAATAAGATAGCGTTTTCAAATTTTCACTACGACGTTTCGTTTTTGAAAAACCATGTTCGAGATTTTTTGAACAAACTGTTTTTTGCGATTTAAGTTTTTATTTAATTCTAAAATTATTTCTACAGATATAAAAAAATGAAAAGCACTTTCTCGTTGTTACTTTTGGAGGACAATAAGATAGCGTTTTCAAATTTTCACTACGACGTTTCGTTTTTGAAAAACCATTTTCGAGAATTTTTGAACAAACTGGGACTGAGAGAAAAAAATCAGTTGTGACCTGCAAAACTCTCCCGCGAAGGTTAAACTATCGATATCCCCACAACAATACACAGTTGATGTCCCAAATTCAATTGTTTATCTCGGTTGTTTTTGCTTTTGAAAATTTTGCTTTTTGGGAGCCCCTCGTATCTCGATTATCTGGTAACTTAATCAATAAATTGGGTTTTTTAGACTGTTTTAAGTAGAATATTTCGATACACGAAAATCGAACCCTGTGGTACACCAATACAAATTGTTATAAATTTTATTTAAATAAGAATGAAATGCATACCGATGTGAACAAAAATAAATTTAATAGAAATACATAGATAACAATTCTTGTCCAAAAACTGTTTCGGAACTCAATCTAGTTGCATCATCAGTGGCGAAAAGAGAAACTTTACAAAATCAATCTACGAGTATAGTCCTTTAAATTTCTATCTTTTGTCACGTATATGGAAAAACTATTTGTTGTTGTTAAATAAAGAAAAACTAACATTATTTTTATTATTTTTCCATTTTATTTTTGTAGAACATGATAGTTTATTTTTTTTTCAAAATTTATACAGGGTGAAATGTTTGCAATTAATAATATATTTTGCACTTCTTAATATTATAATCGTTCGTTGTTTGCTATAATACGTATAAGTACTTTAGCAAGTGAAGAGAATTCTGGTAGCTCGCGAAGAGATTTCGCATTCTACATGCCAAACGACATGCGGAGGATTCCTCATTAAGGATAGTGTCTTAGGTCTTGATTAGGTCCTGTATATAGCGTCCTACACCAAACCAAGGCCACAAAAATTTGAAATCTGTTTTCCTAATAATGGGGTCGTGAAATTTACGCAGGACAATGATATTATGAAGGGCTATTTGCATGGCAAACATTCTTCAGAACGGTCATTAAGGATAGTTTCTTAGGTCTTGATTAGGTCCTGTATGATAGCGTCCTATAACAAACCAAGACCCCAAAAAATTGAAATCTGTCTTCCTAATAATGGGGTCGTGAAATTTACGCAGGACAATGATATTATGAAGGGCTATTTGCATGCCAAACGACATTCTTCGGAACGGTCATTAAGGATAGTTTCTTAGGTCATGTATGATAGCGTCCTATACCAAACCAAGGCCCCAAAAAATTGAAATCTGTCTTCTTAATAATGGGGTCGTGAAATTTACGCAGGACAATGATATTATGAACCTAATCAAGACCTAGGTTCTGTATGATAGCGTCCTATACCAAACCAATACCCCAAAAAATTGAAATCTGTTTTCCTAATAATGGGGTCGTGAAATTTACGCAGGACAGTGATATTATGAAGGGCTATTTGCATGCCAAACGACATTCTTCGGAACGGTCATTAAGGATAGTTTCTTAGGTCTTGATTAAGTCCTGTATGATAGCGTCCTATACCAAACCAAGACCCCAAAAAATTGAAATCTGTTTTCCTAATAATGGGGTCGTGAAATTTACGCAGGACAATGATATTATGAAGGGCTATTTGCATGCCAAACGACATGCGCCTCAACGGACATTAAACCAATAACTTTTATGGTATTTTTTGAACCGTTAGAATGTTGGCTTTTTAATAGTAACATAATATACAGGGTGTGCCATTTGATTAAATAAAGATGACCCTGTATAATGGGTAGCTCTTTGAACCAAATTTAGTTTGCATGAATGAGCTTTTCATAACATTTAACCCTGGAGGATTTTGGTTAATTTTTTTCTATCTTCGACAGGAACATCAGTTCCCATAAGAAAACGTCTAATTTGGGCCACTCTGTGCACATGACGAGACAACGGTAAGACTGCGTATAGACCCGAGAAATACATCAAGACCGGAGATAAGTAAAAGTACAATTAATGCAAAAGGAACATTTTTATAACAGCGAGCGCGCTGACTGCTTTAAGAGAGTAATGAACAGCTGTTGTTCAGTAGTATGTTAAGTAGGTGTATATTGAAATTTCTATGCCAAGCTACGTTGCTGTTGATCTACATGACTGCCTTGCTACTATTACATAATCTCTTTTTCTTTTTTTTTTTGTACATAATTAAAGCTTTAATCAATTAAATCCATCACAAGAATTATATAGTTGTTCATTTTAATTTATCAAATCACTTGTTGGAAGAATGTCAGAAGAAACAGGACATGAGTTTTACTTTTCTTTTTTTTTCTGGTTTATTAAAATAATTATTATTTTAATGCATACCGTACATGACATGAAGATTAATTTGTTCACACGAATTAAATTTTTTGATATAGATTGTCGTGATACTGGTCTTTTGCAATTGTACAGGGTGCTCCCAATTGCTTTTACATACCAATGAGAATATACATAGTTTCTTTCTAACACCCGTTGCAACTCCAGAGCTTTGCAGTACAATTAAAGACATCAAAAACAAGGTGTCATCTGGAACTGATGGAATCACTTTAAAAATGTTGTCTAATCTACCGGAATGTACATTAATCGTTTTCACAGATATAATAATAACTCTCGGCACAATTGCAAGCTTTTAAGGGATATGGGGGTATACCAAGAAAATAAAAATGTAATACCTGAACAATTGCAGGATGTAGAAAAAACGAATGAATATTTTGCAAATATATCCATTATTCCACCAGATGGTGGTACACAAAATGTTTACAAGAACAATCACATTCAAAATAATGCTGATGATTTCTGCTTTCAAATGGTTGACATAGATGAAATACTTATAGCTCTAAACTCAATAAAATCAGATGCAGTGGGTAACGATCGGATTAGCATAGATATGCTACGTCGCAGTTGTCCACATATATTGCCAGTGATTCTTCACTTAGTTAATTATTGCATAGAGACGAATAAATATCCAACACCCTGGAAAACCAGTAAAGTAATTCCCCCACCAAAAGTTAGATCTCCATCTCACTATAAAGAACTCCGTCCGATAAGTATATTACCTGCTATTAGCAAAATTATAGAGCATATTTTAAATGGTCAAATAAAGGGATACATAGTCACAGTTTACTTCCAGAAACCCAATCAGCTTTACTTAAAGTTACAGATGATATTTTTAAATCTATAGATAAAGGACAGCTTACTGCTTTGGTCCTCTTCGACTATACTAAGGCATTCGATCGCATAAATCATAACCTTCTTCTCTCAATTCTCGGTTACCTGGGATTTAGTGGGTCTGCTAAAACTCTGATTCGCAGTTATTTGTTTGAAAGAAGTCAAAGTGTTTCACTATCTGGAAAAATTTCGGGTTTGAAGCAATTGGAAAATGGGGTACCGCAAGGGTCAATTTTAGGACCGGTTTTGTTCTGCTTATACACGTCACAATTATTAAAACACATTAAACCCTGTGATGCGCATGTTTATGCCGATGATACACAAGTATGTGTCCTTCCCACCAAGTAAAACCTTAGAAACAATAACAAAACTAAACCAGGATTTAACATCAATGGTTGAAACATCTCGTAAGCATGGTATTGAGATCAATCCTCAGAAATCAGTGCTTTTATGGTTTGGAAACTCCCATAAAAATGATTACTTGGATATTATGGAAGTTCGCGTTGACAATATACCGCTAGCCAATAAAAATTGTGCTAAAAATTTAGGTTTGTTGCTAGATACGACTTTGCCTTTTTCAGATCATATTAGTCAATGTGGTAAGCGAGCATTTATGAATCTGAAACTCATTTATAGTAATCGCAAATTATTGAACATTTCTACTAAGAAAATGTTGTGTGATGCACTTGTTCTCTCTCACTTTAACTTTGGAATTGTTGTATATGTTGCTTGTCTTACAAGAGTGGACGAGAACAGAGAGAGTAAAGCTCGATTATATACAATGCAAAAAAAATGCACAACCATCTGCCAATGGAAATCAAATTGCTATCATTTCTTCCTCGATTCCGTAAAGCTCTAAAGACGTATTTGTTAGAAAAAGCTTTTTATACAGTAGGTGACTTTTTTAATGTGCTTTAATTTTTGAGCGATTCACACACTGGATAGTACTTAGTAATTTGTATTGTGTGTTTTGTTTTTATATTGAACTGTAGAATATTTACTTAATTAATTTACTTTAAGTATCTTAATTGATTTATTTATTTGACGATGTACCTGTATGTATTAATTATTATTCTTATGTTTTGTATGTTTTGTTTGTTTACCTGTCTACAAAATTATTTAATTTTTTTGAAAATTATATATATTTATATTCTTCGTAATTAAATTTTCTTAGACTTCCAATATCTATATTCTTGATTTCGGAGTATTGGGTTCAAGTCTGGATAGTAAAACATGAAATATCATTCCATAATTTTTATAAAATTTTATTTTGAGACGTTTCGACTTTTTCAATCTTTATCATAGTGTCATGACCATAAACGTGTTTGATGTTTCTGTAAGTGAGCATTCTTCCCCAGCCTTGTATATTCTTCGTAATTAAATTTTCTTAGACTTCCTATATTTATATTCTTGTTTGAATGATATTTCATGTTTTACTATCCAGACTTGAACCCAAGAATCCGAAATCAAGTATGTTTATATTTATATATATTTATTTATTTGTCCATTGTAAGGAAATGAGAAACTAGAAGATGTAGAACAAATCTGACCCCCCAAGCTCGAGCTCTTTCCCGCACAGTTCTATCTTTAAAAACAACAGAGATATCGCGTGAGGAGCAGTTCCTTTGCACGCAGGATGCAATTAAACATTATAAGTGACATCTGCAACTTTTTCCTGTTGTCAGATCTCAAGAGAATGCTTGCTGGAAAGAAATTTAAGTCCAACGATGAAGTAATCGCTGAAACTGAGGCCTATTTTCAGGAGAAAGAGAAATCCTACGATGTTTTTCCTCACTTATCCTATACGGACTTATTAAATGACTATTTTAAAAATAATTGTGCCACTCTGTACAAAGCAAGTATATCTACCTAATAGAATATAATAATAACTTGTCAACCCTGAGGCCTACATCAAATTTTCCCCAAAACCTTCCATTTACATATAGAGATAGTAATGCACATCTCTGGAATTGATATAGGGCCTAGGGCTACCATTAGGGTTTCCATTTCATATTATAGTAGATACACCTAAGTACCTATTACTGTGTATAAAATATAGGTAGACTTTCATATATACAATATCGGGTTGGGATATATATCCAAATGATGTATTTGTACGAGGGTTGCTTTTTATATTTCGGGAACCCTGGCAATCTGGCAACTGACAGCTCTATCGTAAAGTTTTCTTCCATATCATCCGTACTACTCGCAATAGTATTTTGTGGCAAAACATGGTTGGTAGAACTTGTATTCTCAGCAATTTCATGGAGAATTCTATAATTAAGTATATTCCAGTTTAACAACAGAATTCAAACGAACTTTGTATACCTACACAACGTAGGAAATATATTTTTGACACACATATCATGCATTTTTGACAGACTGCTTTTAAGTAAACAGTGTCTTGATATCAAACGATTAAGAATTTAACTTCCACTCTCATTTACATAATCTTTTCTTTCAACAAAAGTTTGGGAACTGCATCGGGTACGAGGGTGATCCTCTTGCCGTCTTCTCTACAAATGATATCTTCTGCAGCAAAATGCTTACTGCATATGACATTCCCATCACATACATTTTCTGTACTAGGATCCCAATGCCCGCATCCAAACATCATGTCTTTTTTTTTGTCAAGCTAAAAATGAGTATCATGTCAATGGTATCATATTGACTCAAACTGAGACTGTTAGAAACTCGAAACAATAACTTACTGAAAATATTTAATACCAGGAATGAGACCTTCATTTTTACACCACAACACTATACACCTCATTGTTTGTTAAATAAACGAACTAAAACCAAAATAACAAATATTAAAAACAATTTTAATCACAAATAGGTATATCTATCAACAATTAAAATATACCACGAATAAAACCATAACTCAATTATAAAACCTATCTGAATTGTTGTGAAGCCGACTCTGACAGATATTCCCACTACGAGAAACGTCAGTTGCGAAAACAGACGCTGTTTCGAAATCTCCTAAATTTAATAAGATTTGGAAAAAAATGTTTCGTTCATATTGCTGAAAACTAAACAGTATGCAATTTTACCGATAACACTTAATTATTTGATTTTGTCAAGCAGTTTCGTATGACGCAACATATGGATGTATTTATAAAACAGATATGTCGCATAAATTCTGTAAGGCGAACGACAAAATAGTTTTAAATATGGCAGCTCTGTACTGAAAATAAGTTACTGAGGAGCATGCGTAGTTCGTGAAAACTCTGCATACCCGTTACACTTTTTGGTATTCGGCTGGATTTAATTAGCATTCTAGAGTACATATTTATATAATATAAGATTTCTATGGTGGTAACCGATAGACAATATTTCGGGTAGATTTCATAATGGTTTTACTATCTCCCTTTAAATAATATACTGTGGTAATAGGTAACAAGTTTATTGTTAACTCAAAGTTGCACAGCTTGTCAAATGTTTTATTTTCTAGATTATTAATGTAAACAAACAAATAGATTTCAATAAATTGTTGTATTTATTTAGAACTAAATCCATACCAATAGGATGAATACGTTTAAATATTATGTGTCTGGTACATTTTATATTTATAATTTTTGTCATATATTACATGACATATTTACATATGAAAATTGTTTAAATAAATACTGAGGTATGATGTATGTTCTTGTTTTTCCCTGCATTACATTGTACTTTTATTGATATAAATGGAAGAAGAATGTCTTCTACGTATTTCGTTCGTGTTATTATTTATTTATTCTGTTTGTTTACTTTGTGGCTGTTCTGTTCTGGATAAAGGGTGTAATATCACAATTAAGGGAAGATTATTTTTACCACTCGCATCTTATCGATTGGTCGAAAAACTAAGTTCAATTTTGCAAACTTTGCGTAAAACAATAATGTACATCATACGCGAAGGTATGTACTATAACTTACACATTTGAATGAATTCTAATTAATTTATTTGTTATGTCCCCACGTTATTTCTTTTTTTTATTGTTTTTTTTTTATTTTTTATTCTTTTTTTTTCTTAATTAAATTTAATGATTTGGAAGTAATTGTAATTTTATTTAATTTATTCTAACTCTCTTACTTTTTATATTCTCCTCGTATCTTCAATTGTTCTATGTTCTATTCAATCCAAATCAATGCCTTTTTTGTTAATAAAATGTTATCGCGTATACACGTTTAACGATAGCCCTCCGTGCTGTTTGTGCGCGACCGACCAAGAGAGATTTTTGTCTTGACCGCTGTAGTGATAGCTTTACGCAAAACATTTATTTTTCAACCGCTTTATTATTGTTCAATCGCAAATATATCAAATTCCGCAACGTTCTAATCGAACTTGATGTGAGTGAGTGCCTTTAAAGCTACTGGAAGAAAGTGCTGGCCAGCTGAAGACCGGCAGGAGTCGTAGATCAGGGTAAATCTTTAAAGGTGCCCTTTTAAGATCAATCCGTTTACAGTCAATTCATAAATTTCTCCTAAAGAGTCGCTGAATTCTTTACATGTTTTTTTTTGTTTTTTTTTTTTATTAAGGAAAAAGGTTTTGGTTGATATTTAGTTAGATATGAAGAATTAATAAAAATTAAAATAATATATTTTGGGACGAAACGAAGTATTTTTTATGCTAACTAAAAGGTATTGTCCAATGGTAAAGGACAAAGTTTTACCACGGGACGCTTATAACTACCATGAGGAGTTTTGATGGTAGCGACGCGGACAACCCCATCTGATCCGGGATGTACTTCTGATACACGGCCTAGAATCCAATGCAAGGGTGGAGCCTGATCGTCTTTAATAAGAACGAGTGTTCCAACAGAAACAGAACGAGAGCTTTTATGCCACTTGCTGCGGGTGTGTAAAGTGTGAAGATATTCTCGTGACCAAAAATCTTGGTACATTTTCTGTATGAGTTGCCACCTATCCATGCGGGAAATGGACAGAGAAGAAAGATTAGGTTCAGGGGGAGTTACAAGGGGTTCGGTAACAAGAAAATGGCCAGCAGTTAGTGAACGAAAATCGTTAGGATCGTTGCTGAAATGAATGAGCGGACTAGAATTGAGGACAGCCTCTATCTGTATAAAGACCGTATTTAGCTCTTCATAACTAAGAACTTGCTCGCCGATGACTCGGTACAAATGGGTCTTTACCGACTTCACTCATAATTTATTTTTACAAATAAATCGCTATACCTCTCTGTAATTCCCTCATTGAATAGGTACCACTGAAGATGAGACCAAATTTCTCGAAACATGTATGGTAAATGCTGATTGATTTTAATTTAATTTATTCATCCTTCAATAGTCACATTTTCAGACCTATTAAGACTACATTCTAAAATAGGTGCCATTTATATATTTCCTTTCGATTCAGACATCTTATTAAATGATTTAGTATAAGGTTTGTTGTGTGAATTACCTTCGAAAACAGCCCTGATCAAATGTATACGAGGGTTGCCTTTTATATTTCAGGATTAGAAAACAAAAACAAATATTAATCATCGAAAATCACTTTATTGTTTTCAAAATATTCCCTATGACTTTTGCATGCGTTGCGTATTAATTGTCGAAGCACTTTTGCCACTCTGATTGAAGTATCTCCAAAACAGTCGACTGCTGTTTACTTTCGGGCTCATACGCGTAAATCCACGATTCATCACCTGTTACGATGTCATAGACGTGTTTCGAAGCACCGCGATCGTATTTTTTGAGCATTTCTTTCGACCAATCGACACTAGCCTTTTTTTGAGCGATTGACAAATTGTGTGGGATCCAGCGCGAACAAATTTTTTTGACAGTCAAATGTTTATGCAATATTGAATATATGCTGCTCACATGACGATCTTGCTCAAAAATTCTTTATTTCTTGAAAAAAAAATATGTTTTACATTCACATAACCTCTCGCATCTACTGATATCTTAAAACATAATTCTTTAATACATCAAAAAAGAAAAAAATAGAATTACATTTTTTAACCATAATAGGCGCCGCCAAGGGGAAAGAAGAAGGGAACAACTTCGTCCATGTTAGGCTTGAACAAAATTATCTACAATATCATCAAAGCTAATACAACTTAGAAGATTACTCTCAATGCACATTATTGCCAAAGCATTCAATTTATTGTGGGATAAGGTCGATCTGCAGTAGGTTTTGACCCTCTTTGGTACCGAAAATGACCTTTCTCCCGTACAGTTCGTAACCGCTTTACAAGCGAAAATTCTCAACAAAATTGTTAAATTGGGAAAAACGTCAATGTTTTGACTTTTCAATACTTCTACTAGCAAGTCCAGCGATCCATTCGATGAGAGACGATTGAATTCATCATACCATCGATAAACACTGGTCCTTGATGGACACCAGGGTTGCCAAATCCCGAAATATAAAAGGCAATCCTCGTAAAGAAAAAAAGCTTTGACAGCAACAAATTTAAATTAGTTAAAATTGTTTTATTATTTCGTAGTTGTTTTTAATATTCTTCTTCTTCAAGTGCCGTGTCCTCCCAGAACATTGGCGATCAGTCGCATGATCTTCACTTTGTCCCTAAACAGTGTTGTAGTCCTTACTCCATACCACTGGCGAAGATTCCTAAGTCACGATGTTCTTCGGCGACCAGGACCACGCTTTCCCTCTATTTTTCCTTGAATGACTATATGAAGCAATTCATATTTCGGATTTCTCATTATGTGGGCAAAGTACTCCAGCTTTTTTCTTTTTCTGGTATTAAGCACCTCTCTTTCTTTATTCATACGCTGTAGAACCGCTTCATTCGTCACTCTGTCCATCCATGATATCTTCAGCATTCTTCGGTAAGCCCACATTTCGAAAGCCTCAATCCTCCTACACATTGCCTCAGTGAGGGTCCATGCTTCCATCCCATAGAACAATATGCTGAAGACATAGCAACGCAATATGCGTATTCTTAGGGGAATTCTTAGAGCTCTGTTGGTTAACACTTTCTGCATGTTCTTAAATGATGTTCTCGCTTGCTCTATTCTGCTTTTGATTTCTTGAGTTAGATCCCATTCTTCATTCACCCAGCAGCCCAGGTATTTGTATTTTTATACTCTTTCCACTATTTCTCCATTTATGCTAATATCTGTTAAGTTGTCACTTATATTTTTGTTTTTGCTGACAACCATATTTAATCGTAGACCCATTTGATGGCTGCGGTCTGTTACCGCTGATAACAGTGTCTATAGATTATCTTTATCTGTTGCTATTAGGACCGTGTCGTCCGCATATCTTAGATTGTTGATGACTATTCCATTAGCAATTATACCCTCTGTTCTGTCTTCGACGGCTTCTCTGAAAATTTTTTCTGCATATAAGTTAAACAGAAGGAAGAGAGCACACAGCCTTGTCTAACTCCTCTCATAATGGGCACTTCTTCAGATGTCTGGCCGTTAATTCTAATGTCAGCTGTCTGATTCCAGTACAAGTTGGCTATTATCCGAACGTCCCGTCCGTCCAGACCTATATCGTTCAGTATAGCTATTAATTTAGCGTGTTGAACAGTGTCGAACGCCTTCTCGTAGTCTACGAAACAGGCATATACATCTACGTTCACGTCCCGGCATCGTTGTAAGAGAACCTGGACGCTAAACAGCGCCTCCCTTGTACCGAAACCGCTTTTAAAACCAAACTGAGACCTGCCAATGTTTTCCTCACACTTGCTGTATATTCTGGAATGAACGATTTTCAGGAACAACTTTAATACATGGCTCATTAAACTGATTGTTCTGTAATTTTTACAGTATTTACAATTAGCCTTCTTTGGTATAGCAACGAAGGTTGACTTGAGCCAGTCTTTAGGGATTACTCCGGTCTTGTATATACAGTTGAGCAAGCTTAATAGAAGTGTAAGAGTCCTATCTTCCTTCAACGTTTTTAAAACCTCTTTTTGTATTCCATCTGGTCCTGGTGCTTTCCCATTTTTTGCACCCGATATAGCGTGTATGAGTTCCGCGTTGGTGATATCCATTCCGTCATCCAGGGTAATATTATGCGAAAAACTCCTACCATCCACAAAGAGATTTTCAATATATTTTTTCCATTCCTGTAGTTGTTCTTTTGTGGAAAACATTGGCAGGTTTTCCTCACAGTTGCTCTATATTCTGGAATGAAAGATTTTCAGGAACAACTTTAATAAATGGCTCATTAAACTGATTGGTCTGTAATCTTTACAGTATTTACAATTAGCCTTCTTTGGTATAGCAACGAAGGTTGACTTGAGCCAGTCTTTAGGGATTACTTCGGTCTTGTATATGCAGTTGAGCAAGCTTAATAGAAGTGTAAGAGTCCTATCTTCCTTCCACGTTTTTAAAACCTCTATTTGTATTCCATCTGGTCCTGGTGCTTTCCCATTTTTTGCACCCGATATAGCGTGTATGAGTTCCGCCTTGGTGATATCCATTCCGTCATCCAGGGTAATATTATGCGAAAAACTCCTACCATCCACAAAGAGATTTTCAATATATTTTTTCCATTCCTGTAGTTGTTCTTTTGTGGAAAACATTGGCAGGTTTTCCTCACAGTTGCTCTATATTCTGGAATGAAAGATTTTCAGGAACAACTTTAATAAATGGCTCATTAAACTGATTGGTCTGTAATCTTTACAGTATTTACAATTAGCCTTCTTTGGTATAGCAACGAAGGTTGACTTGAGCCAGTCTTTAGGGATTACTCCGGTCTTGTATATACAGTTGAGCAAGCTTAATAGAAGTGTAAGAGTCCTATCTTCCTTCAACGTTTTTAAAACCTCTTTTTGTATTCCATCTGGTCCTGGTGCTTTCCCATTTTTTGCACCCGATATAGCGTGTATGAGTTCCGCGTTGGTGATATCCATTCCGTCATCCAGGGTAATATTATGCGAAAAACTCCTACCATCCACAAAGAGATTTTCAATATATTTTTTCCATTCCTGTAGTTGTTCTTTTGTGGAAAACATTGGCAGGTTTTCCTCACAGTTGCTCTATATTCTGGAATGAAAGATTTTCAGGAACAACTTTAATAAATGGCTCATTAAACTGATTGGTCTGTAATCTTTACAGTATTTACAATTAGCCTTCTTTGGTATAGCAACGAAGGTTGACTTGAGCCAGTCTTTAGGGATTACTCCGGTCTTGTATATACAGTTGAGCAAGCTTAATAGAAGTGTAAGAGTCCTATCTTCCTTCAACGTTTTTAAAACCTCTTTTTGTATTCCATCTGGTCCTGGTGCTTTCCCATTTTTTGCACCCGATATAGCGTGTATGAGTTCCGCGTTGGTGATATCCATTCCGTCATCCAGGGTAATATTATGCGAAAAACTCCTACCATCCACAAAGAGATTTTCAATATATTTTTTCCATTCCTGTAGTTGTTCTTTTGTGGAAAACATTGGCAGGTTTTCCTCACAGTTGCTCTATATTCTGGAATGAAAGATTTTCAGGAACAACTTTAATAAATGGCTCATTAAACTGATTGGTCTGTAATCTTTACAGTATTTACAATTAGCCTTCTTTGGTATAGCAACGAAGGTTGACTTGAGCCAGTCTTTAGGGATTACTCCGGTCTTGTATATACAGTTGAGCAAGCTTAATAGAAGTGTAAGAGTCCTATCTTCCTTCAACGTTTTTAAAACCTCTTTTTGTATTCCATCTGGTCCTGGTGCTTTCCCATTTTTTGCTCCCGATATAGCGTGTATGAGTTCCGCGTTGGTGATATCCATTCCGTCATCCAGGGTAATATTATGCGAAAAACTCCTACCATCCACAAAGAGATTTTCAATATATTTTTTCCATTCCTGTAGTTGTTCTTTTGTGGAAAACATTGGCAGGTTTTCCTCACAGTTGCTCTATATTCTGGAATGAAAGATTTTCAGGAACAACTTTAATAAATGGCTCATTAAACTGATTGGTCTGTAATCTTTACAGTATTTACAATTAGCCTTCTTTGGTATAGCAACGAAGGTTGACTTGAGCCAGTCTTTAGGGATTACTCCGGTCTTGTATATACAGTTGAGCAAGCTTAATAGAAGTGTAAGAGTCCTATCTTCCTTCAACGTTTTTAAAACCTCTTTTTGTATTCCATCTGGTCCTGGTGCTTTCCCATTTTTTGCACCCGATATAGCGTGTATGAGTTCCGCGTTGGTGATATCCATTCCGTCATCCAGGGTAATATTATGCGAAAAACTCTTACCATCCACAAAGAGATTTTCAATATATATTTTGTTTTTAATATTGTGAATGTTTTTTTCTAAATTAAAATGAGTTTTTCAATTGAAAAATATGCAGATACTACCATAAGCATTAATAAAATTTTGGAAAACTTTTTGATAGCAAACTGTATTTCAATAATTTTATTAATGCTGTTTAATAAGGACCAGTTTTGTCCTAAAATTTTCAAACTCGAATTTCTCGAAAACCTTTAAGTTTTTCGAGAATAAAGGAGTATGCCTTTTTTATGTAGAAAACTTTATTTTATCACATTTTTGACACAAAATGAATAAAAATCACAAGGAAAAAAAGTTAGGTTATAATTAAGGCAAGTGTTCCCGGGTTTACCCGCCTATGGTCATCCTTTTTTATTCAATTTCATGTCAGTTTACCACATTTAACCAGGTGAATAAATATGCTACATTTGGTTAATTCATCTTTACTTGTTTCGAAAATATTTCAAAAAAATCTTCCTCAGGCAGTCAGCTTCAAAACCGTGTATCTTTGTAAATAAGGACTTTTCAAAAAATTACAATTTAGGTTTTTTTCATGATTAGATGTCCCCAATCCGCTCACAAAATTTGGCTACAAAAAAAAAATAAAAATTTCAAAAAATGTCACTAGAGCGTAAATATTTGAAAAATGTGATGATTAAGACTGGTTTCCCATTGTAATTCCAGCGTGTTGTAGAAGGTTGTGTTCGTTAACTTGACACAACTGCGAAACTGTGTAAATAATGATAAAGCTGGAAAAATGCTACGTAAAGGTAAAGTTTTACAAAAACCCCAGGTAGGTAGTTAGGTAGTGGCATTTTTTGTATAAAGAAAAAATAATGGGTAGTGCACAAAATACGCATAGGGAAAAATAAGGGGGGAAAAAGGACATAAAAGAGCTTTTACTCTGTTACCGTCGTGTTTTTGCATGAACAACTATGAATATAGTAATTATTATTCAGAAGAATATACAACATACCTACAATACAAACATGTTATATACAAAACAACATGAAATAATCTATACGGTATGTTTCAAATTTATTACTTTCTATAAAAACAGTTTTTTTTGGGGTTTTGTAAAATAGGTGGTCAAAATTTGTGAGCGAATTGAAGACGTCTAATCATGAAAAAAACACCAATAATCCACATCCGAAGTGAAGAAGAGGAAATAGTACTGGAACCCGAGAAACTGCTGGAAACATGGAAAACTTACGCTGCTAACCTTTTTGATGACCAGCGAGCGCAAAATCCACCAATCCCAGATGACAATCTACCGGACGGCCCATACATATTAGAGAGTGAAGTTCTTAATGCCATAAAGCTATCAAAAATAATATATAAATTCTACTAGTACTAATAGATTTCTTACTATTTTAGAGGACCATAATTTAAAACAACTAATTGAAAAACCCACTAGATACGGCACTGGCAACCCATCCCTTCTAGACATTATCATTTGCTCAAACAGCCACTATATTGATAAACCCACAGATCTAGAAAGGGGAGTTTCTAGATCTGTGGATAAACCTCGTTTAGATTCTTTAATAGATTTCTCGGACCACGTACCTATGCATTGTATACTTAAAAATATATCGAGGCAACAAAAACCAATACCATTTTCTCATACGTTCAGAGATTTTAAACATTTTAACCAAGACATGTTTTATCAAGATTTAATGAATCAACCTTTTCACAGCTTTTATATTGAAAATGATGTTGACACAAAACTAGAAATGTTTAATAACTGTTTAATAAATATTTTTAATAATCACGCCCCGGTTAGGACAGTTCGAATAACAAAAAAGAGAGCGCCAACGATTTTAAGAATTTACAAAAACTACGAAATAAAGCCCTCACTCGATATAAGAAACATAAAATTCCAGAAAACTGGGAAGCATACAGGTTGCTGCGGAATTGCGTGTCAATGGAGACTGTTCGTTTAAAAAGATCTTTCTTACAGAGCCGTCTTCAACAAAACAATTCTAAGAATAATTGGAAGCTATTAAAAGATATGAATGTTTATGGCAAAGAGAGAACAAGTATACCTTAACATTTGGAGGATCTTGACAACATAAATGAATATTTTGTGAACATTCCTATCGGGAAGCCTGCTGTTGAGACCTTAAATTTTTACTCGTCTAACGATAATCCAAAAGCCAATAGTTTCGACTTTAAAATGGTAAAGATAGAAGATATCGCCAAAGCCTTAGACTCAATTAAAAGTGGAGCAGTGGGACATGATGGTATAAGTTTGGATATGCTACGTCGTAGCTGCCTCTGTGTTTCGCCCGTGATTCTTCATATCGTCAATTATTGTATTGAAAAAAGCATGTACCCTAAAATCTGGAAAATTAGTCAAGTTGTTCCTCTAACTAAAGTGTCAAATCCGTCAGATTTCAAGGATTTGCGACCTGTGAGTATTTTGCCTACAATGAGCAAGATTCTTGAAAGAATTCTCGATGACCAGGTGAAGGAATACGTGGAGAAACAAAGCTTATTGCCCAAAATTCAATCCGGTTTCAGATCCGATTATAGTTGTTGCATTGCCTTGCTTAATGTCACGGACGATCTATTTACGGCTACTAATCAAGGTAAAATGACAGGTTTAGTACTGTTGGATTACAGTAAAGCATTTGATAGGCTTGATCATAGTTTATTGATTGCTGTTCTGAAGTATATGGGTTTCAACGGTCCTTCCACCGCCCTAATTAAAAATTATTTGACTGAGCGTAGTCAAAAGGTTTTCCATAGAGGAAAGTTATCGCAGATAGAAAGATTGAGGAGTGGCGTTCCGCAGGGCAAATATGTAAAGATTATCGGCTCATTAGCTTAATGAGCCATTTCTTAAAACTGCTTCTTCGAATCATGCACACTAGACTCTACAGAAAATGCGAGGAGGTAAGCGGATTTAGTCAGTTTGGCTTCAAGAAAGGGTTTGGAACCAAAGAGGCCATCTTCAGCCTGCAGGCGTTGGTGCAAAACTGCATTGATCAAAGAAAAAACTGCTGGCTTTTGATAATGTAAGACACGAACTCCTGGTAACATATCTTCAAGAACTTGGATTGGACAACAAAGATGTAAAACTGATTGCGAATCTATACTGGCACCAGACAGCTCAAATACGGCTTCAAAACTTAGTAACAACAGAGGAATTTGAAAGAAAGAAAGGAGTCAGGCAGGGCTGCATTCTATCCCCAATGCTCTTCAACCTCTACGTGGAAAGGGTTTTTGCTGAGATAGTACCTATGGGTATTATAGTTAACGGTATTCCAATTACGCTACGCGGATGGCACCGCAATAATAGCCGATAATGCCAACGATCTGCAAACCCTACTAAATGCTGCCAATGAGACAAGTCAACAGAGGGGCCTAAAGATTAACATCACTAAAACGAAGTTTATGGTCACGTAAATTTACAACTCAATGGAGAGCAAATAGAGCGGGTCAATAAGTTTAAATACTTGGGGTCTGTGGTGGCCGACAAGTGGAACCCAGAACTTGAAATTAGGTGCAGGATAGAACAAGCAAGAACAACTTTTCTAAAACTAAAAAAAATCCTCACCAACCGGAATTTAAACTTCCAACTGAGGTACAGAATGGTTAAATATTATGTCTAGTCGGTTCTCCTATACGGAGCAGAAGCGTAGACGCTTAAAGCTGTTTCTATCAACCGAATTGAAGCATTCGAGATGTGGATTCTGAGACGGATGCTAAGAATATCGTGGACGGAACACGATGATGTGCTCAGGATGGCTGGTTTGGAAGACCGAGAACTCTTCGAACACATTAAGAAGCGGAAGATCTCTTACCTGGGACACATTGTACGGGGAGAGCGATACCAATTCCAACGCCTGATACTACAGGGAAAGATCGAAGGTAGAAGACGAGGCATTGGAAGGAGGAAATTGTCCTGGCTTAGAAACATACGCCAGTGGACGGGAATAAGCGACTTCCAGTCGCTCCAAGAAGCCGCCATAAATAGAATCATATGTTAAGAAAAACCGTAGGACGGTTTACGCAGGAATCTGCATGGCACCAAAAGAAGAAGAAGAGATTTAATGTAAAATAAGGTTATATGACATTTTTCTCGAAATACTTAAAGGTTATAACTCGCGAATCAAGAATCAGATTGCTGTCAATTTTGTACACGTATCGGTTAGTACTAAATAAAAATCATATGGAAAATATTCTAGCATCGCCATCTATGGGCCATCCTACGGCTTTTTTGAATAGACTAATATTTATCGGTTAAAATTTAAACTTTAATAAAACAAAATATTTTTTACTATTACACCTGTGAGGCCCAACGAACACATTTCCGTGCATTCAATTCTTGAAAGAGTTCTAGAATAATTTCTATTATACATTTTGATTTTTATTTGTGTATTTATTTATTTATTTATTTAATAATAAATATTGTTACAAAAAAAATGATAAAAATGCTGCGTAACACTGATTTCAACATTTATGTAGCTTTACCCATAACCAGCATTGAACAGGTGTTTTTCTTAAAGCTATTACCATATTTTTTCATTCACGTACTAACTACTTTATTATAGAAAATGTACCTACTTGTGTAGTAAGGTACTTACCTATCTATCAAATCCATAAAAGATCGTATCATCGTCAATGATTATGATTTGGGTTTTATTATTTTTTTTTTTATGTAGGTTCATATATTATGAATGCTCATACCACTTTACGTACAATATATTAGCATAACATTACATTTCTGAGCTGGTTTACTTGTTTGAAGTTGTTACTGACATTTTTTCTCATTCATACTTCGAAAGTCCACCACGATTTTAAAATAATATCCAATGACCGAATTAATTTTTTAAATGTTTGTTCTTGAATCTTTTTCTATTTATTTTTTTTAACTATTTCTTAGCGTTATCGCTAATATTGTTTTACTACCTTCAAAATTTTCGTTTAACCTGTGACGACACCGTCTACTTAATGTGGAGGGGCGTCAGCATGCATAATCCATAAAGAGGTTCGACGAGCCAAGGGAATATCTTCGAGGAATAGGAAGAGAATTCGCAACAGAAGATTAAAATACATTTGCAAAAGATATTGGTCTGACGGTAGTGATAAGGGTACAGTTGTTGTTCTTTCGCAAACCGCCATACAATTGAATTCGAAATTTGAGTTTGTTGCACAGTTGTCTTGTGCTAATGTTAGGATTTTCTTCAAAATGATGTAAAATTTCTGTCGTACGTTTCTAACGGTTCTATTTCTTCCTCTATTAGATTCAACTCAACTCAGAATAGAAAAATACAAAAAAGGAAATACACGCATCAAAACGAAAGAAAATTGAGAGGATTACAAGAACAATTAATAATAACAATAAATAATTAACACATGAACATAATTCATCAAAACAAATACAAATCAGTAGCCCGCAAATATGTTTCTAAACTTTTCTTAAACGAATCAAGCGGTACATTAAAAAAATCAACGTTTTCATTAATAACTAATCGGTTGCTGTCTTTACAAGCCCGAAATAGCGGTGCTTTAGATTCATAATTAGAACGAATCTGTGGCACCCAAAATAAACTAGCGCTTCTAGAGTGAACCCTAGGGACACGAAACCATAGCTGCTGAAGCAACCGAGCACAATCCAACATATTGTTGATCAACCTAAAAAGAAAGATCTGAAACGCGAAGATGCGTCTCTCGGCTAACGGCCGAAATCCGAACCTTGCCAGTAACAGGCCGTGATCACACCCACGAGAAGGAAAATATCCATCAATTTTAAATGACAAATATTTTAAAAACTTAAGTTGGATACTCTCCAATCTCTGTATATGAACACGGTAGATGGGCGATCAAATGATTGTAGCGAATTCCAAAATAGACACAACAAAGGCGAAATAGAGACTTTTCAGGCAGTCCATGTTGTTGAATTCTCTGGTCTGTCTAAAAATAAATCCTAACATTCGCAAAGCATTAGCAGAAACTTGCTCAATGTGGTAGTTGAAAGATAAATCACCATCCAAGTATACACCAAGATTTTTGATTAAAGCGCAGCGTTCCAAATTTGAATTATCGATGGTGTAGTTTCGCAAAAACGGATCTTGACGACTTACATTTGTTCAGATTTAGAGGAAGTCTATTTAGATCACACCATTCTGAGAGCCGACACAGATCTGTTTGAAGCTGTGCGCAATCGTTCTCACAAACAACAGTGCGATACAATTTTAAATCATCCGCAAACAACAAATAATTGCTATTGAAACCAGAGCCAATATCGTTTACCAATATTGCAAAGAGAAGAGGAGCCAACGTGCTGCCCTGCGGAGTTCCACTTGAGGCTGTGAATGAACTTGAACTGCATCCATTGTATTCAACATATTGTTGCCTTGCTCTCGATAGGACTGAAAAAAATATCAGATTCCTGCCGAAGCCAATGTCGCACATCTTCTGTTGAATCAGGGAATGATCAATTTTATCGAACGCCTTGGAAAAGTCAGTATAGATTGCGTCGACTTGCAAACCCCGACCGGCAGCCGGAATTACATCCTGCAGGAAAGTGGTTAGATTGGTAACCGTAGAACGAACCTTAATGAACCAATGTTGCTGGTAAACTAGCCCATGTTTTATCCGAGAATGTAATGATGGCATATTTCCAAGAACTATCAAAAACGATGAAGCCTTCCTCACTTTAAAGGCCACAATTAATATAAATCACAATGTCGATATTGCAAACTACTCCAAATTACAAGCTCTCCTGAAGAGAAAATCGGACGGCTTTAAATCCAAAAAATCCAAGATTTTGACAAGCAAGAATATAAACGATTTTCTAGAAAAGGCACCAGATGATAAATATTTACAATAAAAATAAATACATCGTCTCCACTAATAAAAATGTATTAAGATTCCTTTATAAAAGGGGACATGTTTCGGAGCTCCGCTCCATCATCAGCCTAAAAGGCAACAACATAAATTCTTAAATATAAATAACTATGGTTTTATAAAATAGAAACAGTAACCAAACAATATACAAACCTTAAATTTAAGTCTCAAGTATTAAACATTGTAAAAAACAAACATATGGGCAAGGCCCTTGACAGACTGAGTTGGAATTTAATAATTATTAAGGAAGACAAAGCATACATTTAGGTAGTGATACTACTAATAAAATATAAATGACAAACATAAAGAAATGGGACATACTAAACACAAGTCAAGTCACAAACAAAAACAGAGATGAAACAAAGTACAATAATGCCAGGCTATATAGAACAATGATCGACCCAAATCTAACCGTCAAGCATCAACAGTCAGAAATCAGGAAAGTTGACAGAGAGTTTAGACTATTTTAGATGTAGTAAAGCCTCAAAAAAAGTGAATGGTTCGAATTTTAGTTGATCATTTCCGTTTTTGACAGTTTTATAAATTTCCAACATCTCCAACAGGTTCAACTTAATTCCCTTATTACAAACATGGAGGATCTTTAATTTAAAATTTAATTTGATAAATATTTGTTTATGAAGGTAATATATTGATCTCAATATAATGTTAGATGTGGAAATTTATTTCAAATCTCTTATAAATAGTATAAGCGGTGCATGCAGGAAAAAAGAGTTGCGTAATAGTGTGAATGCGTACGCTGTTGAGTTGGATTTTGAATGCTCGGCTGTGGTAAAGGATAAGATTTTATGTGTTATTTATTTATTTATTTATTTAAACTTGCCTAACAGGTTTAACACCCAATTACAAGGCAAACTCTTAAAAATATTGTACATATTTAGGAAATTACTTTACATTATCCAAGAAACAATAACACTAAAAATCAAAAATTGTTACCAATACTAAGATAGCAAACATAAACATTATTGAGTTAAAACTAACGACATCGAAATTAATTTAGGAAAAGAATATGCGTATATAATAAATAAGATCTCACAGTAAGCTAATCTTCGGAGCGATATAGGAGGCGAGACAACTGGGCCCTAAACCCACGCAGTGTTTGGTCAAAGTAATCGACCTCACTACTGATCCCTCGCGCATTGCACTCTTGTAATGCTCTAAATAGAGGTGCCCTATACTCATAGTTGGTACGAAGTGTATGGATATGGAATAACCTAGCGTTTCTGGAATAAAACCGTGGAATGCTGAAACCAATCCGCTCCAGCAGCTGAGGACAGTCAATCATACCATTAATTATTTTAAAGAGGAACACCTGTCCAGCATATAATCTACGTGTAGCCAAAGAGTTCATGTTAAATCTGTCAAGGAGCATGCGATGATCATATCCGCGGGATGGAAAATGTCCATCAATTTTGAACGCTAAGTACTTGAGAAATCTACGCTGAACACTCTCAACCTGTCTTATATGTACTTGATATATGGGAGACCATATATTGGAAGCATACTCAAGCTTAGATCTGATCAACGCATTGAACAAATTGGTCAGACACTCAACGTTGTTAAATTCTTTAGTTATTCGAAACAAAAAACCAAGCATACGAAAAGAGTCACATAGTAGGTGCTGTGCATGTGTTGTAAATTGTAAGTTGGTGTCCACATAGACTCCCAAATCCTTGACGACCTCATACGAGTCAAGAATGGTATTACATAACCGGTAGGGAAACATAAGTGTGCTCTGCGACCTGGAGAATACAGCAAGTTTGCATTTTCCTACATTCAAAGGCAGTTTGTTAGTATGGCACCACAGCTCGAGCCTCGACAGATCAGCCTGCAACAATTCGCAATCAGCAAGAGATCGAACAGCCCTGTAAATCTTGAAGTCATCAGCAAAAATCAAGTAACTGCTCAAAAAGCCTTCCGATATGTCATTAATGAAAATGGAGAAAATAAGGGGAGCAAGACAACTGCCCTGTGGGGCACCACTGGTGGGTATGAAATAATCAGACCTATGTCCATTGTACTCAACGAATTGTTTACGATTAGTTAGATAAGTATAAAAAAACTCCAGGAGATCCTCATCAAAGCCAACATTGCACATCTTCTGCAGTATCAGGGAGTGATCAAGTTTATCGAACGCTTTCGAAAAGTCGGTGTAGATAGCATCCAGTTGCATGCCTCCACCGACAGCGGAAAACACGTCCTGAAAAAAACACGTTAGATTAGTGACTGTGGATCGTCCCTGGAAGAAACCATGCTGCTTAGAGTCAATGTCGTGCTTTACTTGGTTGAATATTTTTCTGTGAAGTGTAGTTTCAAATACTTTAGCGAAATTGGGTAAAATGGAAATAGGACGATAGTTTCTGATTTGATCGATTTCAGCCGACTTATGAATAGGACAGATGCGAGCAAATTTCCATGCTTCAGGAAATGTTTTACTATTAAGTGATTTGTTAAACAGAATTTGTAAAGGATGAGCAAAAGCATAAGCACAGTCTCGTATAATAAAGGCTGGGACATTGTCGGGGCCCGACGTCATCCTTGGCTTCAAGCGCTTCAGCGAAGCGAGCACGTCACTGTTATCCAACCGACCCACCGATATCTGAGACGCAGCGTCCCTCGAGTCACCACGCACATAGGGGCTGGAGTGCACATAAACACTGTTAAAGTATGACGCAAAAGCATTGACTATATCTCCAGGCTCGCAAACCTCATCATCGTCAATGTCATGCACAACGCCCGGTATTCGTGACTTTCTTTTTTTATTATGAACAAACTCCCAGAGTTTTTTTGGGTCGGTCTTTATTGAATCCTGAATATGAACAAGATAGTTTCGGTATGAATTATTGATCTGGCTTTTGATTAATGATCTTAAATGTCTGAAGGCTTGTAGATCGTTTAAATCCCGTGAGGATCTCCATTTCTTGAAAAGTCGCATTTTCATCCTAATATTACTTATGATATCATGTGTATACCAGCATGGGTATGAATGCTTCCTGGAGCGAGTTCTCACAGCGGGTACGCACACATCAAATATTGCGTTTAAGATGTCATAGAAGGTGGAGACCGCGATATCCACATCATCCACAGAGTCAAGAATCGACCAGTCCTGTTCGAGAATTAGTTGGTATAACCGGGGGAAGTCTGCCCTTTTATAGTTATACCGTTTATTCTGCTGATTTATTGTAAAGTTTTTTTGAAGAGGGGGTATTTTGGCATCAAAACAGATCTGCAAGGCAGGGTGATGACCGTCCTCATCCACTAGCGCCGGCACAGACCTCACCACGCCACAGTGAAAGTTCGATAACACGAGATCCAGAATTCTGTTATTAGAGTTACGAATGTTATTGAATTGCCTTAATTCAAACGAAGACATGAACTCATTAATTAATTTTAAAGGTGAGAAATTATTTGAAATCACACCTTCCTCAAAATGAATGTTAAAGTCACCAACAATCAATATTTGTAGACCATAAACGCAAGTCAGGTGTTCAAAAAATTCGAAAAGATTGATGTATTCCTCAATGTCAAGATTTGGTTGCACATAAACGCAAAAACAGCAGAATGAGAAGTGATCGATGTCAATCTTACATCCGATAATGTCAATTGAAGGTGAGAGTGTTATCACAATATATCGCGCGCCAGCCGGCGACGTGAACGTTTTTTGCTCTCGATTGGTGGCTGTCCTATCAGAGGTTTCTACCAAGTTTAAGTATCTGGTAATTTGCGGTGACTTTAACATAAATGGTCTTGACGAGCGTGGGTACAATTACAAATTGCTTTGTGATGTTCTTTAGTTTTTCGGCTTGTCGTCCTTAGTTGATTCACCAACTCGAGTAGTATATTTTAATTCGAGAACCGTTGTGTCAAAGATAGATTATGTCCTTTCAAATGTTCCTGAACGTACGCGGGTTTTTAATTTTAACATAGGTTTTTCAGATCACTACGCACAGATGACCAACCTAATGTTTGATATATCATCGACTTCTGCCCAGCAGCCTTCTGGATCATCCTATAGACGATTCTCGAGTGGGGAGATGTGCGAATTTAAGTTTTTACTTGGATCTTTCGACGTCAATGAAATGAGATGCCTTAACTTCGAGGATGCTTTTGCCAGTTTCTGGCGGCGAATTGGAGCTTCAAAGCGTCTTTCCCCTTGAAACCTTCTACTAACAGGTCACAACTCCAGTCAACGAAATTTAAAGTATTTTTTTCTGATCAACTACAGCAAGATTATAACAAATTGCGGAATATCGACTGGATGAGGCGGCACATTGGGGATACCAATTTGCACATAGCATACAGGGAGCTTCAAAAAAATGTAAAAAAAAATATATATCAGGAGAAGAGGGCAATTTACAATGAAACGCTATCCAAATCACAGAATAAATCAAGGACAGTTTGGGAGTTGTTCAGGAGACATACAGGTAAATCCGGAAAAAACCGTAACACAATTGTAATAAAAAATAATAATTAGGAAATTTCCGACCCATCTCAGGTTGCAGCCGCTTTCTGTAGTTACTTCTCAACTGTGATAGAGCATAAGCTGAATTCGCATTTTGGTGGTGGATCGTCGGATCGGTGTACGGTGGCATGCATTGGCAATTGCGGTAGCATGTTTTTTTAGACCAGAGTCAATTAATGAAGTGGAAAGAGTAATTAAAAATATGCCCAATAAAAGGTCCACAGGAATAGATAATATACCAGTCAAAGTTATTAAATATGCAAGTAGTGTTGTGTCTCCTATTATCGCTGAACTTACTAACATGTCGGTCAGGGCTGGTGTTTTCCCTGAACAACTTAAAAATTCAGTTATTGCTCCCATATACAAAAAGGGCGATCGAACCATAGTTGAGAACTATAGGCCCATTTCATTACTGAGTGTAGTGTCAAAAGTAATAGAAAAACTCGTTGCCAATAGTATTTTTGAATTTATAAACATGTCCAATACATTGAGTGGATGTCAGCATGGTTTTAGACAGGGTCGATCAACGGAGTCATGCACGTACGAGTTCGTTCAAAAAGTGCATGATTTAACCGATGCGGGCTACTTTGTTGTAGCACTGTTGTTCGATCTCTCCAACGCTTTTGATGTAGTTGACAGGGCTTTCTTATGTCGGAAAATGGAAAGTCTGTGATTACGTGGGCCCATTAATGCCTGGATAAGGTCATATATGACTGACAGAAGGATTGCGGTAAAGGTTGACTCTGTGCTGTCGGATCTCTGGGACATTGATATGAGAACACCACAGGGGAGTATACTCGGACCCCTTCTATTTTTAATATATATCAATGATCTGCCGGAGAATATTAAACATGCTTCTTTGTATATATATGCTGATGACACGACGATGTTAATTTACGATAAGGACCCTGATGTGTTACTCATCAAAATTAACAAAACGTTGGATGAATTTCAGGCTTGGTGTTATAACAATCGCTTAATAATAAACTATGGCAATGCGCTTCAATAAATATAAATCGGTAAATTTTAACATAACTTTTAATAACGCAGCTTTGCCATGGTCGGAATCAGCGAAATTGTTGGGAGTGTATGTTGACGAAAGATTGAGTTGGACCACGGACAATGACAATCTATGTGGTCGCCTGTGTAAGGGTTTGTATGTGTTGCATTCACTGAGTAGTCACATGGACAGAAAATCATTGCTTGTTGTCTATTTTGCCCTAATCTACTCTATCATAGCATATAACATCGTGGCATGGGGTGGATGCGCGGAAGCGCAGAGAGTCTTTATTTTGCAAAAAAGAGCTATAAGATGTGTCTTTGGAATACCTTATAGAGGAACATGTAGGGATGCTTTTAAAGACAACAAAATTCTCACTGTGCTGTGCATCTACCTGTATAAGATTCTGCGCTCGACGTTCAGGAACAAAGCTCAAATCCCAACTTCTGGGGACAATCACGGCTATTTTACTAGAAGGAGAGATCACTTATACTTACCTCGACCTCAGCATGAATATTATAAAAAATCTCCTTTGTATGCTGGAGGGAAATTTTTCAACATGCTTCCCTCTGATGTGAGGGGCTGCCAATCGGAAGGCGTATTTAAGAGAGCGATAAAGCAGTACCTTACGGAGGGTGCGTTTTACAGCCTGCATGAGTTTTCCGGCTCAATAGCCTAATGTGTATTTTCTGTTGTATTATTGTAACATGTAAGAGTTTTTGTTAACTTGTCTATGTACAAAGAGCATACTGTACGACTAAAGACCAATAAAGATTTATTATTATTATTATTATAAAACCGTCAGATATGCAAGACACAGGGAACCATCTAATTATTAAATTTTCAAACTCGAATTTCTCGAAAACCTTTAAGTTTTTCGAGAAAAGACAAGTATGTCGTTTTTATGTAGAATACTTTATTTTATCACATTTTTGATACAAATAGAATAAAAGTCACAAGGAAAAAAAGTTAGGTTATAATAATTGAGGCAAGGGTCCGCCCCGATTACCCGCCTATGGTCATTGTTTTTTATTCTATTTCATAAATCAGTTTACGACACATACTCGTTTCGAAAATATTTCAAAAAAATCGTCCTCAGGCAGTCATCTTTATAAATAAGAAGTTTCCGAAAAACATTACAACTCTAGTCTAAAGTTGTTGAACTTAAATTTATTTATTCTCGCCAGTGTAGTCACTTACAAATTTCAAAATGAAATTAACTGAAGTTGACAGGCAAAACACTGAACCAGATACACTTAATTAACTTTGTCACCTGTAAACAGAATATTGCTACAATAAATTGTAACCATTTTACCGATGACAAGCTTAATCCATTAAAATAACTACACGTCAATGAATAATTCATACGAATTATTGTTGAAAACCTGTTGACTGTGTTAAATAATAATTTTATTTCAAAAAAAAAAATAAAAAATCCTACGAAGCAAGGCATAGCTCATAAATTCTTATTTTTTTTTGTGATAACGCAGGGATTTTCTTATTATACTGTTGGGACAAATTGTGTATTTAACAAATTATAATGTTTATACGCTCGAGTAGTGCAGTTGTATATAAATAAGAAATTTTACACACCAGTTTTTGTATATTTTATGTATATTAAGCTGGGCACACACTAGCGAACACATACGTTGAGACCACACATAAGAAAGGCTCTATCTCGAAAACTATTCATGGTACGGTTTTAGGATTTTTTTTGTTTTAGTAAAACCGGACAAGGGCAATCGCTGGAAAAGAGTTTTAGTTTCCGAAAATGTCCGCTAGAGGGCGTAAATCTAACTCTAAATTGAAAAACACTGTTTATTTAAAAATATACTTATATTACGTAAGTATTAAACTTAATGGGCATGATCTAAGTACAATTCTAAAAAATTTTTATTTAAACTTTTTTTCCCTATCTTTTTAAATAAATGGTGGAGGAGCTGGAGAATGTTGTTTTGTAAAAAGTTATCTAACTTTCTTATGGATAGTCCGATTTTAATAAAATTGATCTCAGTATAAGCAATTTTTCGGGTACGTTTGGGGATTTTTATTTATTCTTGAGCCCTTTTTATACTGTTTGTGCACGCCTCTGTAAACCAATCCTTCTATGTGACATTTTTAGGTTATGTTATATCACAACTATAAAAAATTAATTCATTATTTCGAATAAGTTCATATTATAGGAAATATATTTTTTTTTATTTGACCCTTTTTCTACTATTTACCGACGCCTATGTAAGCAAGTTCTTTATGATACATTTCATAGATTATATTCTATCAAAACTATAAATAACTAGTTAATATTTCTGATATATTTGGGAAATATGCTTTTTTTAATTTTTAACCCCCTTTTTATACTCTTTTCGAACGCCAATGTGATCTAATTTTTTTATAGCTAATGTGTTAGGTTATACTATATTAAACCAATCAAAAGTTAGTCAATATTTCAGATAACTTTATGAAGTATGAATTTTTTAACTTTTAGAACCCTTTTTTAAACGTTGCGTTATTTAGAAACGCCTATGTAAATAAGTTTTTTGCTGCTGCATTTGGTAGGTTATTTTATTTCAAAAATATATATAAGTAGCGAATTTTTCGGGTACGTTTGGGGACTTTTATTTATTTTTGACCCCTTTTTATACTATTTGGGAACGCCTCTGTCAACCAATTCTTCAATGTGACATTTTTAGGTTATGATCTATCACAACTATAAATTGTTAATTCATTATTTCGAATAAGTTTATATAGGAAATATATTTTTGTATTTTGACCCTTTTTGCACTATTTACGGACGCCTATGTCAGCAAGTTTTTTACGATACATTTCATAGATTATATTCTATCAAAACTATAAATAACTAGTTAATATTTCTGATATGTTTAGGAAATATGCTTTTTTTAAGTTTTAACCCCCTTTTTATACTCTTGTCGAACGCCAATGTCATCTAATTTTTTTATGGCTAATGTGCTAAGGTTATACTATATTAAACCAATGAGAATTATTCAAGATTTGTGATACGTTTAACAAGTATGAATTTTTTAAATTTTTGACCCCTTTTTTAGACCCCTTGCCTACGCTCAATGCTTCCTAAAAGTTAATCAGCACCTTGACATATCCATTAGTATTTTTGTACCAAATTTGGTTAAAATATTTTAAGTAACAGACAGACAGGCAGACAAACAGACAGACAGACATTTTTAACATTTCAAACTATTCGCAACTTTCGACTTACGATCTGACCGAATGAGTTATAGTTAATAAAGCCCCCCAGATGCACAAAGAGTATCATGATGTGTGTTTTTTTCAGTGATTCTCTATCAGTGGCGCACACAGGATCCAACTCTGGGAGGGACACAAAGGCATGAAGTATACAAAATACTTTTGAAAATAATGGCCAATCGCGGAAGGAACCATATACTAAATTTATTTTTCAGATGGTTGTGAGTGAGGGCATTGGAGGGGACACGTACCCCTGTGCCCTCTCCTTTGGTGCGTCTATGCTCTGTATAAACTGTATCTTACTTTTTTTTTGTTCGAGTATTATTTGTACAAACATTTAATATCATTCCATATATGCACAGAAAACTTCTTAAAGAATATTGTCGTGTACTTTAAAATGATCACGAAGATTATTTATTAGTATGCTCTGATCACGATGTACCTTTACGAGGGTAGCTGTTTATATGTTAAAAGTTTTGGTAACACTTATTGTTCAACTTCTTTTTTTATTTATTTATTTATTAATCTACGGACAAAGTCCATTATTACAACATGTACAAAACAATAGCATACAACATAATACAGAAATTATAAAACTTACATAACTCTAGACTATCCATTACAATTGAACTTAATAAAAAAAACAAAAAACCAGCAATTGCGCGACGTACAACAGCTCGCAGGACTCCAACGCTCGCTGATGTTAAGGAATTAATGAATGATAATTTATTTTAAATTTTAAAAACAAGGAATTAGGGAAACCATTCATCTCTAGACCCCCTCCTCAAGCGACCGGCGAACTCACCAAATGGTGCAAAGAAATCGATGTTATGATTAGAACAACGATTCGCCAGTCGCGCCACTCTGGTGACAAAGGTATTCATAGCGTAGTTCGCGCGGTGGAACGAGACGTGAAAGATCAGAACTTCTGCTTTGTCTAGGGGGAACACGAAAACCAATCTGGGATAAAAGACTAGAAGATAAAAGAGTATTGTTTAAAATTTTATATAGTATAGTCAGGTCCCTGACAACCCTGCGGGCGCCCAATGTAGCCAACTCCAGCACACTCAGCAATACGCCGTAGTTTAAGTTAAAATTAACGGGTCGTTCACGGCCGAGTCTAAAATGAACGTACCTCAGAAAACGGTGCTGAACCCTCTCGATACAGACAGTGTGACAAACATAAGATGGAGACCACACCGCAGAGGCGTACTCCAAATGCGGCCTCACAAGGGATGTGTACAGGGCTCTGAATGTACCAATCTGACTGAAATCCCCCGAACAACGTCTGATGAAGCCCAACATCTTAATGGACCGCGATGTCGCGCGCCTGATGTGGTCGGTGTAGCTCAGTGAAGAATCCAAGTAGACACCCAGATCCTTGACCAAAGCCTTATAATCCAAAGCGTCCCGGTCAATAAAGTATTCGTAAAAAAGTGGATCCCTAGTACGGTTAAAATTAACGCAAAAGCACTTCGATATATTCAAATCCAACCCATTCGCCTCGCACCAATGCACAAGCCGAATAACATCCTCCTGCAAAAGGTAGCAATCGGATGGGCCTGCAATACGCCTATAACACTTTAGATCATCAGCAAATAACTTGATCTCACTATGAACGAAACATTGCTCTATGTCATTGACAAATAAGTTAAATAATAAGGGGCCCAAATGAGACCCCTGAGGAACACCAGATGAAACTAATATGGGCCTGGAATGAAACTCATTGATCCGGACAACCTGAGTTCTACCACATAAGTAGGTCCCCAACCAGTCCAACATAGGCGCAGAGACTCCAACAATCCCAAGCTTCTCAATGAGAAGCCGATGGTTGACACTGTCGAAAGCCTTAGAGAAGTCGGTGTAAATGGCGTGAACTTGATATCCGTGCTCCAAAGCCCGGGACAAGTAGTTTGTGAATTCGAGGAGATTGAGCTCGGTAGATTTACCTGCCTGAAATCCAAATTGATCGGAGATCACTAATGGCCCTAGAGTGGCCGTCAGATAACGAGTGATCAGGTTTTCGAATAGTTTCGGGGTTTTTTTTAATACAATAGTTTGTACATAGGAAAATCAAATTATTTAAGAACACAATATATCAAATAAACACATTAGTTAACAAAGAAAAAACCAGAAAAATATAAACACCAACATAATAAATATATACAACAATTAACACATTAATCGAGAAACTCATAGCACCTATAGAACGCATTTTGAAATAGAAGCTCCCTTTAAATTTGTGGTCTCAAACATATGCTGCCAGAGCTGTTGGAGTTTCTGCAGCTGCAGCACGACGAGCTGTTATAGAGAGAGGGGATCTGGCCAGAATCAGCTAGTACTAAGCGGTGTATGTCAAAAATCGAACTAGGTGAGGATCTTGTTGAAGAAACATCCCTCAAGAAAATGTAGCAGACCTCATTTGCAACATGCCCAGGCGAAGACTGAAGACTTTAAGTTGTGTAAAATCAAACAAAACAATTACTAACAAATTTGACATGACTTAATATTAATATTGTTTGCTGCAACGCAAAAATTCATTTTCCGCAAATAATTGAATCAATTGGGGTTGTTTTATTTTAACTAATCGTGCTCCAAATCCACTTTTGAAATATGGAAAATATTTTACAATTTGAAATAATAAACGCACAAAAATAATAATTTAATAGAACAAATAATTTAATTATTTTGTTTTTGCATCATGGGTCATTAGCAGACGAAATGGGGCATTCAGTGCTCCGACTATAGCTAACTTTTATTTTTGTATAGGTATTGAATCCAATACACAGGGGGATAAATTAAACCCTATTTATTTTAAAAATGTACATTGTATCTTAAGATATAATATGTTTTGCTTATTTACACACATCTGTAAGTGTTCGAATTGCGACAACAATGTCTCAAATTTAATGTAGTAATTACACATAAGATACCTACGCCACTGATGATGGACGTGTATAGGCACCGAAACACGGCTGGCTAGTGTTAAGAGATTTTCATTACACTATGAATGGTTATTATTCATTATCGTATTTTTTTTAAATAAAAACTCGCTTCATCAGCAAACAAAATCAACATCAGTAGCCCGCAAACTGTCATTTTTGACATAAAACCTGAAATAAGTCAGAAACGGTATAACCGGAAGTGTCAATAACTTATAACTATTTTACCTCATATGCCCCCGTCGACATAGTTACTTTGCCAAATTTTCAAAATTCCCCTATGTATAGTTTTCTATATTATACAAATCGATTTGGTTTTCAGTGGGACACCCTGTATATCTATCATTTGGTTGAACACACAATTGGTTTTTTTGTAAAACAAAATATTTCTCCACCCTGTACATACATGGTATTTTTAATTTATGCCAGGGTTGTTTGAAAAAATATTTAGCTTTGAATATTTGAACAATTGTCAAGTTGTCACCCAATATCTTCGAATTTTGCAGTTTTACTTAGAACTACATTAAGTAGTTTTCGAAAAGCACGAAATTCTGTATCTACTGAGGCTAAAACGAGAGCCATTCTAAAGTTTTTCCAGAAAATACAGTTACTCTTAGACAGTTTGACCGACTTCTGTGTCGACGACGTTTGCGTTCAAGTTTTCACCAAATATCTTGGAATTTCGCAGTTTGGCATAAATTTACTCTTGGTATTTTTCAAAAAGCCCAAAGTTCTGAATCTAGTGAGGCTAAAACCAGGGTTATTCTAAAGTTTTTCCAGAAAATACGGTTACTCTTAGACAGCCTGACCAACTTATGTGTCGACGATTTTTGCGTTCAAGTTTTCACCAAATATCTTGGAATTTTGCAGTTTGGCATAAAATTACGTTTTGTAAATTTCGAAAAACACAAAATTCTGTATCTACTGAGTCTAAAACTAGGGTCAGTTTAAAGTTTTTCTAGAAAATACAGTTACTCTTAGACAGCTTGACCGACTTCTGTGTCGACGACTTTTGCGTTAAAGTTTTCACCAAATATCTTGGAATTTTGAAGTTTGGCATAGAATTGCTCTTAGTAATTTTCGAAAAGTACGAAATTTTGTATCTACTGAGGCTAAAACTAGGGTCAGTTTAAAGTTTTTCCAGAAAATACAGTTACTCTTAGACAGCTTGACCGACTTCTGTGTCGACGACTTTTGCGTTCAAGTTTTCACCAAATATCTTGGAATTTCTCAGTTTGACATAGAATTACTCTTAGTAATTTTCGAAAATCACGAAATTCTGTATCTACTGAGGCTAAAACTAGGGTCAGTTTAAAGTTTTTCTAGGAAATACAGTTACTCTTAGACAGCTTGACCGACTTCTGTGTCGACGACTTTTGCGTTCAAGTTTTCACCAAATATCTTGGAATTTCTCAGTTTGACATAGAATTACTCTTAGTAATTTTCGAAAATCACGAAATTCTGTATCTACTGAGGCTAAAACTAGGGTCAGTTTAACGTTTTTCCAGAAAATACAGTTACTCTTAGACAGCTTGACCGATTTCTGTGTCGACGACTTTTGCGTTCAAGTTTTCACTAAATATCTTGGAATTTCTCAGTTTGGCATAGAATTACTTTGAGTAATTTTCGAAAAGCACGAAATTTTGTATCTACTGGGGCTAAAACTAGGGTCAGTTTGACGTTTTTCCAGAAAATACAGTTACTCTTGGACAGCTTGGCCGACTTATGTGTCGACGACTTTTGCGTTCAAGTTTTCACCAAATATCTTGGAATTTCTCAGTTTGCCATAGAATTACTCTTAATAATTTTCGAAAAGCACGAAATTCTGCATCTACTGAGGCTAAAACTAGGGTCAGTTTAAAGTTTTTCCAGAAAATACAGTTACTCTTAGACAGCTTGACCGACTTCTGTGTCGACGACTTTGGCGTTCAAGTTTTCACCAAATATATTGGAAGTTCTCAGATTGGCATAGAATTACTCTTAGTAATTTTCGAAAAGTACAAAATTCTGTATATACTGAGGCTGAAACTAGGGTCAGTTTAAAGTTTTTCCAGAAAATACAGTTACTCTTAGACAGCTTGGCCGACTTATGTGTCGACGACTTTTGCGTTCAAGTTTTCATCAAATATCTTGGAAGTTCTCAGATTGGCATAGAATTACTCTTAGTAATTTTCGAAAAGCACAAAATTCTGTATATACTGAGGCTAAAACTAGGGTCAGTTTAAAGTTTTTCCAGAAAATACAGTTACTCTTAGACAGCTTGGCCGACTTATGTGTCAACGACTTTTGCGTTCAAGTTTTCACCAAATATCTTGGAATTTTGCAGTTTGGCATAGAATTAGTTTTAGTAATGTTCGAAAAGCACAAAATTCTGTATATACTGAGGCTAAAACTAGGGTCAGTTTAAAGTTTTTCCAGAAAATACAGTTACTCTTAGACAGCTTGGCCGACTTATGTGTCGACGACTTTTGCGTTCAAGTTTTCACCAAATATCTTGGAATTTTGCAGTTTGGCATAGAATTAGTTTTAGTAATTTTCGAAAAGCACGAAATTCTGTATCTAGTGAGGCTAAAACTAGGGCCGTTCTAAAGTTTTTCCAGAAAATACAGTTACTCTTAGACAGCTTGACTGACTTCTGTGTCGACGACTTTTGCGTTCAAGTTTCCACCAAATATCTTGGAATTTCTCAGTTTGGCATAGAATTACTCTTAGTAATTTTCGAAAAGCACGAAATTCTGTATCTACTGAGGCTAAAACTAGGGTCAGTTTAAAGTTTTTCCAGAAAATACAGTTACTCTTAGACAGCTTGACCGACTTCTGTGTCGACGACTTTTGCGTTCAAGTTTTCACCAAATATCTTGGAATTTCTCAGTGTGGCATAGAATTACTCTTAGTAATTTTCGAAAAGCACGAAATTCTGTATCTACTGAGGCTGAAACAAGGGCCATTTTAAAGTTTTTCTAGAAAATACAGTTACTTTTAGACAGCTTGACCGACTTCTGTGTCGACGACTTTTGCGTTGAAGTTTTCACCAAATATCTTGGAATTTTGCAGTTTGGCATATAATTACTCTTAGTAATTTTCGAAAAGCACGAAATTCTGTATCTACTGAGGCTAAAACTAGGGTCAGTTTAAAGTTTTTCCAGAAAATACAGTTACTCTTAGACAGCTTGACCGACTTCTGCGTCGACAACTTTTGCGTTCAAGTTTTCACCAAATATCTTGAAATTTCTCAGTTTGGCATAGAATTACTCTTAGTAATTTTCGAAAAGCACGAAATTCTGTATCTACTGAGGCTGAAACAAGGGCCATTTTAAAGTTTTTCTAGAAAATACAGTTACTTTTAGACAGCTTGACCGACTTCTGTGTCGACGACTTTTGCGTTGAAGTTTTCACCAAATATCTTGGAATTTTGCAGTTTGGCATATAATTACTCTTAGTAATTTTCGAAAAGCACGAAATTCTGTATCTAGTGAGACTAAAACCAATGTTATTCTAAAATTTTTCTAGAAAATACAGTTATTTTTAGACAGCGACTTATGTGTCGACGACTTTGCGTTAAAGTTTTTACCAAATATCTTGGAATTTCGCAGTTTTGTCAATAAGCGATCATATCTAGGGTAAGTTTCTTTAGAGGGAACCACAACCCTCTCTCCAAGCAGTACTTTCTGTTTATTTCGTACAGGCAGATTGCTTTACGAGCAATTGCTTCATGGAGCGAAAGTAGGACTTTTTATGAAATTTTATTAACTAAAACTTTTGTACTTTAAAGGAATGCAACCAATTAAATTAATTGCTAAGATACGTTTTTTAATGGATTTAACCCTTTTCAATTTTTAAAATTAGTTTAAAGTTTAATTTAGTTCTAAAACAGCAATCAAAGAAAAATTCACAAAAGTGAAAAATCTCGATTAAATGCTGTACGACATTTAAATGATTCCTCGTAGATTTAATGGATAATAACTCTGTGATATTTATTTTCTTTAAATTAATAGCTATCTGGAGGATCGTTACATACACTAAAAATTTTATTGAGCACTATAACAACAAATTAAATTTAAAACCTAAGTACATCTGTTATGGACAGATTATCTGCAGATACACACTTCACTTAACTAATTTAATATCTACCAAAAAAAAAAAAACACCATCAATAACACAGTTGATAATAATAATTTTATGTTTATTTACTCAAACTGAATGAAATAGCAGAAGAGGAGGAATTTATGTCTTCCAAAAACCACCACCTGGCCTTTATTGTAAAATAAACATAAGCCATACATTTTTCTGTTATGCCTTTTTTACAAACGACTGTAAAATGTGTTTGGAATTATCATTATATTATGAAAGGAAGAATAAATTTGTAATTTATGACAGTGCAGGGTAGATTTATGGTTGTTAACGTTGGCGTTTATTTCCGAGAGGATTATGTCCAAACAATTAAGTTATTCTAATCATGGACAACACGGATAAATGAAATGAAAAGAATCAATGCCTTTTTAGGACTTGAAATACTTCAAAGTTACTAAGAGTAGTTCTAAGTAAAACTACAAAATTATAAGATACTTATTTGGTGAAAACTTGAATACAGAATTTCGTGCTTTTCAAAAATTATTAAGGGTAATTCTATGCCAAACTAAGAAATTCCAAGATATTTGGTGAAAACTTCAACGCAAAATTCGTCGACACAGAAGTCGGTCAAGCTGTCTAAGAGTAACTGTATTTTCTGGAAAAACTTCAAACTGACCCTAGTTTTAGCCTCAGTAGATACAGAATTTCGTGCTTTTCGAAAATTACTACGAGTAATTCTGTGCCAAACTGAGAAATTCCAAGATATTTGGTGAAAACTTGAACGCAAAAGTCGGCGACACAGAAGTCGGTCAGGTTGTCTAAGAGTAACTGTATTTTCTGGAAAAACTTCAAACTAACCCTAGTTTTAGCCCCAGTAGATACAGAATTTCGTGCTTTTCGAAAATTACTACGAGTAATTCTGTGCCAAACTGAGAAATTCCAAGATATTTGGTGAAAACTTGAACGCAAAAGTCGTCGACACAGAAGTCGGTCAGGCTGTCTAAGAGTAACTGTATCTTCTGGAAAAACTTTAAACGGACCCTAGTTTTAGCCTCAGTTGATACAGAATTTTGTGCTTGTCGGAAATTACTAAGAGCAATTCTATGCCAAACTGAGAAATTCCAAGATATTTGGTGAAAACTTGAACGCAAAAGTCATCGACACAAAAGTCGGTCAAGCTGTCTGAGAGTAACTGTATTTTCTGGAAAAACTTTAAACTGACCCTAGTTTTAGTCTCAGTAGATACAGAATTTTGTGCTTTCGAAAATTACTAAGAGCAATTCTATGCTAAACTGAGAAATTCTAAGATATTTGGTGAAAACTTGAACGCAAAAGTCGTCGACACAGATGTAGGTCAAGCTGTCTAAGAGTAATTGTATTTTCTGGAGAAACTTTAAACTGACCCTAGTTTTAGCCTCAGTAGATACAGAATTTTGTGTTTTTCGAAATTTACAAAACGTAATTTTATGCCAAACTGCAAAATTCTAAGATATTTGGTGAAAACTTGAACGCAAAAGTCGTCGACACATAAGTTGGTCAGGCTGTCTAAGAGTCACTATATTTTCTGGAAAAACTTTAAAATAACCCTGGTTTTAGCCTCACTAGATACAGAATTTCGTGCTTTTCGAAAAATACGAAGAGTAGATCTATGCCAAACTGCAAAATTTCAAGATATTTGGTGAAAACTTTAACGCAAAACTCGTCGACACATAAGTTGGTCAGGCTGTCTAAGAGTGGCTATATTTTCTGGAAAAACTTTAGAATAACCCTGGTTTTAGCCTCACTAGATACAGAATTTTGTGCTTTTCAAAAATTACTAAGAGTAATTCTATGCTAAACTGAGAAATTCCAAGATATTTGGTGAAAACTTGAACGCAAATGTCGTCGATACAGAAGTCGGTCAAGCTGTCTAAGAGTAACTGTATTTTCTGGAAAAACTTTAGAATGACCCTGGTTTTAGCTTCATTAGATACAGAATTTCGTGCTCTTCAAAAATTACTACGAGTAATTTTATGCGAAACTGAGTAATTCCAAGATATTTGGTGAAAACTTGAACGCAAAAGTCGTCGACACAGAAGTCGGTCAAGCTGTCTAAAAGAAACTGTATTTTCTGGAAAAACTTCAGAATGACCCTGGTTTTAGCCTCAGTAGATACAGAATTTCGCGCTTTTCGAAAATTACTAAGAGTAATTCTATGCCAAACTGTGAAATTCCAAGATATTTGGTGAAAACTTGAACGCAAAAGTCGTCGACACAGAAGTCGGTCAAGCTGTCTAAAAGTAACTGTATTTTCTAGAAAAACTTTAAACTGACCCTGGTTTTAGCCCCACTAGATACAGAATTTCGTGCTTTTCGAAAATTATTAAGAGTAATTCTATGCCAAACTGAGAAATTCCAAGATATTTGGTGAAAACTTGAACGCAAAAGTCGTCGACACAGAAGTCGGTCAAGCTGTCTAAGAGTAACTGTATTTTCTGGACAAACTTTAGAATTACCCTGGTTTTAGCCTCACTAGATACAGAATTGCGTGCTTTTTGAAAATTACTAAGAGTAATTCTATGCCAAACTGTGAAATTCCAAGATATTTGGTGAAAACTTGAACGCAAAAGTCATCGACACAGAAGTCGGTCAAGCTGTCTGAGAGTAACTGTATTTTCTGGAAAAACTTTAAACTGACCCTAGTTTTAGTCTCAGTAGATACAGAATTTTGTGCTTTCGAAAATTACTAAGAGCAATTCTATGCTAAACTGAGAAATTCTAAGATATTTGGTGAAAACTTGAACGCAAAAGTCGTCGACACAGATGTAGGTCAAGCTGTCTAAGAGTAATTGTATTTTCTGGAGAAACTTTAAACTGACCCTAGTTTTAGCCTCAGTAGATACAGAATTTCGTGCTTTTCGAAAATTACTAAGAGTAATTCTATGCCAAACTGAGAAATTCCAAGATATTTGGTGAAAACTTGAACGCAAATATCGTCGATACAGAAGTCGGTCAAGCTGTCTAAGAGTAACTGTATTTTCTGGAAAAACTTTAGAATGACCCTGGTTTTAGCTTCATTAGATACAGAATTTCGTGCTCTTCAAAAATTACTACGAGTAATTTTATGCGAAACTGAGTAATTCCAAGATATTTGGTGAAAACTTGAACGCAAAAGTCGTCGACACAGAAGTCGGTCAAGCTGTCTAAAAGTAACTGTATTTTCTGGAAAAACTTCAGAATGACCCTGGTTTTAGCCTCAGTAGATACAGAATTTCGCGCTTTTCGAAAATTACTAAGAGCAATTCTATGCCAAACTGAGAAATTCCAAGATATTTGGTGAAAACTTGAACGCAAAAGTCGTCGACACAGAAGTCGGTCAAGCTGTCTAAAAGTAACTGTATTTTCTAGAAAAACTTTAAACTGACCCTGGTTTTAGCCCCACTAGATACAGAATTTCGTGCTTTTCGAAAATTATTAAGAGTAATTCTATGCCAAACTGAGAAATTCCAAGATATTTGGTGAAAACTTGAACGCAAAAGTCGTCGACACAGAAGTCGGTCAAGCTGTCTAAGAGTAACTGTATTTTCTGGAAAAACTTCAGAATGACCCTGGTTTTAGCCTCAGTAGATACAGAATTTCGCGCTTTTCGAAAATTACTAAGAGCAATTCTATGCCAAACTGAGAAATTCCAAGATATTTGGTGAAAACTTGAACGCAAAAGTCGTCGACACAGAAGTCGGTCAAGCTGTCTAAAAGTAACTGTATTTTCTAGAAAAACTTTAAACTGACTCTGGTTTTAGCCCCACTAGATACAGAATTTCGTGCTTTTCGAAAATTATTAAGAGTAATTCTATATCAAACTGAGAAATTCCAAGATATTTGGTGAAAACTTGAACGCAAAAGTCATCGACACAGAAGTCGGTCAAGCTGTCTAAAAGTACCTGTATTTTCTGGAAAAACTTTAAACTGACCCTAGTTTTAGCCTCAGTAGATACAGAATTTCGTGCTCTTCAAAAATTACTAAGAGCAATTCTATGCCAAACTGCGAAATTCCAAGATATTTGGTGAAAACTTGAACGCAAATGTCGTCGACACAGAAGTCGGTCAAGCTGTCTAAGACTAACTGTATTTTCTGAAAAAACTTTAGAATGACCCTTGTTTTAGCCTCAGTAGATACAGAATTTCGTGCTTTTCGACAATTACTAAGAGCAATTCTATGCCAAACTGAGAAATTCCAAGATATTTGTTGAAAACTTGAACGCAAAAGTCGTCGACACAGAAGTCGGTCAAGCTGTCTAAGAGGAACTGTATTTTCTGAAAAAACTTTTGAATGACTTTAGTTTTAGCCTCAGTGGTTACAGAATTTCGTGCTTTTCGAAAATTACTAAGAGCAATTCTCTGCCCAACTGAGAAATTCCAAGATATTTGGTGAAAACTTGAACGCAAAAGTCATCGACACAGAAGTCGGTCAAGCTGTCTAAGAGTAACTGTATTTTCTGGAAAAACTTTAAACTAACCCTAGTTTTAGCCCCAGTAGATACAGAATTTCGTGCTTTTCAAAAATTACTACAAGTATTTCTATGCCTAACTGAGAAATTTCAAGATATTTGGTGAAAACTTGTACGCAAAAGTCGTCGACACAGAAGTCGGTCAAGCTGTCTAAGAGTAACTGTATTTGCTGGAAAAACTTTAAACTGACCCTAGTTTTAGCCTCAGTAGATACAGAATTTCGTGTTTTTGAAAAATTACTAAGAGTAATTCTATGCCAAACTGAGAAATTCCAAGATATTTGGTGAAAACTTGAACGCAAATGTCATCGACACAGAAATCGATCAAGCTCTCTAAGAATAACTGTATTTTCCGTAAAAACTTTAGAATGACCCTGGTTTTAGCCCTATTAGATAGAGAATTTCGTGCTCTTCAAAAATTACTAAGAGTAATTCTATGCCAAAGTGAGAAATTCCAAGATGTTTGGTGAAAACTTGATCGCAAAAGTCGTCGACACAGAAGTCGGTAAGCTGTTTAAAACTAACTGTATTTTCCAGAAAAACTTTTAACTGACCCTAATTTTAGCCTCAGTAGATACAGAATTTCGTGCTTTTCGAAAATTACTAAGAGTATTTCTATGTAAAACTGCTAAATTAAAAGTTATTTGGCGAAAACTTCAACAAAAATGCCACCGAGATAGAAATCTGTTGACTTGACACAAAAAAGCGTTATCTTCCTGAAATTCTTTTAGCTAACCTTGATTTTACCTTTGCCGAATACAAAACTAAAGCCGAAATTATCATAGCCTCTAGCGATTTTTCTTTAATCTCACCGGACTACGCTTTTCAATCTGTTTCTAACGACTCCTCGTATATTCCAAACAATAATTCGGACACATACGAATTAATATAATCCCCCTATGACACAACTGTATATACCATTTCCAAAAAAAACTGACAGACACACTCACACAAAACAGTTGTTGCACATGATCAACAACAGGGAGACTCAACATAATTTTCCTTTGAAAATTTGCCTGAATGCCTGAATGGACACACCAAATCCGTATGTAGTCAGGCGTATATGCACAAATTAAATGCCTCATTGCTGTTGGTTTGCACGGTTTTATACAGTGGCGTGCCCACCGAATCACACTACCAAGCAATTCTGCTTTTACTCAAAATACAGCGTGTTATATTTAAATATGTACAACCTGGTCCAAATTAGACACTAACTAACACTAACAAAAATAATAAATAAGTAATGGTGGATTCTTAGGGTATAAGGACGTTCAAAAAAGCTAATAGCCGATGTTTCGCCATACATAAACGTCGCACAGTGGGGTATTTGAGCAATCTGGGCGGCCAAAAATATATAAATCAAATAAGTTATACTTCAGGAAGAATTGAGTAAATTTAGGATATTTGTAAGTATAATTTATAGTAAAACCAAAAAAATAGACACGTATGTACAGTGTGTCCACTAGTAATCTACAGTTGGGTAACTTTATTATTAATTTTACAAACATATTATAAAAAAATTCGAATAAAAAATGTTTTAACTGGATGAATCCCATCCTTCCTCGTCTGAATCAACAGTCTCTTCTTCATCATCCGTTGATGATTTCGACTGCGACTCTGTTTGCACATTAGGTGAAGCCGAAAGTAACAAAGTTAGTGTTTCTTTGGAAAATGGTTTACTATGCTTTTTAGGTATTGGTCTCATTCCAGTTATAATAGGATCGGAAGTAAGCAACAGCCTATTCAACACATCCAAATTGCAAGATTCTCTTGAAAACTTTCTTGCAAAATTTTGGCGATAAATCCTGAAATGCCTATTACGTGCTTCTGATGCCTCCTCTGATAATTGACCTATCGGAAGCAGAGCATTTTCGATAAACATTGGGCCATGAATTAATATTTTGTGCATAGTGGGAGTCATTGGATGCCACGGGAAGTGCTGGATGTAGATTTCTGCAGTTTCCTTTGCATAATCCGAAAATTTTTCTATGTTAATTTTATGTCCACACGATAATACTTCTAAAATTATTTTTAATCTGTATATAAAGTGCTTGTCAATCCCAGTAATTTCTGCCGACAATTCGTGGTTCTCAAAAAATCTTCGACTGGTATTGCCATCGTTTGTGTTACCAAATCCAGGTTTAGGTACATCTACTATTAAGCCCAGTTTTCGTAGAAAATCATCCTGTATTTGTATTTTTCTTTGCTTCACTGCAGCTTTTTCTGTGTCTGTCCTCAGTTGCCACTTTTTTATATGTAACTTGTAGGATAAATGTAAAATTGTTTCAAAAAATCGGATTCGCACATGTAAAATAGACAATCCGAAGTTTAGTGCCTCTGGATTAGCGTCTCTTTTTACGTTTAAATTATTAAAATCTTTGGATGTTAAACCACAGATATAGCATCTCATTGTTGATGTTGTATTTGTGGCAGCATTGCAGACTTTTCCGTCAACCATGGTGAACATCATACTATAGTCAACACTGTAACAGTTATTATCTATCGTGACTTTTGTCTGTTGTAAATTATTTATGGCAGCTTTCACGTAATCTATTTCTTGCATTGTTATATCTGTGGTTTCTTTAACAAACCTAATTCGTATGGGGCGGTAATAACGGGGAGATGACGGAGTAGGATTCTGCCATATAACCTCATTGCTTTTGGACCTTTTTAGCTGAAGGGGTACAAAAGAACTTTGAAATAAGTTGGCGTCAGAAGCAGCATCGTTACTAAATCTTTGTTTGAATTGAACTTGTTGTGCTCCATCACAACCCCACTTGCACATCAAAACAAACGTATCGCTTCGTTCGGTATGCAGTTTTAAAACTTCTTCTAAATGGGTCAATAATCGAGTAGCGGTATGGTCCATTAAGCTTTGCAGTTTTACTTCAGCACAAGTTTCGGTTACTAAGTATGCTGCCTTATCAGGGTAGCACTCTAGTTTAGCTTTTTGTAGAAGACTATAACAAGGAAATAACTTTTTCTGAGTGCTTCTTATTATTTCATACTGCCTCCTGGAAAGTCCTGCTTCAACAAACATGGCAATAGCCTGCTTCGGCGACAATTGAGAGCTGACACTTTCTAACTGAGTACGAGAAAAAGCTTTCTTATATTTTGTTGCTCGATTTGGGGTACTTGTAATTTCTTTTAGAACTAAGGAAGCATCTCTTTTGCCACTTTCTACTAGCTTAGACTGCGTCGCGTAAGTGAGCACCTCTAAGTTAGTTGTTTTGCGAAGCCCTTCGGTTTTTCTTCTTTTAGTCCTCTCACTTCATGTCTCAAACAACTTTGCGGGTCGACCAGGTCTCTTTACAACCTTTGGAATATGAAATGTTCCTTGGAGCCATTCGTTATTTTTCTTTAAGAAGTATTCTTCTTTTCTTAACGCTTTAGACCACCTGCTCTTTACTTCTGACTTAAAATGTGACAAATCGTGCTTTAGTGTACTAATTTGCTCCGTTGAAAAATCTTCCGATTCGAGAAGATGGTTTTCTAGAAAATTATTGTTGTAATATTGTTTTCTTGTTGAATTTTGTAGTTTAAGGTACGTAAGGTTAGCGTAAATTATGTTTTTTTTTTCTTTCTCGGGCCTAGATTTCAAGATCAGTAGTTATACTGCCATCTAGACCTTTTTGTAGTTCTAGTTTTTTTGGAAATGTAATAATTATTAGAGTTGTAACTTGTTTTTTTTTTTGAACTGCAAATAAATTTATTATTATTATATTATATATCTTCATGAAAAATATTTTGAAAAATAATAAAGTTATTTTCGATGATTAATATTTGCCTTTGTTATTTTAAAATCATAGTTTTATGAGTTTCAGAGTTGGTTTGTGTGCTTGACATTGTAGATCGTACTTTATGACAAATTACATTAAGATTTTTTTAAAAGTTTTTTTTAATTATGTGGTTTTAATTGGTTGTAAATAAGTTAAAATCAATACATATTTTACCACCGTACGTATATTTTTTTCAAAAACTCGAGGTTTATTTTTGGACCACCGCTCCATGAATGAAACATATATCTTGTAAGTAAATATATTACAGAAAAAATACAAAACATTATTTATTATGACACGTCTGGAAGCAAGTCTTTCGTTTTCCCAAACATAACCCCCCTTGGCAAGTGCTACATAGCCAGTCAGTGCGTACTGGATTTGACTTAGTGCTGCATAGGCCGCATCTTCGTCTTGTGTTGCGTTCAGGTTGATGCGCAACTGAATTTAGTCGAACACTCTCTGGTATAAAACGCTTTGATTTTTTTTATTTGGACTTGTGGTCCCGATTCTCTATTTCTTTTTGAGGCAGATACCAAAACTGGGGCTACCAGACCATCTACAACAGGTCGTCTGAAATCTTTTGCTGTTAGTTTATCCGGAGAGTTCATAATTTTATTTAGGCAATATGCATTTACAACGGAAGCGTCTAAAAAGTAAAAAAAAAATATGCGATGCCACCATTTGTTGCTAAACTATCATTTTTCATAATAACTGCGCTTACCTGATGTCAGCGTAAATATAATTTACGCTGCTGATGTGTACTAGTTCCACTTGCTTCTTCCATATTAAAGTATGAGATATTATGATACAGGGTGCGGCAGCATAACTTCCTTATTTCAAAACGCAATAAAACCCATTTTATGCATTAGAAGTTTTTAATATTTTTTTAAATAATATAGGTACATATTTAAAGTTTTGCTTTAAACAGTTTTAAAAATCATGTCAGGTAGGTGACGCTCTTCATTGTCTATACACTGAATAAGCCGATTTCTGGCATTTTTCATAACCCTTTCCAGTATGGCAGCAGGCATGTTGTCCATTTCGGCCCGGATGTTCCCTTTGAGATCTTCTAGGGTTCTTGGACGATTGACATAAACACGGGATTTCAAATATCTCCCTAAAAAAAATCGCAAAGGGAGAACGAGCTGGCCACTCCGCAAATCGCTCCTTATTGAGATTAGGCGCCCTGGAAAGTGTTCTGTCAAAACAGCCATTGATACCCTTGAAGTGTGAGCCGTTGCGTCAGTTAGAATTCACTGTCACTGTTTGGTCACTTTCTTCAAAAAACTATAGACCAATTACCCCATCCGAAGAAATTGCACACCACACTGTGACTTGAGGTGAGTGCAGCGGCCTTTGATGCAATTCGCGTGGGTTGGTGTCAGCCCAGTATTTTGTTTGTTGACGTACCCACACACGTGGAAATGGACCTCATCACTAAAAAAAAAAGAAATGCGTCCTTAGGAACGTTTTCGAGAATGCCTCACATGCGTTCCTCCGAGAATTGAAGTCACGCTCGGAGAGTTCTTGAACAATCGTCAACTTCTACGGATGGTAATGAAGATTATCGTGAAGAATTCGCCTCACTGAACAATCGGAAGGTCTTATGGCAGAACGCCGTGGGGATCGCAATATTGAGACTATCACAGCTTCAATGTTTTCAGGTGTTTCATGGGCTTCGCTTCGTTAGACTCCAGCTTTGTCTGAATGTAGCGACCCATGTAACGGTTGGTTTTCGATCTGGCATAGGCCCTGCCGCGGCTATATTGAATCGATTTCGAAAGGCACGCTGAGTTGCGATCACAGAACGTCCATTCGAAAAGTACGCCACGACGGCAAATGCACGTGGCTCACTGTTCCAATGCATCGTGGCAAATGACCAGATGGGGAACAAAACTTTATTTAACTAAACTTAACTAAATAGAAAGACTAACTTGTATTCAAAATATCAAAACTTTAAGCTTCCCGAAAAGTAAATAAACCTGCATAAGAACGTGTATGATAAATAAATAGGCTATTGGTGTGTCACAGGATACAAGCAGTGGCAAGGGTGTCAATTGCCGCATACAGGGAAGAGAGAGACCGGCTTCTGCCACTTTTTCTGGACTCATCGTTTTCAGATTTACTTATCGTTTACCAAACAACTCCGAAACCCACAACAAAACTTATAAGACGCTTCAACAAACTTAAGAAAGTACCGCAAATCTCGCAACAATTTTTGCTACACTTATTAAAGCATTATTTCATTGAAATGAGTGTATTTCCTTTAAGAATCCAGATATCGGTATGATTCAAAAAGCAAGTTGTTCAGAAAAGATGGGGCTTCAAAATGTTGTAAAAAATATCATTATTCGGTCGTGAGTTTTTTCTACAGGGTGTTGAAAAGTTTAGAGTAAACTACAAGAGTAACTTTTTGTTCACCCCTGTATAACAACAAATCCGTTCGATATTTTTAAAGTTTCGATATGAAAAAATAATTGCAATAAAACAAAGTAAAACTCGAAAAAAAAATTGTCAAAATTGAAGCAGTACTAAAAAAGTTATTTAGGGTTGATTTTATTGATATTTTCATTTTCAAACAAATTTCTTTGAATGTTTTCTCATCATTTACACAAAGGAATCAACATGCAATATTTTCGAATTTTGAATTAAATTCTTTAAAGAAACATGTCTGTATGTAAAAAACATGACCAAACAAAGTAAAAATATTCAAAAACTGATAAGGCAACACCTCTCACTACACACACACAGACACAGGTGAGAAATGCTCAGTGCGATCATATTAAGATAAGCTCACAGAGAATTTTTCTGAAAAACAACTTTATCAACCCGAGTGAGTTTTTAAAACACAAGAGCAGTTCTGTCTGTCTCATTTCAGATGCAGAAAAAAAATAATTAAGCTCGCATCTCGCTATGTAAATGAGAGAGACGTTGCTCCGCTATGCAATTAATGTAATTAAAATTAATTCAGAAGACACTTTAATGATTCTGCCGCTCTTAATTATGTGCCAACAACTTATTTTTAATTATATCACGATTTTAACACGGCATATTACTTCCAAGGTATGAGATTATCGGTACCATTACATGTTATTAACATGATTTATTGTTGTTATCGCTAATCTCGAAATGCTTTTACACTTATTGTGTTCAAATTGTATGTTATTAGAGTTGACATTTAGAAATAAGACTAATTCTGCTATTCATACAGCATGTCCCCGTATAGAAATATCGGAAAGTCTCCAGGTTTACTTTAGAGACAGTCACCATCATCAGCCAGCACTCTACACTTTTGACGCAATTTAAAAAAAAAAAATATTATTTAGAGAACAAAGAAATAAGTTTTTTTTTTATTTCATTAATAAAAGTCCGAAATTTATTATAATAATAGATAGATAGAAAGATAGATAGATAGATCTTTATTTACCATAGTAGCAATTACAAAAGTTTCATAATTACAATTTACAGCACGTCCAAATAGAAAATTTACAATTCAACTTGTAAAATCTTTGTATAACATAGATAGATAGATATATATTTATTCACCATCTTATGTTACAAAACATGTATAGTACGTCAAACAATAACAAAAATTAATCAAAGTTACAGCAAAAAAGAAAGGCTTACAAACAAATCAAAATAGCAACAACATAAAACAAACTAAAATCTAAAAAAATCTTACAATATCGCTTCTGAAATAGTCCTCAAAGGTATAAATAAAAAGCTTGAGATATCAAAAATGATTTAATACATTTGGTAAATTGGACTTCACCAAGGTTCTTTATGTGAGACGGCAGCTTATTATAAAATTTGACACAATAATAGTCAGAACCTTTCCTAGTCCTCAACAGGCGGTGAAACTCAGGCAATATGTCATTGCGATTTCGCGTACCATAATTATGCATATCAGAGTGTAGAGTGAAATGCGAGGCATTGGTTCGAATGTAGCCAAGACAGTTTAAGATGTACAAGGAAGGCAAAGTAAGTAGTCCATGTTCAACAAAATACTTTTTACAGCAGTCACGCCAACCGAGCCCCAACATTGTACGTAAACATCTCCTCTGTAGCTTGAAGATTTTCATTGCATGGGAACTATGTCCCCAGTTCAAAATACCATACGACATACGGGAAACAAAATAACCATGATATACCGTCAACAGACTGGCGATTGAAACACTCTGCGCAAGCCTTCTGATCAGATATATTACCCTGGACAGCGAGCACCCAAGTTCTCGAACATGACTCTCCCTGGTTAATTTAGGATCAAGATGAACCCCAAGGAACTTCACGCGAACATCGCTCTGAAGATCGATAGGCGCAGAACGCAATGTAAAGTTCATGCTCTGAGTTTTAGCCTGATTCAAGCTCAGTTCATTTGCCAGAAACCAATTGTCTATGTCAGTCTCAACAGCATTAACCAACTCCCCTAAAGGGTCGTTTGGTCGATATCTAATCAGACTAGTTGTGTCGTCAGCAAAGAGGCTTATATTTGACTCTTCTTGAAATTTGTATAAATCATTTACGTATATTAAAAACAATAAAGGTCCCAAAACCGACCCCTGGGGCACACCCCGTCCAACCCTTCGTCTCTCCGAGTATCGTCCCCCATACAAAACGTGCTGAAAACGATCGCTGAGATAAGAGCCAACCAAGGCAACACTGTCAACATCAAAGTTATAGTAAGAGAGTTTCTGAAGAAGTATCTCGTGTGAGACGCAGTCAAAAGCCTTAGTGAGGTCATAAAAGGAAGCAAAGGTGTCACAGCCCCGCTCCATGCCATCCGAAACATATTCTAAAAGGTTATTAATTGCAAGAGTAGTAGATCTCTTATTACGAAAGCCATATTGACCTTGCATAAAAAGATTATTTGCTTCAAAATATTCAGTTATTTGATTTTTAATAATAGACTCAAAGATTTTCGAAAAAATTGGCAAGATCGATATTGGTCGATAGTTACTGGGATCATCAACCGATCCTTTATTTTTGTAGATTGGAATAACCCTTGCCTCCTTCAAGACCGCCGGAAATACAGCGTCACCAATGCAATGGTTTATCAACTTAGTAAGCGGCACCACTAGCAGATTCTTTAAAGTCCCAATAATCCTAACATTAAGCTCATAACAATCCGAGCTTTTTGTGTTTTTCATACCTGATAGTTTTTCACGTACTTCATTAAAGGTTACCGTTCTCAAACTAATTCCAGCATATATGAATGTATAACCAACAATCACGATTACATTTTACAAACAAATTTCAATATATTTTATCTCAAATCCAACAAGGCGTATAGACCATCATTTTCAAAATGAGTGTGACATGTATTCATCAACCGAATAAAAACAGTTACTTAAGAGCAGTTCCTTTATTTTTCTTTTAAATGTATTCTGGTTTAAAATTTTGAAGCTAGCAGGAAGCTTGTTGTATAGTTTTATATTTAGCGAGTTATTTTGACTTTTGTTAAGTCTAAAACGTGGCGCAATGGTCAGCCCAACAGAACGAGTATTGTGGTCATGAACCTGTCCGTGCCTAGGGAACCTATCCTTATGCTCATGAATTTCCATGAGCTGGAGATACACATAAACACAAGGGAAAGGCATTATCCTGTACCCAAGAAAGAATGACCGACAGTGATCAATAAGCCCGCACCAGCCAACAGTCTAATAGCTTTCTTCTGTAGCCTAAAAACCTGTAACGCGTTGGGTGAGTTGCCCCAAAGAATAACCCCGTATACAATACGCGAATGAAACAAGCCATAATAGACAGACTTAAGAATCTCAAAGGAATACCAGACAGCTTACTACTCAGCTGACTCACAGATAAAATAAATAAATATATATTTGTTAAAAATTTATTACAATAATTTGTAGATATATAGGTAAACATAGAAAACATAATAATAATTAATACTATACACTTTAATGTACAGGTACATCGTCAAATAAATAAATAAATAAATTAATTAAGATACTTAAAGTAAAATAATTATATATTGCACAATTATACGTCTAATACAAATATTAAGTATAATGTATTATAACTTTTTCTTCCATAGTCCGATTTCATTGTTTCGGTTTTAATTAATTTAATTTAATTTTGAAAAATACAGTTTACATGTTGAAACATCTCTGTATCGTTATCGGTTGATAAAGAATACTGTGGTTATGTAATAATAGACGTTCATTTAACCAATGTTCCTGCAATTTCATGGTTTTTTAACAAGAACATTTATCATAATACGGCCCTGTATAAAAGGTGGACACCTATAAAGGTACTACAATAGTACCTATAAATATGTAGAGGCCACCCATGATTACTACATTTACCTAGTAAGGTACTCATGGTATAGTTATGGGTTTTTCATTCACACCTTTGGTAAGCTGTTCGTAGTTTAACCAAATCGGACATGACCGTTGTATTTATTTAGTTTGATATACGGGGTGGTCTGGATTATTTATTAATTGGTTTAGGTACATTATACAGGGTGCTCCCTATGTATTATAACAAATTAATGCAGGTGATAGAACAATGAATTTTTAGAAAAAACGCATTGTACATTGGGATACAGGGCGTTTAAAATTATCCCCTGATGATGGTTTTTTGTGAATATCAAAGAAACGTTTTTAGGTACATCAATGAAATTTTACACATGTATTTGATTTTTATTCTTAACAAGTCAACCGGAGAGGGGGCACATATTTTTGTCATATACCTTAAACATTTTTCACGTACGCCTATGGTCTATATGTCTATACCTATAATTTAAAATTCGAGATTAGTATGCATACACAGTCCTTAATTGATGTTTATGTTTGTACACATTTTTAAATCCACATAAAATTCTAATTTTATTCGATAATTTGACACTGAATTGTTGTTGTTGTCTACAGCTCAACGTGAAACAAACAAAAAACTATTGCCCTCAAGGCGCGAATAGCTGTCCATATTTATGTGTAAAAGTAATATGTCGGTGACCATTTTGCCGGTATAAATTTGAAAGCTTTGGCAATACTCATTCTTAAATTTGATCATAGACTCATCAATAAAGAAAGTAATAAACGTTGTTTTTCTACAGTACTTAGGTTTCCACAGTTCACTCTGTATAATTCACGGCAATTTAACCTGTCGATTACTTCAATTTTCCCTAAAGCATAGTTTATGGAATGACAAATTGAAAAGCTTGTATGCCGAAAAGCAAAGCATCGTCTACTAGGTACCAAATAGCCACTTGAATGAGAAATTTCTAATTAATAATTCTCTTAAGGCTGCTGTCTTTAATAATTAACTAGCGCACGATATTTATTATGTCTGCTTAATTAGTTTTTCTATTAGTATTATCATTGTTTTTCTTTTATCATTATTTACGAAATCGCTCAAGACGCAATTACATTCCTGACTCGGTATGTATATTTTTGTGTGCAAGCTGTGGAATTGATGGAAATTCCAATACCAGTTAGATTAAAAGGCAGCGAGATTTCGCAGTTGAGAAATTATTGTTTCTACGTGTAAAACAGTAGTTTATTTCTCTATTTTTCTTTTTGTATTATTTTCATATTGTTTTTCATCTCTTATCGACGATACAATACGAATGTTGAGTAGGGGTGTCCCGCAGGGTTCAATCCTCGGACCACTGTTATTTTCTATATACACTTCCGCAGCATTACTATGCGGATGATACTCAGTTGTATAACAGTTTTTACTTGAGGGGTGCTGCTGAGATTGTACCGCAAATAAACACTGACTTGGAGTCTCTTAGTAGATTTGCTTCCAACCACTGTTTAGTACTAAATCCTGACAAGTCGATTGCCATTGTTTTTGGGAGAAAGTATGATCGTGAGATATTCTTGCGTACTTTTCCAAATCCACTGAATATTAATGGTTCTCCAATTGCTTTCAGAAAAACTGTAAAGAATTTGGGACTATATCTGGATCAGGATTTGCGTTTCTCTGAGCACGTGACAAAGCGACTGCAATTGGGTTATATGAACTTGAATCTTATCTATCAGAATCGCTTTTTTCTGAATCGGAAGCTGAGAACACGCTTGTGCGAGGTACTTACTTGTGCTATCGCAGCTGAACTACTGCGATGTGATCTACCATCCTTGTTTAACCTATTTGGATAACCGTAGAATACAGAGACTGCAGAACTCTTGCTTGCGTTTGATCTTTGGGATAAGTTTGACCGAATAAGCCATACTTTGAAATCCGTTAAATGGCTTGATATGTCACGACGAAGATATCTTCATTCTATATGTCGGTTTGTGAAGATCATTAAATGCAAAACTCCACCATATCTTTATGGGCGATTGCAGTATAGGACTGATGTTCATCACATTAACATCAGATTTAGAAGTAGAGATTTCAACGAACAAAAAACACACCAACTTTTTTAAAAAAGCCGATATTTTGACGTGAGAATTTTCGATTGAAAATTAGAATGCTTTTTCGATATTAAGTCAAAATAAAATGAATATTTTAAATCAAAAAAATTACTGTATATTTGGGACATACAAAGGTAAGTTTTCACCAAATTTCGTGAAAAAATAAATTTTGTTGCAAAAGATAAAAATAAAAAACCAAAAACTCGGTTATTCGAATTTTTCACATAAACATAACTAAAGCTTTATTTGAAATAAAACGCAAATGTTTGAGCTCAAATCAACTAAGTTTAATAATTAAAATTAATAAAGAAAAAATTATATTAATTCCCGTACGAAACTTTTAATTACAATTGAAAACTGAATATAATTCAATTACTAAAAGAAATGGACTTGATCTTTATACTGATAAACACAAAACCTAGAAAATAATTCTTAAACTATGAAAAATCCAAAAACAAATTAAAATATTTAATTAACTTTATAAAATTGGTACCTCTAGACCATACCAAAGCCAAAACGAATCTAACATGAACTGAAAGAAAGAAAACTACAAAAGAAACATCGTTTAAAAGAAAATCCTCTATGAACTTAAATCATACACAAGAAAAAACTGAAAACAATCAATTTTATACCAAAAACATTGCATCTGATATGAAAATAAATGCATCCTGTCCATAGAAAAACTGATCCGGTCTAAAAAAAACTAATCCTGTTAGTGTTAAATAAAAATCATATGGAAAAAATTCTATGTGTCATCTTATGGCCTTTTTGATTGTATTAATATTTGTATTCGACGTATAATTGTGCAATATATAATTATTTTACTTTAAGTATCTTAATGATCGATCTAAATTTTGGTTGTCCCGAATTTAATGTCGGTGAGTGTATATATATATATATATATATATATATATAAGCTCTGCATTGTCTTTATTTATATTTATCAAACGTTTATTTAAATCTGCTTGTATATATTTTTAACAAAATTTTTATGTTCTTGAGATTCATTGATTAAAAAACTTAACTTTAGTTAAAAAAATAAATAAATAAAACGCTGGCAACTACGTCTATATGGAGAGCGCTAGCCGGCCGTCATCAGGTAGTACCTCGCTGTATATTGTATATATGCAAAAATTCATATCTCTTAAACCGATAACGATACAGAGAAGAATAAAAGAGCAAAATGTGCGTGTTCATTCTAATACTTTTAAAATTATAACGCAAAAGCACTTAGAAATATTTAACATAACCATACTTCCTTAACTACGACACTGGGAATTAATATATCTCTCGACAACTACCACAATCCAAGAGATAATAATAATAAAATAAGTTTGTCAGGTTAAAACGGACTCACCTCAAACCAAAGTCTAAGATTTCAATGTTTAAAATCCTCAGCCAGGCGAGGTGAATTGTTGGACGACTTGTATACAAATTTGTGTATCGAATTTCTTCATTTTTCAAAATAGTCACCCAATTAATCAAACAACAAAACACAGCACATGATACATTATAAGTAAGTATACCAAATATGTGTACAAAACTAGTGAGATAAATCAAAGAAAACACAATAAGACTTGTCCAAACCATACCTACATACGGTTTTAGATTGGTTTCGACTTTAGTAAATGGCGTTGTGACTTGGAAATATATTTTGTAAATATATTTATTACCTTCTATGGCACATGATGTTGCAATATTCTGTGACAGGAAAAAAATTAACACGCTTTCATAAATTATTAGTTTATATATACAGGGCGTATAGAAAAACAAATACAGCAAAGGGGCTGATGCGTGAGCTCACAGTCGACGAACGCACAGAATAGTGCAACATCATAATCAATAATAAAATCCAGTTTTGATTTTTTGTGGCATATATTTATTATTTTTATGTGTTTATATGTATTTTTCTGTTGTGTTGTTTTTTCTGTTGTTTTTTTTTTTGTACACTACATTTTTGTAAAGGTTGGTTTACTAGTGTGTTCATTTTATATATTATTTGGGTTATTAAATAATTTGATTTGGCTATATACAAAGTAAGGTTAAATTAAACTATCTTTAACTTCTTTAAAATGCATCGCAAAAAGTTATACCTACTTATGGGTTGAATTTACTTCTTCTGCTTTATTTTGTCAAATGTCTGGGAGAACGGTGCTTAAATGTAAACAGGCTATAGCCTCTACCATGGGATTATTGGCACGCACTAAAGTAAATTCCTGGGACGGAAGAATGAAACTGTATCATAGCATCATTGTATCATCACTAACTCTGCGTAAGAAACTTGAACAGATGGACGACTCGCGCCTGCCTAAGATTTGTTATCAGAGGCTGCTAGAATTAAGTAGTTGTTCAGAAGTCAAATTTAACTGGGTTTTGCAGATCAAGCACTTTTATAACATCTGTGGTGGTACTCATTTATGGGAATCTGCTAATAATGCTTTGATTCTTAACATGTATAGCGATTTTTTAAAACAACATGACATTAATAGATTGGCGGTATCAACTTTTCCTTATTTGTCCAACTTCTTTTCATACAATGTTCTGTCTTCTTATTTATCTTTCAAATTCCCAATATATAAAACAAGACTTATTGCACAAATTAGAACTTGTGGTCGGGATTATCTACGGTTGACTTATAATGGTATAGCCTACTCGATCAAAATGAACGAGTTGTGTACAATTTGTAATCAGCACAGGTCGGAGACAGTTGAACATCTTTCTTTGAGTGTCCCTTATATGCACATTTAAGAGCACACTTTTTGTCAGATGTGGCAACTTTTACTGATCTGATCTCTGCCTTCACATCGGAATCACTTGCTTGCCTGTCCAGGATAGCGAAATTTTTAGTGGCCATGTTAAAGTTGAGATCGTTCTTACTAAATGAATAGTAGATTTGTAATTTGATTTGAAATTTTAACATTTTCTAGGATTTAATTAAATTGATTTTTTTTTTATATAATTTATGTAATTGTACCACTGTCTTGTATATTTATTATTAGAATGTATTTTTTTGTTTGTAACCTTCAGAAACAATAAATGATGATTATTATTATTATTATTATTACTTCTTTAAAATGCAGACGTTGTGCCTTTTGCATCTGTCTTGCTAAGTTTTCTGGCAGGTTATGCAAGTAGAGATCTTCTGAAGATTTGAGACCAATGTAGGTATGTGCCATGCCCCCCAAAGACCCGATGATCAGAACCATAAATTTAAATGTCGCCTTGTACAGTGGCCATCCAAGTTGGGATTCAATGGCAACGAAACCACATTCTAGAATATGCTTTCGTCCGGTTAGTAATTTAGCAGCTACATCTGCTCCAATTAAAACGTCAATAGGTCAATTATATTTACACTGACATCAGGTAAGCGCAGTTATGATGAAAAATGATGATTTTTTAAGTTTTAAATTTTAAATATAAAACTACTTCAAATATATGCAAATAGATATTTATCAAAGATTAAACTAAAATAGTAGTGAGAGAAAAAATGGTAAATCAATAAAATAAAATAGACCAACAGCCAATTCCAAGTTTTGTATGAAAACATATATGCTCAAAATAATCAAGGAACTATAAGGAAAGGACAGAAAATACCTTAAAATTAAAACAAAGGAGGTTAATCCAATCTCAAATAGAGAAGACACTCAAAGAAAATAAAAGGATCAAATTGTACTTGATCATTTAAACAGACAACCTCATTGTTATTCTTGGCTTTATAAATCTCAAGCATTTCTAAAAGATTCAATCTGACACCCTTATCGCAGATGTGTAGGACTTTACAGTCGGTCTCCATATTGAAAAAATGGCTCTCATTCAAGACATGGTTAGCAAAGGATGAGGGAGTATTAAAAACGGCATCATCAGTGCTCCTCGATCTTTCAATCAATCTGGAGTGCTCCTTCACTCTAACTTCCACCCTGCGGCCAGATTAACCAACATAAAGTGCCGAACAAGAAGGTTCGGAGCAGGAAATGACCTATGAAGTGGAGGGATCTTATCCTTAGAATTCACTAATGTAGATCCAAGTCTATCCACGGTTCTAAAAGTAATGTTAATATCAAATCTAGAATTGAAATATCTCTGTACCTTGTAGGATATATTGTCAATAAAAGGAATATAAAAACATTTCTTGAATCTCTAAGCTTCTTTCGTCAAAGGAATCAGATTCCTATTGATGTGTTTCTAAGGTGCTTAAGAAATAGTTTATTAATAGAGAAGGAAGGAAAAACATTATTGAAAGCCAAAGTCTTTATGTAAGAATATTCCCTGCCAAAAGATACCATACAAATTGCAACTAGAAGCGTTAGAATAAATATTCGTGTATTATCTAAAGTTGCAAAGCAAATGGCAAGAAAAAAGACCAATTGGATTGTGGTAGTTGACGAGAGATATATTTATTTCCAGTGTCGTACTTAAAGAAGTATTTTGAGTAAGTAATATATGATAACTAACTTAACTCGTATATCTGTTGATGGGATGTCGTGAGTAAGACCTACCTAAGAATAAGAATAAAACAAATTGAAAATGTCATAAAGAAAATTGTAATCGCTGAAATTGAGGCCGACAATTCCTTAAACCAAAAATAACTAAATAACATTTAACAGATTGAAAGTTAAATAAATAGCACCAGTGTAGTTTCCATTAAAAATGATTTAATAGCTGTGCCAGCATAATTTCCAGCCATACCTTTAGCACAATTTCATAATATGAAAAAATCTGGAAAATAAATTTGTTGTGTAATTACCGCTCGGTTAGCGCTAATATAATATCGCTCGCTGTTAGTGTTCAGCTAACACATCACTTACTGCTGCCGTTGCTGTTACGACTGCTACCACGGGAAAATGTATATTATGTGACGGTTTTATCACCAAAAACGGCAGAGAGCGGCCTTTATACAAGTGACAAATTGGCCTGTTAGAGCCTTTTGTGTAAATTTAATTGCTTTTTGTGTTCCGCTGCCGTTATAATGTATGTGGACATATTATGCAACATTTTGTTTTTGTATCTCTTTCTGAAGCAACGGTATTAATAGGCATGACGTCTTTGTCTAGGTATAGGATCGATTACAATGTTGAGTCACAACAATTAGTTAGGGTAAGCTGCAAGATTGTTGCTAGAAATAGGGAGCTTATATAATAGCCATAACTAAATCAAAATTAGTAAGGCCAGTGGCGTTAGATGTGGCAACTTAATAAAAATTATTTTATATAATTTTATTGGCAAAAAAAAATGTGCGCCACTGACTGTCATTTAATTTTGATACTGTTTTGAGATAAAGCAGCTGAAACTACAACTTTTTTATCTCTTGTATTTTTTTCATATGTTGCTTTTTTAAGGAGATAAAAATTTAAAACATTCATCAACGTACCAAGATTTGCTAGTATTTTATTTTTTTAGTTTTTCAACCGTATTTTCAAAGTGAATTTTTTGTTTTGTTCAATTTTTATTTATTTTGTTTAACTTTTGCATTTTTGTAGTTTTTAGGATGACATGGGTGTCTTAAAAATGTTTCCATTTATTTGATCAGGTTTTCAACCATATTTTCAACGTGAATTTTTTGTTTTGTTCAATTTTTCTTTATTTTTATTTGTTTTTTTTTTAACTTTAGCATTTTTTTAGTTTGTTAGAATGACATGTCGTCACAAAAATGTTTCCATTTATTTGATCAGGTTTTCAACCATATTTTCAACGTGAATTTTTTGTTTTGTTCAATTTTTCTTTATTTTTATTTGTTTTTTTAACTTTAGCATTTTTTTAGTTTGTTAGAATGACATGTCGTCACAAAAATGTTTCCATTTATTTGATCAGGTTTTCAACCATATTTTCAACGTGAATGTTTTGTTTTGTTCAATTTTTATTTATTTTTATTTGTTTTTTTTTTAACATTAGCATTTTTTTAGTTTGTTAGAATGGCATGTCGTCTCAAAAATGTTTCCATTTATTTGATCAGGTTTTCAACCATATTTTCAACGTGAATGTTTTGTTTTGTTCAATTTTTATTTATTTTTATTTGTTTTTTTTTAACATTAGCATTTTTTTAGTTTGTTAGAATGGCATGACGTCTCAAAAATGTTTCCATTTATTTGATGAAGTTTTTGACCATATTTTCAAAGTGAATTTTTTGTTTTGTTCAATTTTTATTTATTTTGTTTAACTTTTGCATTTTTGTAGTTTTTAGGATGACATGGGTGTCTTAAAAATGTTTCCATTTATTTGATCAGGTTTTCAACCATATTTTCAACGTGAATTTTTTGTTTTGTTCAATTTTTATTTATTTTTATTTGTTTTTTTTAACTCTAGCATTTTTTTAGTTTGTTAGAATGACATGTCGTCTCAAAAATGTTTCCATTTATTTGATCAGGTTTTCAACCATATTTTCAACTTGAATTTTTTGTTTTGTTCAACTTTTATTTATTTTTATTTGTGTTTTTTAACTTTAGCATTTTTTTAGTTTGTTAGAATGACATGTCGTCTCAAAAATGTTTCCATTTATTTGATCAGGTTTTCAACCATATTTTCAACTTGAATTTTTTGTTTTGTTCAATTTTTATTTATTTTTATTTGTGTTTTTTAACTTTAGCATTTTTTTAGTTTGTTAGAATGACATGTCGTCTCAAAAATGTTTCCATTTATTTGATCAGGTTTTCAACCATATTTTCAACTTGAATTTTTTGTTTTGTTCAATTTTTATTTATTTTTTTTTAACTTTTGCATTTTTTTAGTTTGTTAGAATGACATGTCGTCTCAAAAATGTTTCCATTTATTTGATCAGGTTTTCAACCATATTTCCAATGTGAATTTTTTGTTTTGTTCAATTTTTATTTATTTTTTTTTAACTTTTGCATTTTTTTAGTTTGTTAGAATGACATGTCGTCTCAAAAATGTTTCCATTTATTTGATCAGGTTTTCAACCATATTTTCAACTTGAATTTTTTGTTTTGTTCAATTTTTATTTATTTTTATTTGTTTTTTTGTAACTTTAGCATTTTTTTAGTTTGTTAGAATGGCATGTCGTCTCAAAAATGTTTCCATTTATTTGATCAGGTTTTCAACCATATTTTCAACTTGAATTTTTTGTTTTGTTCAACTTTTATTTATTTTTATTTGTCTTTTTTAACTTTAGCATTTTTTTAGTTTGTTAGAATGACATGTCGTCTCAAAAATGTTTCCATTTATTTGATCAGGTTTTCAACCATATTTTCAACTTGAATTTTTTGTTTTGTTCAATTTTTATTTATTTTTATTTGTGTTTTTTAACTTTAGCATTTTTTTAGTTTGTTAGAATGACATGTCGTCTCAAAAATGTTTCCATTTATTTGATCAGGTTTTCAACCATATTTTCAACTTGAATTTTTTTGTTTTGTTCAATTTTTATTTATTTTTATTTGTGTTTTTTAACTTTAGCATTTTTTTAGTTTGTTAGAATGACATGTCGTCTCAAAAATGTTTCCATTTATTTGATCAGGTTTTCAACTATATTTTCAATTTGAATTTTTTGTTTTGTTCAATTTTTATTTATTTTTATTTGTGTTTTTTAACTTTAGCATTTTTTTAGTTTGTTAGAATGACATGTCGTCTCAAAAATGTTTCCATTTATTTGATCAGGTTTTCAACCATATTTTCAACTTGAATTTTTTGTTTTGTTCAATTTTTATTTATTTTTATTTGTTTTTTTTTTTAACTTTAGCATTTTTTTAGTTTGTTAGAATGGCATGTCGTCTCAAAAATGTTTCCATTTATTTGATCAGGTTTTCAACCATATTTTCAACTTGAATTTTTTGTTTTGTTCAATTTTTATTTATTTTTATTTGTTTTTTTTTTAACTTTAGCATTTTTTTAGTTTGTTAGAATGGCATGTCGTCTCAAAAATGTTTTCATTTATTTAATCAGGTTTTCAACCATATTTTCAACGTGAATTTTTTGTTTCGTTCAATTTTTATTTATTTTTTTTTAACTTTTGCATTTTTTTAGTTTGTTAGAATGACATGTCGTCTCAAAAATGTTTCCATTTATTTGATCAGGTTTTCAACCATATTTCCAATGTGAATTTTTTGTTTTGTTCAATTTTTATTTATTTTTTTTTAACTTTTGCATTTTTTTAGTTTGTTAGAATGACATGTCGTCTCAAAAATGTTTCCATTTATTTGATCAGGTTTTCAACCATATTTCCAATGTGAATTTTTTGTTTCGTTCAATTTTTATTTATTTTTTTTTAACTTTTGCATTTTTTTAGTTTGTTAGAATGACATGTCGTCTCAAAAATGTTTCCATTTATTTGATCAGGTTTTCAACCATATTTTCAACGTGACTTTTACGTTTTGTTCAATTTTTACTTGTTTTTTTTAACTTTAGCATTTTTTTAGTTTGTTAGAATGGCATGTCGTCTCAAAAATGTTTCCATTTATTTAATCAGGTTTTCAACCATATTTTCAACGTGAATTTTTTGTTTCGTTCAATTTTTATTTATTTTTTTTTAACTTTTGCATTTTTTTAGTTTGTTAGAATGACATGTCGTCTCAAAAATGTTTCCATTTATTTGATCAGGTTTTCAACCATATTTTCAACGTGACTTTTACGTTTTGTTCAATTTTTACTTGTTTTTTTTAACTTTAGCATTTTTTTAGTTTGTTAGAATGGCATGTCGTCTCAAAAATGTTTCCATTTATTTAATCAGGTTTTCAACCATATTTTCAACGTGAATTTTTTGTTTCGTTCAATTTTTATTTATTTTTTTTTAACTTTTGCATTTTTTTAGTTTGTTAGAATGACATGTCGTCTCAAAAATGTTTCCATTTATTTGATCAGGTTTTCAACCATATTTCCAATGTGAATTTTTTGTTTTGTTCAATTTTTATTTGTTTTTTTGTAACTTTAGCATTTTTTTAGTTTGTTAGAATGGCATGTCGTCTCAAAAATGTTTCCATTTATTTGATCAGGTTTTCAACCATATTTTCAACTTGAATTTTTTGTTTTGTTCAATTTTTATTTATTTTTATTTGTTTTTTTTTAACTTTAGCATTTTTTTAGTTTGTTAGAATGACATGTCGTCTCAAAAATGTTTCCATTTACTTGATCAGGTTTTCAACCATATTTTCAACGTGAATTTTTTGTTTTGTTCAATTTTTATTTATTTTTATTTGTTTTTTTTAACTTTAGCATTTTTTTAGTTTGTTAGAATGACATGTGGTTTCAAAAATGTTTCCATTTATTTGATCAGGTTTTCAACCATATTTTCAACTTGAATTTTTTGTTTTGTTCAATTTTTATCTATTTTTATTTGTTTTTTTTTAACTTTAGCATTTTTTTAGTTTGTTAGAATGACATGTCGTCTCAAAAATGTTTCCATTTATTTGATCAGGTTTTCAACCATATTTTCAACGTGAATTTTTTGTTTTGTTCAATTTTTATTTGTTTTTTTTAACTTTATCATTTTTTTAGTTTGTTAGAATGACATGTCTCAAAAATGTTTCCATTTATTTGATCAGGTTTTCAACCATATTTTCAACGTGAATTTTATGTTTTGTTCAATTATTATTTATTTTTATTTGTTTTTTTTTAACTTTTGCAGTTTTTTAGTTTGTTAGAATGACATGGGTGTCTCAAAAATGTTTCCATTTATTTGATCAGGTTTTCAACCATATTTTCAACGTGAATTTTTTGTTTTGTTCAATTTTTATTTATTTTTATTTGTTTTTTTTTTAACTTTAGCATTTTTTTAGTTTGTTAGAATGGCATGACGTCTCAAAAATGTTTCCATTTATTTGATCAAGTTTTCAACCATATTTTCAACGTGAATTTTTTGTTTTGTTCAATTTTTATTTATTTTTATTTGTTTTTTTTAACTTTAGCATTTTTTTAGTTTGTTAGAATGGCATGTCGTCTCAAAAATGTTTCCATTTATTTGATAAGGTTTTCAACCATATTTTCAACGTGAATTTTTTGTTTTGTAGCCATTAATGCGGCGCGTTAAGTGAATATGTTGCAGAACAACTTGTCACTGTGGTGGATCCCTCTAGCAGGTTGCTGTCGACCCCCGGGGGTTAATATAGACGACTTTGGGCATCTGTGGCATAAATGAATCGCACGCTCCTGTTCTGTAGACAATAACCCTCACCAGACGAAATGATACACATAGAAAAAGGCATGACGAAAAATATTGCAAGTTATTTCGCCATGATTTGACATCAATTACACTTCCTCATGGTAGAGAGATAGAAGGTGTGTACGAAAGAGTGTCAATGCATTAGTATCGTATTATAATAAATAAATAAATAATACGCATACCATTCCGAATTGTTAATAAATAAAGAGAGTCATGAATGTTATTTACATTTAACACGAAACTGATTCGCCTTTTTAAAATTATATAAAAGCGAAACATAAATATCTCATACAAGAGTACATTAGAATAGTTGTTTACAACTGGACCTTTTAGTGTTGGCTGTTAACATGCAACAATTTGAACGTAAGTGAAAATATACCGTCAAACAAAACAGAATTTTACGGTTATTACGTTCAGGAATGTTGTTATATAAATCGTTAGTTAATTATTAGGAAATCGAACGTATTCCTTTTTAACAAGCCCGTCACTTTTTGAATTTCCCGCGAAGTAACTCGGGATAATGGCAACACTGCTCCGGTCAACTGCCATCTATCGGTAGACTACGGTAAACGCTTGAATGTAATTTCAAAGCGTTGCCAACCGTAGTTTTTAAATACGAAATAGTTGAACTTGAAATTTGATGAAAAAATCGTAGTTGAATAGTAGGGATTAGAATGGTTTTGGAAAATCACTCGCGCAAAGAAAACTGAGCATCGTAGCTTCATGAAATTTTCTGTCTATTAGATTAGATAAGTTCAAGTAGATATGCGCGAAATTTCAATGAGATAGCATAAGTGGTTAATAAATTGTAGACGTTTGAGTATAATGAAAAAAATTGGACTGCAGTTATTTCCAAAATTGCTGGCAAAAAAAAAACTGACCTTGAAAGCTATGTGAAAATCATTATATTCAATCGGAAATATTTCAAAATACATGCTGCGAAAATTTCAAAGCGTTGCCAATTGTAGTTTTTAAATAAGAAATAGTTGAACTTGAGATTTGATGAAAAAATCGTAGTTGAATAGTAGTGATTAGCATGGTTTTGGAAAATCACTCGCGCAAAGAAAACTGAGTTTCGTAGTTTCATCAAATTTTCTGTTTTTTAGATTAGATAAGTTTGAGTCTATGCGAGCAAAATTTCAATGGGATAGCGTAAATGGTTCATAAATTGTAGACGCTGGAATGTAATTAAAAAATTGGATTGTAGTTATTTCCAAAATTGCTGGCGAAAAAAAAACTGACCTTGGAAGCTATGTGAAAATCATTATATTCAATCGGAAATATTTCAAAATACACGCCGTGAAAATTTCAAATAGTTGCCAGTCGTAGTTTTCAAATAAGAAATACTTAAACTTGAAATTTGATGAAAAAATCATAGTTGAATAGTAGGAATTAGCATGGTTTTGGAAAATTACTCGCGCAAAGAAAACTAAGCTTCGCAGCTTCATGAATTTTTTTGTTTTTTATATTAGATAAGTTTGAGTATATGCGAGCAAAATTTCAATGGGATAGCTTAAATGGTTCATAAATTGTAGACGCTGGAATGTAATTAAAAAATTGGATTGCAGTTATTTCCAAAATTGCTGACGAAAAAAAAACTGACCTTGAAAGCTATGTGAAAATCATTATATTCAATCGGAAATATTTCAAAATACACGCCGTGAAAATTTCAAAGAGTTGCCAGTCGTAGTTTTTAAATAAGAAATAGTTGAACTTGAAATTTGATGAAAAAATTATAGTTGAATAGTAGGAATTAGCATGGTTTTGGAAAATCACTCGCGCAAAGAAAACTGAGCTTCATAGCGTTGTTTTCTGAATTAGATAATTTCGAGTATATGTGGGCAAAATTTCAATGAGATAGCGTAAGTGGTTCATAACTTGTAGACGCTTTTTTCTTAGCGGACAATTTTCAGCAATATAATGAATTTATCACTTTTTTTGAATTTAAATAAATGTTAAAACACTTTTAATATCATTTTTGCCCAGAATTTGAATAATGGACCTTCGAGCTCGAAAGACCAGTTTGTACAAATTCAAGGAATCACCCTACAAACATCTAGTAGTTTACTATAGTTGATGGGTCGATAACTCTGAATGAAAAACAATCTAAAATTCATAACCATTTTAACTGTATACCTACATTCGTACTAGACATGTTCCATAATAGATAATTCCCACATACGATTGCATGAGAAGTAATTTATAAAATTATTATACCGACACCGAAATAAAAACAAGTAAAAGAAAACTAAAAAAACTTGCATAATAAAATTACAATTTGTTATTTTCCAAAATGAAAAAAAAAAAAACGAAAAAGAATGTATGGAATTATAAACTGAAGAAGTTTGCCGTTGTTCATTGACCATATACGTCCGCGGCGTAACATGTCCGAGATACAGTGTGTCCGAAATGGAGAGTACTACACTTTCTTGAAAAGCAAAGATAATGGCAGGTTATAAGACCTAACATTGATATAATGTGAAAATAAATGTAGCAGCTTGATCTGATGGCATATCGCCTTTTTTAATTAATTAATTAGAACATGAAAACATACCTCCTTGTTTAAAAAGCTTAGGAGATATGCCATCAGAGCCAGCTGCATATATTTTGGTTATTAAGAGACCATAAATGGTATCAAAAATTTAAAAAATCTACTAAAGTACTAATGGGAGCTGCTATCTGAAAAAGTATGTAAATTTCACTTTACAATTTTTTGGGGTATTTGGTTCTCATAAAAAATACAACCTTTAGCAGTCCATATTTATAATTTTGTAAACAACAAACTGGCAAATTACATTATTTTTATGTATTTAGTAGATCGTCCAATCTACTGCCAGTCCCGAAGGGTTTATTCACACAAAATTCTTGCGGCAAGAGCGAATTAAGTTCTGTTCTGCAAAAAACTGAAATATCTTGTAAGGGTGACTTTACGACCCCACAATTCAGGGAATTAGTAGCGAGAGCTTCAGGGAAAGTTTGGGAGCAACTCAGCGAGCTGCTCTAGATGAGAGTAATTCTCAAAAGATCTTGTTAGGTCGAAATGGAAAGAGGCTAAAAGAATATTTGCTCAGGATTGCATTTTCGTTAACATTTCCGGACGCAGGGTACTTCATTTCATATCAAATAAATAAATAAATAAATCCATACGAACAGCAAATTATTCTTTTGATATATAAGGCGAGTCAACGTTTAAAATATTTTTCCAATATGGTATTGACGATAACAATCAACATAATAACATAAGCGACATACTCACAAGATGCCTCGATGCATTGGGTGAGATGAAACCGATCTGACCTGTTTTTATTATTACAACTCAACTGCCGATAAAGCAGACCGTGAAATGTTACTATTTAAGAGTGTATCGGTTTAGTATCTAAATAAGAATGTTGGTTACTATGATTTTTCAGGAAGAATAACACTAGATTACACCAGTAGCGGCTCGTGAGTGGGAATGCGTGGCACATTCTGGGCTTAGGAGCAATTAGCCTTGATATATTAACATAGATGACCTGATACTTTGTTTCAAACAACCCCCGTATACTGTTGTTTTGGATTCTTTCATTTTTTTCGTAATAGTCCTCTCTTCAAAGATTTAGAAAACCTGGGACGGAAGCTTTAACATAGCATGGGCCTAATAGGTTGGATTCGATAGATTTGATATTTTTTTTTTTTTATTAAAAATTAATTAAACGCCAAACTGACAACTGGTTTAAAAATGTCGCCACGATTTGGGATTGCATAATAATATACCAAAAAATACAATCAAATCAAAAAAAGATGTATGGAAAATATTTCTCGAGTTTTGTGCGACCAGAGAATACGAACTGAATGCTGAAACGAGTTTGCATAATTTGGCTAATATATTGAAAGATTATGCGGTAAATATGAGAAAAACTGACGGAACTGAATATAAAGAAGCAACTGTAAAAACAATTTGGAATACTACGAGTAGGCTACTCCAGGAAAAATACTTCAATGATTTCAAAATTGTATTCGACCCGTTTACCAGTGTGATATTCAAAAATGCTCGAGATGCAAGAAATGCAAAACGTAAGAGATTACAGCAGCCTGCGGCCTTGGGCTATTTTCAAGCAACACGCTTTCGGCATTCTCTATGACAAAATTATCTCATATCTTGTAAAAAATATTGTTTTCTTTGACAAAGTTACGTTTACACTAACAGGACCAGTAATTCGGAAGAACTGAAGGTAATGGGCCCAGGAGAATTCAAAATGGATGCGATAACAACATACAGAATTCAAAATGTTTGAAATTTTGCGACGAAATTTTGCTCAAGTCTTACGACCGTCAACTTTGTCGAATAGCAAGTTTCTTAGGTACAATGTTTCGGGTATATTCCGAATCATTAGAGCGGGAAAGTTTATGCTCTTTTATATGGCACTGTCAAAAATATGGGTGGTCTTTTCGCAAAAATATTTATGACGTGATATTTGGAACAGTGATGATGACACAGATGCGACTAACACGTCAAAAGATACCGATTTTAATCAAGAATTGACTGTCGGAGAATGTTTCCGGAAACCTGAAAAAAAACTAATTTAAGCCTTACTTTATATGCACACTGTATAACTACGTGTTGTTCCTTAATATGATTTTTATTGCACAAAAACCCTATTGAACATTGCAGTGGCCGCCACTGAGTAAAACACGCAAAGCAAATCAAATTAGTATTTTTGCAATTATTCAAATAGTTCTTTCAGATAGGCTGGTAATCATCAATAAAACTAAATCGTATCTTTTTATAGCTGTGCATTGAACTTGCGCAATTTATTATTGTAAAATAGATTTAACGGCAAGCATTTTGACAAATTGTTTATTTTAAATAGACTTTGTGTAAGAACATAATATATTACTTCTTAGATATATTATAAATATCTGCATTCTGCAATGAATAATAGAACTAACCGCATTTTCTCCAAAGGTTAATTACCCCGAATTATTACACATTATATCAAAAATAAAAATAAGGATATATTTATTAAGGAAATGTAATATCTTGGTATGTTTTTTATATTTTGAACTGTTGCAATTTTCAAGCATGTATAATTTATGAGCCTCTTATGCTATCCCATTGAAATTTCGCTCACATTTACTAGAACTTATCTAATCAGAAAAAGAGTTAATTTGATGAAGCTAGGAAGCTCAGTTTTCTTTGCGCGAGTGATTTTCCAAAACTATGCTAATTCATATATTCAACTATGATTTTTTCAACAAATTTCAAGTTTAACCATTTCTTATTTGAAAACTACGGTTGGTAACTCTTTGAAATTTTGATGGCATATATTTTGATATATTTCCGATTGAATAGAATTATTTTTACATAGATTTCAAGGTCAGTTTTTTTTTCGCCAGCAATTTTGAAAATAACTGCAATCCAATTTTTAAATTATTTTCAAGCGTCTACAATTTATGAATCACTTACGCTATGCCATTGAAATTTTGCTCCCATATATTTGAACTTATCTAATCCAAAAAGCAGAAAATTTCATGAAGCTGCCATGCTTAGTTTTCTTTGCGTGAGTGATTTTCCGAAACCATGCAATTGTGCGTAGTTGAATAGTAGGGATACTATTCAACTACGATTTTTTCTTCAAATTTCAAGTTTAACTATTCCTTATTTGAAAACTACGACTGGCAACTCTTTGAAATATTCATATCATGTATTTTGATATATTTCCGATTGAATATGATGATTTTCACATTCCTTTCGAGGTCAGTTTTTTTTTCGCCAGCAATTTTGGAAATAACTGCAATCCAATTTTTTAATTACATTCATGCGCCTACAATTTATGAATCACTTACGCTATGCCTTTGAAATTTCCCCCACATATACTCGAACTTATCTAATCCAAAAAACAGAAAATTTCAGAAGCTACAAAGCTCAGTTTTCTTTGCGCGAGTGATTTTCCAAAACCATGCTAATTCGTACTAGTCAACTATGATTTTTCATCAAATTTCCAGTTTAACTATTTCTTATTTAAAAACGACAATTGGCAACTCTTTGAAATTTTCATGAAATATATTTTGATATATTTCAGATTGAATATGATAATTTGCACAAAGCTCTCAAGATCAGTTTTTTTTTCGCCAGCAATTTTGGAAATAACTGCAGTCCAATTGTTTAATTATTTTCAAGCGTCTACAATTTATGAATCATTGGCGCTGTCGCATTGAAATCTTGCTCGCATATACTCAAACTTATCTGATCCAAAAAACAGAAAATTTTGTGAAGCTATAAAGCTCAGTTTTCTTTGCGCGAGTGATTTTCCAAAACCATGCTAATTCCTACTATTCAAATATGATTTTTTCATCAAATTTCAAGTTTAACTATTTCTTATTTGAAAACTACGATTGGCAACTCTTTGAAATTTTCACGGAATATATTTTGATATATTTCCGATTGAATATGATGATTTTCACAAAGCTTTCAAGATCAGTTTTTTTTTCGCCAGCAATTTTTTAATTACATTCAAGCGTCTACAATTTATGAATTACATACGCTATCGCATTGAAATTTTGCTCGCATATACCCAAACTTATCTGATCCAAAAAAAAACAGAAAATTTCGGGAAGCTACGAAGCTCAGTTTTCTTTGCGCGAGTGATTTTCCAAAACCATGCTAATTCCTACTAGTCAACTATGATTTTTCATCAAATTTCAAGTTTAACTATTTCTTATTTAAAAACTACGGTTGGCAACTCTTTGAAATTTTCATGGCATGTATTTTGATATATTTTTGATTGAACATAATGATTTTCACAAAGATTTCAAGTCCAGTTTTTTTTTTGCCAGCAATTTTGGAAATAACTGCAATCCAATTTTTTAATTATATTCAAGCGTCTACAATTCCCACTAATGCCTAAGCTTGTCTCTATCTCTTGATAGGTCACATGACAATCTTGCAATATCAGTTCGCGCACAGCATCAATGGTTTTCGGAACAACAACTGATTTTTGACGACCTTCACGAATTTCGTCTTGGAGTGAACTACGACCACGATTGAATTCACCATACCATCGATAAACACTGGTCCTTGATGGAGCTTTATCGCCAAAAATTGAATTAAGTTCATCCATGCACTGTTACTGAGTTAATCCACGTCGAAAAATATTCACGATTTAATTCCATTTTTGGGCCGAGATGAATCTTTTAAGTTACTGTAAACAACACAAATAACGCTCGTATGTCAAAACGTTCTGAGTACGTATAACCTCAAAAATGTCCAACTTTACAATAGAGCTGTCAGTTGCCAGATTGTAACACCAGGGTTGCCAAATGTTGAAATATAAAAGACGCTTCGATATAACGATATATTGTTATATTATCGATATTTAATTTAGCAGATATATCGATATATTTCATTCGATATATCTCTGGACTTTGTTAACGATACCGGCGTCAAAACATACGTATTTATTAACAATAGTGCAACTTCTCGTTATTGTTGTATTTCTATTAAAAATGTCACTTTTTTATCGGTTAAAACCGCAAAATGTTTCATAGCTAATTCTAATAATTGTGAGTTTCCCGATCCTTTTATATTTGAGGTATTTGGAAATAAAACGACGACGCCGACGTGTAGAATAAGCCTTTGCGGTAAATCAAATTGAAAATTAAATTAAAATAAAAGTATTTCGAATGTGAAGCAAAGTTCAAAAATTTCTACAAGCTCTGCGACAAACTGGGTGAACTAACATGGATCATGGGTCAGATTTGTTTTTGTTTTGACGTTACAAGCATCACGGCATTCTTGGCGAGCCGTACTGCATGTAGCCCCAACAAAATGGACCAAAGGGCCTCTATCCCATGCTCTTACACCACGCATCCATTAGCAACAGCTTCTAACTTCTATCAGAGGTGGTGTGATTGCTGATAGAGCTTGTAGAACAGCCTGTATATAGACTTTTTCACAATTTGCCATAGTTCTATATATCACATGTGGAAATCCCTGTATATTTATGAAGTTACACGAATAGAGTTTGGTGTACGGAAGTAGCAGCTACTTCTCATGATTACTGCTTGCTCCACCCTGATATCCACGGCCCCTATATCTTTATAAACTCATTGAGGATCACGCTTAAATTACACAGCATTTTTCTTCGTTCTTTTTTCTTCATGAAGATTGTAAAATCCATTAATACCTGATATTCACACGCCGACTGAGAGGTAGAGTTATAATTTCAATAACATAACAACCAGATAATTTCAGACTAAGTAGCGAAAGATGAGATTTTATTTCATTCTTCTTGGCTGCTTATAGTCGGTAATAATTAGATACCGTTTTGGAAAAAAATCAAATTGAAATTATCGAATTGTTGTTATGAAAGTATTGGTTATCGAAAGGCTATACCAGGGTTTTCAGAATTGAAATAGTCACATTTAAAAATTCATGACAAAAATTATACCTAGTTGGAATTAGCAGGGTTTTGGAAAAGCACGGGCGAAAAAAAAATTGAGCATGGTAGCTTCATGCAGTTTTCTGTAGTTTTAACTAGATAAACTGGTGTATATGAGATAGCATACGTGGTTAATAAATTGGAGATGTTTGAGTATAATGAAGAAAATTGGACTGCAGTTATTTGCAAAAATTGTGGCGAAAAATAAACTGGCTTTTAAAGTTATGGGAAATTCATTGAATTCAATTAGAAATATATCAAAATTCATCTTGTAAAAATTTCAGAGCTTTACCAAGAGTAGTTTTCAAATAGGAAATAATTAAATTTGAAATTTAATGAAAAAATTATAGTTGAATATTAGGAATTAGCGTGGTTTTGGAAAATCATTTGCGCAAAAAAAACTGAGCTTTGTAGCTTCATGAAACTTTCTGTTTTTTTTTGATTAGATGAGTTGAAGTATATGTGAGCAAAATTTCAATTGGATACGGTAAGTGTTTAAAAAATTGTAGACGCTTGAATGTAATTAAAAAATTGGATTGCAGTTATTTCCAAAATTGCTGGCGAAAAAAAAACTGGCTTTGAAAGCTGTGTGCCAATCATTATATTCAATCGGAAATATATCAAAATACATGCCATAAAAATTTCAAAGAGTTGCCAAGAGTAGTTTTCAAATAGGAAATAGTTAAACTTGAAATTTGATGAAAAAATCGTAGTTGAATAGTAGGGATTTTCATGGTTTCGGAAAATCACTGGCGCAAAGAAAACTGAGCTTTGTAGCTTCATGAAATTTTCTCTTTTTGGATTAAATAAGTTCGAGTATATGTGGGCGAAATTTTAATGGGATAGCGTAAGTGCAGCATACATTCAATATTGCATAAACATTTGACTGTCAAAAAAATTTGTTCGCGTTGGATCCCACACAATTTGTCAATCGCTCAAAAAAAGGCTCGTGTCGATTGGTCGAAAGAAGTGCAGTTATTGGTCGGACATACGAGTATTAGAAATTTGGTTCTAAATTTATGAATTTTGGGGTTGAACTTAGAGCTTTTTTTAATTGTTTTCAACTCCATTTTGCATATCAATTCATTATTATGTTATGTATTTATGATATTCTGACTTAATCTGTACATTTTGTACAAATTTTGTAAAAAACCCAACCCAACCCAACCCAAACCAACCAAAACCCTACCCTGTACTTAAAAACCAACAAAAACCCTACCCTGTACTTAAAAACCAACCAAAACCAAACCAAAAAAAACCAAACCAAAAGAAACCCAAACCAAACCAAAAATAACCCAAACCAAACCAAAAAAAACCCAACCCAACCCAACCAAAACCCTACCCTGTACTTAAAAACCAACAAAAACCCTACCCTGTACTTAAAAACCAACCAAAACTAAAAAAACCAAACCAAAAAATTGTATCTGATTTGAATGCAAATAAATGTATTATTATTATTTTTTTGTCACAGTTTCCTGGTATATTTGCCGGGTTCAGAACCAAGGCTTTTATCCGTACTTGGATAACGCTTTTCGAATAGTGGAAACCGAGCTTAGGATAGCAGCTTTCTGTAAATTTAGCATAATCGAGGTTTGTATGTTTATTTTTTACTATTATTATTATTATTTTTTTTTCACACGGTAAAAGAAACCATTTGCTGAAGCGGCCTGTCTCCAGCGGTGTCAATTCTCCCTATGTCTGCACCCTCCACAAAGAAATAGAATGAAGTGTTCTGGAGTGTGCAGACACAGATGGCCCCTCGTCGTCCCTACCGTCTCCGACCCCGGCAGGTGTCAGGGGAGCATGGCCGATCGTTCAATTCTCACCCACTCCACACCCCGTGTGGTTAGTGAGTGAGAACCCCGGGTTCATGTGCCCTGAGCAAACGGAAATATCCAAGGATGACCTGTTTCTGCATCACAAGAATCACAGAGTGTCGTGGGTACATCCTACGAAGGTCATAGAGGAGATCCTGATACTTCGTCCGCTTCTCATTCTCCTTGACAATAATGTTCCTCTCGGCTGGATCCGAGAGCTCAATGACGGTTCGTGTTGTCAAGGAGAACGATGTCCGGCTTCATCGGTATTCGAGGCCGGAACGACAGTTCCAGTGGATTTTGGACGATCTATTCCCTATTACGGACGGAATATCTGTAGGAGCGTACGGTAGCACCGTAGATGGAAATACAGCACTCGTAATGCCGCATTATGGCGATGAATATAGCCGGATGCTGCAGAGGTCGGGCAAGCCGACAACAAGTGCATAAGAGTCTCTGGCGCAGAATGGCAGGCCCTACATAATTCTCTAGGTACCTCAAGGCCCATAATGCGGCTACGGTCTGCCAATATGTTAAACACCCCATCCTGACACAATGAAACCCTCCGTCTCTGACTTTAACCCGCTGGATCTTAAAAAGGAGAAGGTCAGCGGCTTCGACAAGCCCATGTCCTCTATGGTGTTGTAGAAGACACCATGTAGGGGCTTGTCTTTGTGAAGCTGGAAAAGCCGACTGACCTCTGCCTCCTTTATGCGGGCGTTCCGGTTTACGCGAGTCAACTCAGTTATTGAGCCTTCACGCGCTCGGCGGTCGTCAAGAACTAAGGAGAGCTCATTTGCCACCCGTTGTGCCGCCGAAAAGAGAAACGCTCCAATCAATATTATTATTTTTTTTTTCACAGGGTTACTGGTATACAGGGTGTTAATTAAGTATCTGGCCAAACTTCAGGGGGTGATTCTTTGAGTGATTTTAAGGTAAAAAGTTCATATAAGCAGGTGTCCCGAAATGCATAGTTTTCAAGATACAGGGTGTCAAAAAAAAAATTTTTTTACATTTATTTATTAATATCTCAAAAAAAATGTGCGCCACTGACTTTTTTAAAATTAAAAAAATAATTTTTGCAATAAGCCATAAAAAATACAACTTTTTCGTCTCTTGATATTTTTTCGTATCTTGCATCGTTTTCGAGAAAAAAAATTAAAACCACTTAAATGCATGTCCCTGAATAATTTCAAAAATCACTTTTACAGATCCAGGGACATGCATTTAAGTGGCTTTAATTTTTTTTTCTGGAAAACGATGCAAGATACGAAAAAATATCAAGAGACAAAAAAGTTGTATTTTTAATGGCTTATTGCAAAAATTATTTTTTTAATTTTAAAAAAGTCAGTGGCGCACATTTTTTTTGAGATATTAATACATAAATGTAAAAAAAAAATTTTTTGACACCCTGTATCTTAAAAACTATGCATTTCCGGACACCTGCTTATATGAACTTGAAGTTTGGCCAGATACTTAATTAACACCCTGTATATTATTATTATTATTTAAATTTGCGTTGGGCAGGCGGTCATAGGCGTCGTAAAAAGGGGATTTAATATATTTTACGAAACAATCATGTTCAGCTTTAAAACAAATGTTGTAAATAAATAATAATGTTATCGAAATTATGCGCGACTTTTATCCCGCACTGTACCTATAATAAAATACGCAATAATAAATCAAATTTCAAACATATATACGATTGGGAAAGTAAATACTGCTATAAATCATGCCGCAATGTAACCATCTGCAATTTCAATAGGTTTCATTAGTACCTGTTGACAGCATGTGTAGGTTATTGCAAATTAGTCCACCTAAATTATTTGTTATCGTACCAAATTATTCTTATTTCGTATGCGTGTTTATTTGTCTACCCCCATTTTGAAGTTTTTGAGTCATGCAATTTCCCCAGGAAATAATAAACTTTTCTAAAAATTCTGTCTTAATACTATGCCATGTGCTGGATTTTTAAAAGTTATATTTTGAGTAATTTTTTGATTTTTCTAGAGCTCAATTCAAGAAAGCGAAACTATAAGCTCCTAGAGGTATGTGTTTGGCAACATTTAGCGTGAGCGTGTTTTTATTTTTTTTTTTGTAATTTTTATTTAATTAATTTTTTCATTGTTATTTTTGTTTTATTTTTTTTATAACCCTCAATGAATTTTGTCATAGATAAAACTACCACAAAACGACTCGTGATTGATTTCTTGTTCTTAAATGAACCAATTGATTATACAAGGTGTTTTCAGAAAGAAGAAGGAGAGAAATTTCTGTGACAAAAGTTCCTACAAACAGAACTTCGGGAATGCGTTTTTTCCGAGTTGAAAAAGCCTCTAAAGATCTTTTCTCCGATTACTTTGAAATATACACTGTGTGCCGTTTTCGAGAATTCTTGAAAAACTATTTTTTTTTGTGCCATTTTAGTTTTTATTTATTTCTAACATTATTTTTACAGATATAAAAAAAAGAGAAGCACTTTGTCATTGTTACTTTTTAACTAGAAAAAGATAGTGTTTACAATATTTCACTACGACATTTCGGTTTTGAAAAACCGTCATCAACTTTGTTTTTTTTTTAAATACGGTCTTGGATTTATATTGTTACATTTAAAGCAAAAAGCACAAAAAACTGAAAACTTCATTAAACGATTACGTGTGATATACCACCTATTTTTGATTAGAAAGTAGCTTTAAATTTAACAATATAAATCCAAGGCCGTATTTAGAACAACCAAGTTGATGATGGTTTTTCAAAAACGAAACGTCGTAGTGAAAATTTCTAAACGCTATATTATTCTCCTCAAAAAGTAACAATGGAAAAGTGCTTTTCATTTTTTTATATCTGTAAAAATAATGTCAGAAATAAATAAAAACTAAAATCGCAAAAAAACAGTTTTTTCAAAAATTCTCGGAAATGGTTTTTCAAAAACGAAACGTCGTAGTGAAAATTTGAACACGCTATCTTATTGTCCTCAAAAAATAGCAATAAGAAAGTGCTTTTCATTTTTTTATATCTGTAAAAATAATGTCAGAAATAAATAAAAACTAAAATCGCAAAAATCAGTTTTTTCAAAAATTCTCGAAAATGGTTTTTCAAAAACGAAACGTCGTAGTGAAAATTTCTAAACGCTATCTTATTCTCCTCAAAAAATAGCAATGAGAAAGTGCTTTTCATTTTTTTACATCTGTAAAAATAATGTCAGAAATAAATAAAAACTAAAATCGCAAAAAACAGTTTTTTTAAAAATTCTTGAAAATGGTTTTTCAAAAACGACACATCGTATTGAAAATTTGAAAACGCTATCTTATTGTCCTCAAAAAATAGCAATGAGAAAGTGCTTTTCATTTTTTTATATCTGTAAAAATAATGTCAGAAATAAATGAAAACTAAAATCGCAAATAACAGTTTTATTTAAAATTCTTGAAAATGGTTTTTCAAAAACGAAACGTCGTAGTCTAAATTTGAAAACGCTATCTTATTCTCCACAAAAAATAGCAATAAGAAAGTGCTATTCATTTTTTTATATCTGTAAAAATAATGTCAGAAATAAATAAAATCTAAAATCGCAAAAAACAGTTTTTTCAAAAATTCTCGAAAATGGTTTTTCAAAAACGACACGTCGTAGTGAAAATTTGAAAACGCTATCTTATTCTCCTCAAAAAATAGCAATAAGAAAGTGCTTTTCATTTTTTTATATCTGTAAAAATAATGTCAGAAATAAATAAAAACTAAAATCGCAAAAAACAGTTTTTTTAAAAATTCTCGAAAATGGTTTTTCAAGAACGAAACGTCGTAGTGAAAATTTGAAAACGCTATCTTATTCTCCTCAAAAAATAGCAATAAGAAAGTGCTTTTAATTTTTTTATACCTGTAAAAATGTCAGAAATAAATAAAAACTAAAATCGCAAAAAACAGTTTTTTGAAAAATTCTCGAAAATGGTTTTTCAAAAACGAAATGTCGTAGTGAAAATTTCTAAACGCTATCTTATTCTCCTCAAAAAATAGCAATGAGAAAGTGCTTTTCATTTTTTTATATCTGTAAAAATAATGTCAGAAATAAATAAAAACTAAAATCGCAAAAAACAGTTTTTTTAAAAATTCTCGAAAATGGTTTTTCAAGAACGAAACGTCGTAGTGAAAATTTGAAAACGCTATCTTATTCTCCTCAAAAAATAGCAATAAGAAAGTGCTTTTCATTTTTTTATATCTGTAAAAATAATGTCAGAAATAAAATCGCAAAAAACAGTTTTTTCAAAAATTTTCGAAAATGGCTCTTCAAGAAAGAAACGTCGTAGTGAAAATTTGAAAACGCTAACTTATGCTCCTCAAAAAATAGCAATAAGAAAGTGCTTTTCATTTTTTTAAATCTGTAAAAATAATGTCAGAAATAAATAAAAACTAAAATCGCAAAAAAAAGTTTTTTCAAAAATTCTCGAAAATGGTTTTTCAAGAACGAAACGTCGTAGTGAAAATTTGAAAACGCTATCTTATTCTCCTCAAAAAGTAACAATAAGAAAGTGCTTTTCATTTTTTTATATCTGTAAAAATAATGTCAGAAATAAATAAAAACTAAAATCGCAAAAGAAGTTTTTTCAAAAATTCTCGAAAATGGTTTTTCAAGAACAAAACGTCATAGTGTAAATTTGAAAACGCTATCTTATTCTCCTCAAAAAATGACAATGAGAAAGTGCTTTTCATTTTTTTATATCTGTAAAAATAATGTCAGAAATAAATAAAAACTAAAATCGCAAAAAACAGTTTTTTAAAAAATTCTCGAAAATGGTTTTTCAAGAACGAAACGTCGTAGTGAAAATTTGAAAACGCTATCTTATTCTCCTCAAAAAATAGCAATGAGAAAGTGCTTTTAATTTTTCTATATCTGTAAAAATAATGTCAGAAATAAATAAAAACTAAAATCGCAAAAAACAGTTTTTTCGAAAATTTTAGAAAATGGTTTTTCTAGAACGAAACGTCGTAGTGAAAATTTGAAAACGCTATCTTATTGTCCTCAAAAACTAACAATAAGAAAGTGCTTTCCATTCTTTTATATCTGTAAAAATAATGTCAGAAATAAATAAAAACTAAAATCGCAAAAAACAGTTTTTTCAAAAATTCTCGAAAATGGTTTTTCAAGAACGAAACGTCGTAGTGAAAATTTGAAAACGCTATCTCATTCTCCGCAAAAAATAGCAATGAGAAAGTGCTTTTCATTTTTTTATATCTGTACAAATAATGTCAGAAATAAATAAAAACTAAAATCGCAAAAAAAAGTTTTTTCAAAAATTCTCGAAAATGGTTTTTCAAGAACGAAACGTCGTAGTGAAAATTTGAAAACGCTATCTTATTCTCCTCAAAAAGTAACAATGATAAAGTGCTTTTCATTTTTTTATATCTGTAAAAATAATGTCAGAAATAAATAAAAACTAAAATCGCAAAAAACGGTTTTTTGAAAAATTCTCGAAAATGGTTTTTCAAGAACAAAACGTCCTAGTGAAAATTTGAAAACGCTATCTTATTCTCCTCAAAAAATAGCAATGAGAAAGTGCTTTTAATTTTTTTATATCCGTAAAAATAATGTCAGAACTAGTAAAAAATAAATTCGCAAAAAAACGTTTTTTCAAAAATTCCCGAAAACAGCTAAAGTTGGTTTAATTTTTTTTTAAACGGGGTTTAAACTTTTCTCTAATTTAACCGACATTGTCACTCTTACCGTTTCCCAGATGCTATCCCATTCTTATCTTGGACACAGTCTATACCCTGATGATGACGACCATATTTATGGTCGAAACATTTCTGTTTAGATGAATGATTTCAAAAATAAGTTAATTGATTGAAATTTAGTGGACGCGACAGTTTCATTAAATTGAGTCTCCACAGAAAAAATAAACAACATCGTAAATATCAAATGAGATTGAGATAAAAATCAAGACAAATTAAAATAATTATTTTCTTATCTTCGCGATATATTTTTGCCAAAGCAAAAGCACAGCACAAAATAAAAATGAGTAGGTTGCGTTAATTTAGTCAGTATGCATTAATCAAGCCTATTTAATTAAAGGTACGTTCAGATTACAGGTTGTGTCGACGACTAGGAAATAAATGCGTCTTGGGCTACGCCCTTAATGTGTTAATTAAAATTTATTCAATCTACCTATATTGTTGGGGGTTTCACTCAGGATCGGACTGACTCGATTAAGTTATAATGGTTTTAATTGTGACGTTACAGGGCCCGACATTATGTTTTTTAATTGTGTCATCTTTGTCCAATGTTCATCGTTTTCAAATATGAAAGACAGCCGCACTACAATGCCTTGTTGTAAACGTTTTTGTCAATTTGCTCGCACGCCACTGGAATTAACATATTATCGCTGTATATCTAAAAATACTTGCAATAATTTCATTGCTATTGTGTTACACAAATCTATCAATGTTCCAAACTATTTTTGCCGGTTTGTTTGTATGTGACTTATTTTATATACAGGGTGATGATTTTTTTTTAATTCAATCAAATATCTCCTTACGGATTTCTTTGAAATTTGGCTGTATTGTTGCTAGAAATAGGGAGCTTATATGGCCTTAACTAGATCAAAATTATTCAGTCCAGTGGCGTTAAGGGGTAACTTAATAAAAATTATTGACAAAAAAAATGTACGCCACTGACTTTCATTTAATTTCGATACTAGATTGAGATAAAGCAACTAAAACTATAACTTTTTTGTCGTTTGCATTTTTTCATAGGTTGGTTTGTTTATGAGATCAGAATTTAAAACAATTTTCATTTTTGTAATCGTAAAGTTGCGAGTTCAAATCTGGGACATGGAACTTTTTTTAATTATTATTATTGAAATTATATATGAAATAGCGCGGAAAATTTGAAACATTTTGATTTATGCCAAAATGGCCAAACTATTGTGTGTATTTAACGTGACGTATGTCAGTGGCGGGTTGTGGCATTTTAATGTGGTGAAGCCTGAAGTAGAACAAAAAATAAATACCTATATATACGTATATATATAATATATTGACTTACTCAGTAATATAATACTAATTAAGAAACATTTCATGAATCTGTCTATTCAATTTCATTTTATGCTGCATGCATTTCTTTATTTATATTGATCAAACATTTATTTAAATCTGCCTGTATATATTTTTAACAAGATTTTTATGTTCTTGAGAGGAGTGTTGATTAAAAAACTTAACTTTAGTTAAAAATATAAATAAATAAAACGCTGGCAACTACGTTTATATGAAGCGCGGTAGCCGGCCGTCATGAGGCTGTATATCGTTGTATATATGATATACACTGGCAAGGTGGTAAATTCAATTCAAAATTACAGTTTTATGGTAAAGCTGGGTTAACCTCAGGTTAAAAATTGTATAAATTAATTTACGGTTTAAATTTTATATGAAATACAATCAAATAAAAAATAATTAATTTTACTGATTATTTAGATGAGGCGTTGCTTCTTATGACAAGCCGCCACTGATTAATAGAGATGTCAGAAATGTATCGATATTCGATTTTTTGGTTTTCTGAGGTTTATCCGTGAATATTTTTAAGGTTAGGCGAGGACTGCAACAGAGTCTATTGCCCGGTTGTAACAATTGATAAATTGCGAGCGATTTTCAGGTTATTACAGAAAATCAACGACCACACTGTAGGAATTTTATCAGTATTTTCGCTCCCTGTCGCACATACGAGTACATACCGCTTAACCAGGCGCCTAAGCGTGTAATACATTTTAAAAATAGATTGTAGTTAGTAATTTTGAAAGAAATTAATTGTAATGCAAAAACAAACAACTATACATACAATCGAAGAGGGGCTATTTATATTTTTGGTTTAACGATACCGTGGATTGGATAGCGATTTTATTAAGTTACCAAGGAATAATAATTGGTTCTTGCTAAGAGAAGAAAGATGAAAAATTAAACGTCATTCACACTTCTGTACCACCTTATTTGAGGACTAAGCTTGCGTCTCGTCAGACGATCCACACTCTCAATCTGAGGAAGCAAAATAAGCTGACAATGCCCCTGTATAGGACAGCCATGTTTCTAAGAAGTTTCTCTTATAATTCTGTAACTATAAGTTTAAGAGAACATTTACTTTCATGCCAATGAGATTTATTATTGTATTTTTATTTTGATATGTTAATATTATTTGTACTTTACTTTATATTATTGTATTTTGTTTGTTTTCTTCTTTTTTGTTGTGTTTTGTATTGTTTACTTTGTGTAATGGGTTGAGTATGATTCGAATATGATCTGTTCATTGATTGTACAACGCCTAGCTCTAGGGATCTCTTCAGCAGTGCCAATATCTCGATACTTCCTTTCAATTTTGCTTACTGCTGATTGAGTTCGTCAACAGTCAACAGCAAATTACTCGTACCACTTTATTATAATTTCTATTCTATAATCATGTTAAGTTATCAATATAAATCAAGAAATATAAATTGTGTAAGGCCTTATTCACTGTAATCTTCAACGAAAACAGTGTAAAGCCTAGGCCAGGATTTCTGACAATCAAAACAAGTGTAAAATATGCCATGTGCGCTGACTATTTAAACATATGTTAACGTTTAAATAGTCAGCGCACTGCACGTTTACTTTTGTTGAAGCTTCTTTGACGGGAAACATTTTTAAAATAGTTCCCAAATCGTCACATTTTTCATTAAAGTAAAGTCAGTAGAAAAGAAAACAGATTTGTGTGTTTTTCTTATGGAATCTACTCGGTTAAACAATATACCTTGAAAAAGCAAAAAATCGGTCTTCAAATTTTACGACCTCGGATACAGATCTGCTATGTAAGTTAATTAAAAAATGTATCAACATAATCGAATAAAAAAAAACGGACGCACTGTCCTGGACAGTGAAAAATGAGGCTTGGGAAGGTTGGTGTGGAGTTTAATCTATAAAATAAGGGAAACTCGCGATCTGCCACTAGCCTCAAGGCAAAATATCTTTTCTATTTCGGAAGTATTCAGCGTGGTCCCCTCCAGGGCTTTGAATTTTGACATAAATAAAACAAAATTGATATAACTTCTAAAGTAATTGTAATGGTTTTTATACTTAGAACTTTCTTAAAAAATTTATCCTCGTACTGTTCAACGAGAAACTTAGTTTAAAAATTATGTTATAAGAACGACTCGTTTCTGAATTTGCCCAAGAACAAATTGAACAGATTCTTTAGTTAGACGACACCGATTAAAAAAATCATAATCATCCTAATAGTTCATATGATTTGGACGATCTTGAAATACTCTAGGCCGTCTATGAACAATATTGATGTGATCTTCAATTTGTTCATCAGAAGAGATATTAATATCAAAGAAAACGGCCATAATTTATTTCTTGAAAACCAAAGAGAACGAAAACCATTCAAAACACAGTAATCAAACAAGAAAATACCAAAGAAATATAGGTTAAGTCGCTGGCAACTCGCTTATCTGGACCTATTTTGTGCTGATAACTTATCCTGCTGATATGTCCAATTTATCCTTCAGATAGTCTAATCAGCATATTGATAAAGGCAGTTTTAACACTATCATCAAGATAGCTCTATCGGAAACTTTATCAGAACATTATTAAACCCGCCCTAAATATAGTTTATTTTTATACCAGCTTAAACTAAATCTGACAACAATGCCAAAATCCTCATCGCAAGAAAATAACGACAAATATGACAAGTGACATATATCACGCTTGGTTAAAGTTAAATGTACCATAAATGACAAGGCCATTAATATTTGAAAAACATATTTTACAAACCATAATTAGAACTCTAAAACTGTATTCTCTTAAAGGCTTAAAGGTAATCTACTCACGAGTATTTATTTGTTCAAACCAAAAACAAGCTGCTGTGACATTTCGAGTCGCAAAGATTTCCAATAGCTTTACATTTTCATTAATTTATTATAGTTTTACAGTTACATCGTTTATAACCTTGACCTCCTAAAAGTGATTGTTCATTTGCAAGCTGACGTAAGCTCTTCTTTTCTGGTGATACACTTTCACAGAAAATTGGTTCCTGGAAAATATTTCCTCGATTTTCCTTTCTCGTTTGCTAGCTTATAAAAATCGTCATCGGTTTTCTCGATAACCGTCATGAGAATGTTTCTAAAATCACCCCCGGGAACTTCGAATTAGATAAAGCTTTCATCTTCTTTGCTTGATTTTCTAAATTTATTTTTGCGTCTCTTCTGTTTGACTGAATATTTGTTGGGCATAAGCAAAGTTCACACCTTATCTACTTGGCTCATCACATTCTGCACATTTGGTCTGCTTTTCTGAAGTTTATTATTGGCGTTTTCTTTATAATTATTCTCGACGTCTTCCATATTGTCACCTTGAGTAATCTCTTTTTGCGGATTGTCTATTTCTGGGCCAGTATCCATAGAGTGGTCTTCGTTTTGTTCTTGTGGACGCTGTTCTTCTACACCAAATTCCCTTTCTCTCAAGCTTTTCTTCGGTTCGTAGATTCTCAATAGTTTCTTTTGGAAAAGTTGATGTGGATAGGCCGACTTTAATATCATGCCCAAACATGGCGGCGTAAGGAGCTCGTTTTATTCCATCGTGATATGCCCTGTTTTTGATTAATTTGACAAATCGCAGACCTTCTGACCATCTTCTGCAGTTTTCATCGTCCATTCATGTCATGAGCATATTTTGTATATCTCGATTTGCTCTTATCTTGTGGCTATATGACGTGGTTTGCCATGTACTATTTTAAGGCCGTTCCACATGGAACATAACTTTTCAATGACACGGTTCGTGAACTCCCGCCCGTTCTCCGATTATAGTATACATGAGGCGCCAAAAATGCAAAATATGTCTATCAGGATCTTAGCAACTTCCTCAGCCCTTTTCGATTTTAATGTCAGTGTCCGAACAAACTTTGTTAAGTGGTCCTGATATACCAAGATAAATTTGTATTCTCCAACTGGATGTGATTGCATGTCTAAGAGATCCACTTGACAACGGCTGTTCATCTCCGAAATCACCATTGGCTTAACCACAAGTCCTTTTTTTAACAGATTTCAGTTTTTTTTGACACCCTTCACACAAGCGCAGATATAGCTTAATAACATCTTGTACTTTTTCTTACATTCACTTTCCATACGATGTCTACCACCATGTCCAATGGCCAAATATGCATCATGCAAAATATCAAACATTTCGTCGTTTGTAACGTAATATTTTCTGCTGGATTCACCTGATGATACACGAGCAATAAGCTTTTCGACGCCTCGAACAGAACATATGTTGAACCTCTTCAAACGTCGGTATTGTAGAGTGGACTTGGTTGTAGCATTTTTTACTAACTTAGCTGATTCCCACATTTCTTGGTAGTGTTCATTATTAAAATAAAAACTGTTTGCATTTTTAGAAGACACCAACTCATAGAAACGAGCGCGTCCACTCTCTTGCCATTTTCTAATTGCACGTGGCGGTGGCGTGGTAAAAGACGCAATAATAAAATCCTACAACCAACTTTAGCCAAGGGAAAACGGATAGAACGCGGTTTACCCGGGTAAAGCCCGAAACGTGTACAATTCCAAATATATTTTGGACTTTACCCAAGGAGCTTGGGTATTATGCAGTTTACCCGGGTCAACCTAGGTTTACTCGCTTATCTAACTTTACCCGTAACATATACAAATACGGTAAGTATCATATATTATCTTTCATTGTAAATGTATTCAGGTTAGGTTTGTTTACGTTAATAAATGCCTAATTTTTAATGAAAATTAAATTAATTTGCAGGTCAAAAGAATAACAACTCGCAAGACAATAGTACTAAGATACATTACAAGAACGATCAAACAGAAAACCGTACCATGTAAGTTATAAATTGACAACACGAAAAGCTAGTTATAATAATATTATTGAATCACACTGTAGGTATTTGTATTAAATTTAAGTGGCATGTCTTGTATATTATGCCAGCATCCGGTGTTATTAGACCAGTTAGGAGTCCGTATTATACTTTGCTTACTACTCACCTCTACCTATTTTATTGTGACAACGTAACATCTCCTCGCCTACGTTACAAATAATATTTTTTTAGTTTCTTTTGTGGTTGGTAGTTGTGCTTAGAATAAAATAAAATAGCTACCAATTTAAAATATTATGTGTCTGTATTGCAAAGGTAATCTGACAGGTTTTTGTGTATTAAAATTTATTACAAGGTATGTTTCTAGCCTCAGGGCTCGCCTGCAATCCGTGTGGACATGCTGAAATACAGGCTGTTTCACAATATACGCGCATGCTCATAATAAGCTATGTTTTGTGGAAGAATTAATTTTTTAAACTCATAATTTGAAAGGGTAGTGGGTTATTTTCTCCCCAATTTCAACGCCACTGGGAAAAGTACGGGTTTAAAACACCCATTTGCTCTAAAGTTGAGCGTTTTCGAGAAAAATCAACTTGTTGAAAAACGCATCTAGAATATGTCCTATCGAATACCTTGATCAAAAAAATAATCATCATCAGTCAAACTTTCGCCTTGTTCTTTTTTTTACTTAAAACATGATTGACTTAGCTTTGCAATGATAAGTAAACTCGATCAAAGAAACTGCATAATGTACAGGGTGAGCAAAACTCGTGGTCCCAGCTCTGTTATGAGAAAAAAAAACCGATACAAAAATTCTGAAAAGACGTTCGGATTACGTAAACGCCAGTAAAGGACGTCTTCAACTTTTTTTTTCTGTTTTTGCATTGAACTAATTTTTCTTAGCAACTTTGGTGGAAAAAAAGTTTGCTATCTTTCTTTGTTAAAAAATTATAAGCAAATTTGTAGAAAAACATAATCTCAAATTTAATAGTGTGCACGATCAGAATGGGATAGTATTGAAATCTTTGAAATGGTAAGAGTTACTATGTCGATTGAATTAGAAAAAAGTTGTACAATTTCGACACCTTTTAAACAATGTTTTTGAAAAAACGATTTTTAGCGATTTTGATTTTTATTTATTTTTGACATTATTTTTACGGATATAAAAAAATTAAAAGCACTTTCTCATTGTTACTTTTTGAGGAGAATAAGATAGCGTTTTCAGATTTTCACTACGACGTTTCGTTCTAGAAAAACCATTTTCGAGAATTTAAAAAAAAAACTGTTTTTTTGCGATTTTAGTTTTTATTTATTTCTGACATTATTTTTACAGATATAAGAAAATGAAAAGCACTTTCCCATTGCTATTTTTTGAGGAGAATAAGATAGCGTTTTCAAATTTTCATTACGACGTTTCGTTCTTGAAAAACCATTTTCGAGAATTTTACAGACAGCATGTCGCCACAATTCTGTATTTATTAAGAATAGAAATATTTTCCCACTCTCTCTCGATGTATGGTTGTTTTGTGTGTGTGACTCCGTGCTGTACCTATATAGGGTTGCCAGACGTCACAGTTTTAAAACGCGAAATAATGTCCACCCAAATATAATAAAACGATCCATTGAAATATTTTAGTAGATTTTTAAAAAAAAATCTAACTGTTCAGGAGTTCGACACAACCGAAATTTTGAACATTATTTATGAACCCTGGATCCTAAAAATGACCTCAGTACAAAAGTTTATATATATATATATATATATATATACCGGGTATTCCATTAAGGGTGGACAGGTAGCATATCTCAGGAAATAATAGTCGTAGGATAATGAGAAAAAAATTCTATTAGGGAAATCGACAATGGGAAATTGCTGGAAATAGTTTTTTAGTTCCTAACTATAACGATAGGGGGCGTAATAGATACAGTAATGCGAAAAATGCATTTTTATTGAAAATTTCGCAATATAAGTTAGAAAAACAATACTACCACGGTAATGCTACTGAGATTCCGCATCTTTTTGCTGTATCACGTTTTATTGTAGGGCTTGAAATAAAGGCAGCAGGGAAGGACGAAATTTTACCTATGATAATGTCTATAACTTTGGTTTGGCTTAACCGAACTTATCAATCTAATTTTTGTTTAAGAACTCAAGCCTTGCTGATGCAGAAAAAAAAGATTTCAAATCATAATTGTCTTTTGTGGCTCCGCTTGATAGCGATATTTGCATCGCCTAAGGTTTTTTTAATTTTTCTTTAAAAACTTAAATGGAATGATACAAATATTTTATCAAAAATGGAATTTGCAACAAAAAAGTCCAAAACCGCACAGGAAAATCTTTATTCGTTTGAGAGTTATAGCCAAAAGAATGTTGTTCACCAAAATTCGTTGAAAAATCATGTATCTTTAATTTTCCGTGATCAAGAATGCCATGGGAAATAAAGAAATAGGTTTAAACTTTATTAAACTGATAGTTTTACAAATAAAAATAATGAAAGATCCATTAAAATTACTAAAATGCAGAGCTTTCATAAAATTTGTTAAAAGAGGTACATCTAGATCATGAAACAAAACTGGGAAGATTCCATGCATGGAGACAAATAAATAAACGCGAATATGCTGCTAAATTGAATTGAACTTAAAACCTAAAATAAATTTTCGCCTGCGCTGCATTTTTTTGTGCCAAAATTTCCTTTTCGAAAATCTAACCTGGCACTCCTAGCATGCTAAAAATTCCTTTGCCATATTTGTTCCACACAGCAGTCATAATATTATAAGACTATGCGTTCTCATAAGGGTCTCTGATTAGTTTCTTATAATCTTTCAAATACTAGTATAGGTAGGCAGTATACAGGGTGTCCCACATGGAAAAAGCCACTGAGTGCTTCACAAAATACACAAAAATGTCCCCCGGTAATATCCTCGAATTTGAGACCTTGATAGGAATATTATTATGTGTATTACCTTGGGCCCCGGCAGGGGACGTTAAAATAATCACAAACCATTGAAAACAATAATAAATATTTGTTACTAATATGTGCATATATTATATTGTTGACTACGAAAAAAAAAATACCTTTGATGCGAGTGCTTATTTATGATTTTATTATACAGAAAGCTCCACTTTCCGTTTTTCCCAAAAATACGTTTCATACTATAAAACGGTACGATTTATTATTGATATGAATCAGAGGCTAAAAATATCACGTTGGCCCCAAAATTCCCTACTTTAAAATAATATTTAAATTAATTTTATTAAATACCGCGTAACGTATATTTTTTAGCAGATTTTTTTTTTTTTAAGAATAAACTGCTATCGGGAGCAGCAATTTGGAATAAAAAATAATGTAGAAAAGAAAAGAATCTGTGACAACGAAAGGAATGCGGACAAAAAATTGTATTACATTTTTAATTTATCCCTGCGGTTCACCTTGTTTCCTGACTACTGGAAGATAGCTCGTATATCTCCTATACATAAATCGGGAGATATTAACAGAATCGAAAACTATCGACCTATTTCAATTCTTCCTAATTTCGCAAAGGTTTTTGAAATTGCTCTGCACAATAAGTTATTTGGGCAAATAAAACATAGGCTAGTTTACCAGCAACATGGGTTCATTAAGGTGACCAATCTAACCACTTTCCTGCAGGATGTAGTTCCGTCGAGGTTTGCAAGTCGATTCCTCTAACAGGATAAACCCCATCTGTTTTAAAAACTAGATACTTTAGAAACCGGCGTTGTATTTTTTCGATCTCCAACTTGTGAGCATTATACTGAGGATACCAGACAATAGACGAGTACTCTAGTTTCGATCTGACATATGTGTTAAACAGAGTAATGAGCACAGAAACACTATCAAAGCCTCTACAGTTACGCATTATGAAGCCATATATACGTGACGCCTCAGATATCACTCTATTGATGTGGTCCAGGAATAAAAATTTGTGATCGAATGTGACACCCAAATCCGTGAACGTATGACATCGCTCAAGCTGAATTTCGGAAATGGTGTACGGATAGTCAATAAGCGTAGCCCTTCGCGTGAAACTAAGGCATTTGCATTTTTGAATATTGAGAGTCAATCTATTATGGTCACACCATGTTTGAAGAGCATATAAATCACTCTGCAATCCAATGCAATCCGTTATTGTGTCCACGGAAGCAAAGATTTTCAGGTCGTCCGCAAAAAACAACCTGCGTTCCAACAGACATTGATCCAGGTCATTGATAAATAGATTAAATAATAATGGACCCAAATTAGAGCCCTGCGGAACCCCTGAGGTCGCAGAATAAATATTAGATTTAAACCCGTTGTAAAATACATATTGCTTACGGTTTTGTAAATAAGAGTCACACAAAGCTATCAAGTTCGAATGAAATCCAAACACATGCAGCTTACTCAGCAAGACACCGTGGTCCAGGGTATCGAAAGCTTTTGCAAAGTCGGTGTATACAACATCAAGTTGACCTCCACGGTCCAGAGTTTCAGAGATACCGTGAGAAATGATTGACAGATTAGTGACCGTAGATCTCCCACACATAAAGCCATGCTGGTTGACCGAAATCAAACGCCTAACTTCCGTGTAAATCCGTTCATACAAGATAGATTCAAACAGCTTAGAAAAGTTAGATAATAAGGAAATAGGACGATAGTTATTTATATGAGACCTGTCGCCAGACTTAAAGATTGGGACAATTTTAGATTCCTTCCATAGATCCGGGTAAGTGTTTGTTTTTAGAATTAGGTCGAAAATTGACTTCAGAGGAGTAGCCAACACGGAAATGCAATCTTTGACAAAGAATGAAGGAACATTATCAGAACCCGAGGTAAATTTGTTCTTAAGGCGTTTGGATGCTGAGAATATGTCAGATAATTCAATTTGACCAACGTGGAAAACATTGGTACTGACAGAGCCACTCGGCGCACAGTATTGAGATGAATCAAGAAAGACGCTGTGAAAGAAAGTAGCGAAGGAGTTAACAATAGCCTGAGGATCACATTCAGACTCACCGTCCCACCACATAGTGTTTGGGATACGGCAAGTGTGGAAAAATTGCTTAGAGTGCCATATGATTTGCTGCTATTATTGGCAAAAACATAACCTGGTACATTAAAATCACCTAAAAACAACACGTTCACATTTATCAAAAATTCAAAAGATTCTATTGCTTCAAAAAGAGAAGAGAAGAAAAAGAAGAGAAGAGAAAGAAAAGAATAATGAGAAAAACTCAGCATTTTGAAGTGATTGTTTGTTTTATTTTTATTTAATAACTAAAATTTTTACCACAGAATATTAAAATAGGCAAAAGAAATTACGATCTTCGGTAAAATCGGCAATACCACTTGAAATAGGAGCGTAGACTCTCGAGGGTCTTTGTTTAATCGAAAGATTTTGCATATTATATTAATAGTTCGCGATCTTATTAAGTAACTACTATATCTACCTAACAAGTTCTCGAGCTTTGCGCAGAATAAAACTGATAATTATTATAAGAAGTATGATTACCATTAAAATACTTTTCATACTAAACGAGTATATAAAATTGCAATTGACTATAATTTAATTTAATAATCGCTCTTACCGTTAATAATATTGGAATAGTCTTAATCGCAAGATTTAATTGATTAAGTCATTTGAGTTTATTAGAAACATAATTTATTATTATTATTATTAACATTCGTTGCAAAGGAATTCTTGAAATAATTTATATATGCTAAGTTTCAGCCTTATTTATAAATTGATTTGTTTTAATAGGTATTGAGTCATTTTTTTGATTTGAAATTTATTTGAGTTTAATGAAAACTAACTTAGTTTAAGGTTGTTTATCGAAAAAAGTAGGTCATAAGAACAATAACAATAAACTGTTGCCATCGAGGCATATTTAAATGTAAAGGTAAAATTTTATGACCTTTTTGTCATTTATCTAAACTTTTTTTTTGTTTTACACATCAGCTATTTTTTTAAGTATCGGGTTTTGTTCCTTTTTCTTCTCTTTGGAGGCACTATTTATACGTACACATTTTATATTTCAGATCTTCTGGACCAAGTTCTTGTACGCAATATAATTGATTGATTCAATTAAATGCATAAAAAATTATGCAGTATTTAGATAAGTTTTGGTCTTTTGTCAATTCCAGAAGCAAATCTGGGCGATTGCCTGGTAGTATGACTTACAATGGTAATAATATTGATGATCCGCAGGAGCTTGTCAACAAATTTTTCAACACATCATACGTTGCATCTCAGGCATTTGATATTGATCAGGGATTGTTTGATGTTGTGAATCTGTCTCATTTACCGGATCGTGTGATTACTGAGACGGACGTCTATGGAGCTTTGAGAAGGTTAAAAGCTAAATTTAAATCGGGTCCTGATGGTATACCATCTTTTGTAATTAGGGATTGTGTTACTGTGTTTGCTAAACCATTGTGTACAATATTCAATGTTTCTTTGCGATCGTGTAGTTTCCCCTCTGATTGGAAATCTTCTAGAGTGACGCCGGTTCATAAGAAGGGAGATAAACAGGATATTTCAAATTATAGACCAATTTCCATGTTTTTCTAAAGTTTTTGAATTTGTGCTCCATGATATTATTATGAGCCATGTTAGGCGTCAGATTTCATCGGTACAACATGGCTTTTTTCCCGGTCGTTCTACGTCAACTAATTTATTAGTTTTAATACAGTTTTTAACTGAGCGACTTGATATCGGGGGTCAGGTAGATGGAATCAACACTGATTTTTCTAAAGCCTTTGATAGACTTGACCATGGTATTCTACTGCGTAAACTGTGTCGTTATGGACTATCTTATAATTTACTGCTGCTTTTGAAGTCGTATCTGAAGGATAGATTTCAGTATGTGGAAAGTCGAGGATTTCGTCCCGCAAATTTTAAAGTGTCATCTGGTGTTCCCCAGGTCTCTGTCCTTGGACCATTGTTGTTCCTGTGTTTTATCGATGATATTTCTAGTGGCTTGACAAATAGTTCGTTATTATATGCTGACGACTTCAAAGTATATTCTGTCATTAATAGTACTGAAGATTGTTCTCATCTTCAGGACGATTTAAATGTTGTATATGAGTGGTGTGTCCGTAATAATCTTTATCTAAATATTGATAAATGTTTTAGTGTTTCCTATACACGGAAAATAAACCCTGTCAAATTTTCATATTGTATAAATAATAGTCCATTAACAACTTGTGTTGAGTTTAAAGATTTAGGTGTTTGGTTTGATGGTAAACTGAGCTTTACTAATCATTACAATAATATAGTTTCAGCATCCTATAGATCTCTGGGATTCGAAAGAGATTGTGACACCTCAAACTCTCATTGTTCTTTTCAACGCATTTGTCAGATCTAAACTGGAATATGCATCTGTAGTATGGAATCCTATGTATGTTATACATATGAATAATATTGAACGCATCCAGCGTCGTTTTGCCAGGTTGCTGTGGTTTCGGGTTGATGGGGTTTATCCATCCATTGGGTTTCCTCATGATATTCTGTTAAACCCTTTTAATCTAGTATCATTAAATACTCGGAGAGAATATTCCGCTCTAGTATTGCTCTTTAAGATTATTAATGGACTTCTTGACTGTCCAGAGTTTTTAAGCCAGATTCCTTTTTGTGTCCCAAATCTACGTACACGTAATAACGGAATCGTATTTTACTTTCCGGCTTCGCGTACTAATTTGTTGTTGCGTTCCCCTTTATATTTTATGTGCCATACTTGTAACTCTGTGTCCGAGCAAATTGATATTTTTAATTCAACTTTGTCTTGTATAAAAAATATATTTCTTAGAATATTAATTTAGTGTTAGATATTAATAATTTACTGTAATTTTTCCTGCCCTTTAATTGGATTATTTATCTGTCTGGGCAGTGTATCTTAAATAAATAAATAAATAAGTTTAAGAACTATGATTTTTTTTAATTTTTGAACCCTCTTTTAAACCCCTTGCCTACGTACAATGTTTCCCAAAATCTAATCAGTTTAGAAAGTAAATTGGCTGTCAAACGATGACATGTAAAGAATTGAGCTGTCATCATTTGACATTTCTTTAGTAAAAAGTTGGGAAATTTCAACCATGGAACGCTACACTCTTGAACCAAGAATTTTATATTTTTCTAATTTTTCAAAAATACGTTTAGGGATTTTTAAAATCTTTCCACCCACGGGGGGTGAGTCGTCCATCTCTGAGGAAGACTCTCAGAGATATCAATAAAAATACTGGGGTAAAAGACGACCCTAAACACTCCAAACTAGGGAGTTCTCAGCGAAGCTGAAGGGAACTAAAATCTAAAAAAACTAAAAACAAAAAGACACAGAAACTAAACCTAGACTAAACCTAAGAGAGACCCTGGTGCACTCCAACGGAATTTACAAGAGGGGAAGAGAAGGATTGGAGTCAAAAAGTGTACGAGACAACAGCGCTAGCCCTGCGGAGAGCCTGCTCGCTAGGTGAAGCTGGTATTGCCTCAGCGTCGCTCACAGATTTCCTACAAAGAAAGATACTATTGCCAGGATTTGCCATAGGCGCCTTCGTGTGGCCGGATTTTTTGTGAGCTTAACGGCAAAGGGATATACCCGTAAGAATAGGAAACTGTTATATTAAAGAGAGGTATCCTTTTATCTCTTTTCGCTCACAAATCACAATCGTAAATCGCTCAAAGGGGCGAAAGATTCACTCGCATTGAAGTGAAACCAGGGTGGTGAAAGCAGTAGGAAGACATGTGATATTGGAACATTATCATGTTCTAATACCCAAAATATGGAACACCGAAAACCTGCGAGATTTTCCTCACTACGGCCCTGTCAAAACCAACCAACCCTACCCTTAGTCGTAGGTAAACGAAAATAAAAACTTCATTATATTTCCCAAACTAAGTATTTAAGTAAACATTCGAGATGCAGATTTTTAAATATCTTTATTACTTTTAATGATTCAAGTGGTCAATGCTCCTTGTGTCAATATTTAAATTATTTATTGACTATATCGACATTTTTTCTTCCTTTCAGTTTTTTTTTTTATTTTCATTCTCACCTTCATGCATAATGCAAAGTACGTTTATGTAGATATCCTTTTTAAATATAAATAAATATGGATATTTATATTATGGAAAAATTTAACACTTTCAGTATGTAATGAAAATCCATGTACAATTTGCATAAATAAATAAGAACTAGTTTTCGTTTATATAAAATCAAAGAAAATTATTAGTTCAGACACTCATCAGCTGGATAGGAAGGGTTGGGGGGTATAGAAGTTTTTTATTCATCGTTCTTTATGATTTTTGGCGTGCAGAATCCAAATTTAAATATTGCCACCTCAAAGAAACTCCTTCTAAAATATACCAGTTCAAAAGAAAGTGTTAGAATATGTAAATAAAGCACAATAAATTCTCTACAAATTAGGTCTCCAACAATTTTTTTGTTTATCTAAACGGGCCTTGAATTTCGATCAAATTTTCACCTTCAGATAAACTTTATATATATTTGGTATTTCAAAATCAAAAAGAGGTTGACGTCTATTAATGATTTTTTTTATTTATTATTATTAAAGCATAGAGCATTTTTTTGGTCCGCTCTACACTCCACATGTCGTTTGGAATGTAGATAGTTCTTCAAAATATCATTGTCCTGCGTAAATATCACGACCCCATTAATATTTTGGAGCCTTGGTTTGGTATCAGACGCGATCATGCAAGACCTAATCAAGACCTAAAAAACTATCCTTAATGACCCTGCCTCCGCATGTCGTTTGGCATGTAGATAGCCCTTCATAATATCATTGTCCTGCGTAAATTTCACGACCCCATTATTAGGAAAACAGATTTCAATTTTTTGGGGCCTTGGTTTGGTATAGGCCGCTCCCAACTAGCAATTCGACATTCTTAAAGAACTAATATATTTTATAATTATTTTATTGCCGCTTAGTTAAAACTTTTTTGTTGTTTAAAGTTTCGTTTCGTGACTAAACTGCTGTGTTAAACTTTTCTGTGAGAAAAATTGTTTTAAGAACGTTTTTACAGCAAAATAATAAAATAGTTATAAAATATGATATTGTAACAATTTTATAAACGTTTATAAAATACTTTTTATAGGACGAATTTGTTCCGAATGATAAATAGTTTTAAAAGCATTTTGTAAAAGTACTAGTCTGGATTAACTTGTTCCTTTAAAAACAATTATAAAATTATTCTGTTAAAGTACATTTCGTAATAATAAAATAGTTTTTTTATTGTCGTTATTAAGAGCGATCTGTTTTCTGCAGCAAATTTGTGCGCAAATTAATAATTACAAAATTGTTTTTTAGTTATTTTATTAAAAACGATAAAAAACATAAATATGTTGCCAATGCATATTTTATAAAATTAAAATGCTGTCATAAACATTACCTAGAACTAATATATAACATAGTCTTATTTATTTTCAACTGATATTATTTATTGTTATATCATACACAGGTTTAAAATGTTGTCCAAACGAAAAGCAGTTGTGCATTTAATAGAAAATTAATGACAATTTATAAGACACCAAATATTTTGGGGACTGATAAATTCTCAGGAGGAATTATTACTAGATGGTGAGCGGGTAGCCGAAATAGAGAATTGGTGATCAATATCATGCTTCAAGCACAAGTGAGCTAGAAAAAAATGCAAAACTAAGAGAAAATATGCGAACATGGGCAGCATCAAATAATGTTCCGCATTTTTCCCAAAAGAAGCTTTTTGCTATACTCAATAAACACATGCCAAATTTTCTACCTCAAGATCCTCGAACTCTCTTAAATACACTCAACAAACCGTTTTAATAACGGCAGTTATAACATACATAACATAAACAAAGAGCTCAATTTAGGTTATGTTTAAATTACTCCCGTAAAAGCTAATAAGAGAGTAACTATAAAAGCATTTTGTTTTATAAGAACACATTAAAAGCTTTTATAAAACATATGTTAAAGTTTGTTTTGTAAAACTCTTTTTACTATTTTATTATTATTCCAATATTGAGACGATGCGACACACGGCGGCGACTCACACAAGCATCAAAGTATCAAGCACGAATACTTCAAGTAGACAGGACTAGACTTGATTAATTTCTATACATTTTATCTTATATATTTTTTTTTGCATCACCTTTTAATTAAATTTTGATTTTTTAGAGCATTTATATACAAGCTTGTTTTAGTTTGTTTTACTATTAATTTATTTTAAATAATGGCAAACGATTACTAAATACATAAAACTTCAAGAAAAATACTTGTAATTAGCTTCATTATTCATTATCAAGCTTAGTGAAATACATTTTTTTTTACACCATAACTGGTTTATAAAAAATTCTTCACGTTTACATAAAACATAGGTAGGTGATCTCTTCGCAAACTACAAGGGGCTCGCGATTGACGGGTTGGCGACAACTGTTCTAGAGGATGCTTGAACAAAATTGTGCAGCAGTTTATGTGATAACTCACCTGTTTATCCGATTCCACTGATGGTCTCGTTAAGTACGAAAAGTCTTACCTAAAACAGAAAAAATACCGTTTATTAATATAAAACATACAAGGAACTTTCCAATTTTTATTAAAATTTTAAAATATTATTCATGATTTACCCTGTACATAAGTTTTTATGTGTACTTATATAATAAAATCAGACAACAGCATAGACAAAAAACACAAAATCCTTAGCTTAATCCCTTTCCTTATTTGTTTATTTAAATAAGTTTGAAGAAATTTGAGATATGGATCTTGTTGAAACGAAGTTATTAGTTTAATCTCTCTGTTTTCTACTATGACATCCGTATAGTTAACTCTGGTAAATCATATTATTAATCTATACTACTAACTATACTGCACCCTTTAATTTGAATTAGTTTTTGAAATTACAACTATCGATACAGACATCAGAGCTGCTCATCAAAAACTATTAGATACTACATATATTAGGACTGAATTTCGAGAGGGTATATAGATGATGTTAATATCATTTGGTGTGTTCCTCAAGGATCAGTATGGGGTCCACTCCTTTTCATAATAATACAGGCTGTTTAAAAAAAAAGTGTCAACATTTATGTAATAAATATCTTTACCCTAATTCGCAAATGTCCCATTGGCCCTATTTTAGAAGGTAACAAAAATGAGTTTATATCATAGAAATCTTATATTATATATGTACTCTAGAATGCTAATTAAATCCAGCCGAATACCAAAAAGTGTAACGGGTATGCAGAGTTTTCACGAACTACGCATGCTCCTCAGTAACTTATTTTCAGTACAGAGCTGCCATATTTAAAACTATTTTGTCGTTCGCCTTACAGAATTTATGCGACATATCTTCTGTTTTATAAATAAATCCATATGTTGCGTCATACGAAACTGCTTGACAAAATCAAATAATTAAATGTTATCGGTAAAATTGCATACTGTTTAGTTTTCAGCAATATGAACGAAACATTTTTTTCCAAATCTTATTAAATTTAGGAGATTTCGCAACAGCGTCTGTTTTCGCAAATGACGTTTCTCGTAGTGGGAATATCTGTCAGAGTCGGCTTCACAACAATTCAGATAGGTTTTATAATTGAGTTATGGTTTTATTCGTGGTATATTTTAATTGTTGATAGATATACCTATTTGTGATTAAAATTGTTTTTAATATTTGTTATTTTGGTTTTAGTTCGTTTATTTAACAAACAATGAGGTGTATAGTGTTGTGGTGTAAAAATGAAGGTCTCATTCCTGGTATTAAATATTTTCAGTAAGTTATTGTTTCGGGTTTCTAACAGTCTCAGTTTGAGTCAATATGATACCATTGACATGATACTCATTTTTAGCTTGACAAAAAAAAAGACATGATGTTTGGATGCGGGCATTGGGATCCTAGTACAGAAAATGTATGTGATGGGAATGTCATATGCAGTAAGCATTTCGCTGCAGAAGATGTCATTTGTAGAGAAGACGGCAAGAGGATCACCCTCGTACCCGATGCAGTTCCCAAACTTTTGTTGAAAAGAAGAGATTATGTAAATGAGAGTGGAAGTTAAATTCTTAATCGTTTGATATCAAGACACTGTTTACTTAAAAGCAGTCTGTCAAAAATGCATGATATGTATGTCAAGAATATATTTCCTACGTTGTGTAGGTATACAAAGTTCGTTTGAATTCTGTTGTTAAACTGGAATATACTTAATTATAGAATCCTCCATGAAATTGCTGAGAATAAAAGTTCTACCAACCATGTTTTGTCACAAAATACTATTGCGAGTAGTACGGATGATATGGAAGTGGTTTACATGGACACGGAAAATATTTGTGAAGTCACTGTTTCTTGCACCCCTTCTTTGAAGGCTGTAGAGAGGTAAGACGCCTAAGGTGGTTGTATAAACAAACAAATATTATATAATAATAAAATAAATAATTAGAATGCTCAAGTCCTTAAGATATTTTCCAGTATTAGAATTTTTACTTATTTCTCGTTTCTGCTTATATTTATTATTATTGGGTTGTACCTGTTAGACAATAAAGTATTTAGATATTTAATGTAATTTTTTATTTCTTAAATTCCTTTATTCCATTTTTTTATTTGAATGTTACCAAATGGTAAAATTTAATTTTAAATATACCTATAACAGTAATATTACATTTAATCAAAGCCGGTCCTGTTGAAAAATAAGTTACTGGTGATCATGCGCATTATGGACAGATCTACACTTTTGGTTACATTTTTGTACTACGGGATTATCATTCTAGAGTATATATATATATATATATATTTATATAAAATAAGATTTCTGTGGTTTATATCCACAGATTGTTTTTTCAAAATAAGCATTTTATTGCTGTTTTTTCTTTATAGAAAAACTTTATTTCTTTACTAGTGGTATTGATTTACAGTTGTTAGTTTTGGTGTTGCTTTGTTAAAATTAATATTATTTATTTAGTCAAAAGAAGAACGTATTGAGTTGATATTGATCCTTAGCGAATGTCATCAAAATTCTTCGAGTTTATCCTTAAAGGTTTTCCGTACGAAATCATCCAAGATCACCTGCTTTGATAGACTCTTAAATCAGTTTAAGGAAACTGGAAGAAATACGTTACCAGAAAACCTGTCATAGTTGCCTTCTGCGGATTTATTGATTGACCTAATATTTCACGAGTGCTTAAAAGGCATAAATTTCATGCATTTATAAAATTCAGCTTTACCAAGAACTTTCTGGAAATTATCTTGACAATAGAATTGAATTTTGCATCTCCTTGAATACAGAATAATCAGGAATCAAAATAGGTAAGGTCCATTAATGTGTGGAGTGGAACATTTGGTCCATATTTTATAAGACCCTATTTCCTTGAGGGATCGTTAAATGGTATGATGTTTCTCGATCTTCTCCTCCACCAACCTCCTGGATTATTAGAAGAAAGGAGATGAACCATGTGGTTTCAATTAGATGGAGTTCCGCCTCATTATCATCACGAGATTCGGCAATTCTTGGATATCCGATCGGATCCTTATGATAATTTGCTTGTTACAACAGACATGTTTCGGCCATATATATGGTCATCTTCAGTGTTTATATATGGTATCATATATTGAAGCTATAATAAATTAGTAATGTTAACATTATATAATTTGGTTTCCTGAATTATTCATTAGTTACTTTCTCGGAAAGAAACATTTTTTCAAAAGTTATATTCATAAAACTACTTTCACTATTAGGCCAGGGGATAATTTTAAAAATGGTAAAAAGTGAAAACAAATTATAGTAGGATGATATCCATTGGAAAAGGTAGAAAATATAACAAAAATGAAAGGAAAAATAAATCACGGGCGATCTGAGGTCGGGAAGGGGGAAGGGGTGAGTTTTTAAGGGTAAAAAACGGTTAATCTCGATTTTCGGTAAAACTGCAAGTCCTATGAAAAAAAGTTAAATGGCAAAGTTGTAGGTAATAAAAAGATCTACAACTTTTATATCGACACCTTTTTCACATAACCTCAAAATTTATGTGAAAAATTCGAATAACCGAGTTTTTGGTTTTTTATTTTTATCTTTTGCAAAAAAATTTATTTTTTCACAAAATTTGGTGAAAACTTACCTTTGTAGGTATGTCCCAAACATACAGTAATTTTTTTGATTTAAAATCTTCCTTTTTTCACCTTATTTTGACTTAATATCGAAAAAGCACCCTAATTTTTAAATAATGGTCAGTAATGAACTCGTTGTCGAGTGGGGATTCGGCACCAAATATCTCCTGGTAAGCGAGCTCGATCGTGTTGATCTCAGGCACCACACCGGTTTCGGTGAATAAGGTGCCGTCGATCACAAGACGTGACCGATCCTTCCTGTAAAGATTTTGCGCCAGTTGGTATTTCTGATTGCGCCAGAGGTCAGTCTGCTCTGACACTCGATGTTGTGGGGGCACATAGGGGCTTATGTTGAGGAGGGCGGAATAGATGTCTCCCAGAATAATCCGATTTTCATGTAGTGTTTCATTATCCTGAATGATGCTGCGTGCTAGGCGACATCATTTACTTCATTGTGGTACCGCTCAAGGAAAGTCAATGCACTGCCTAAACGTTGGGTTTTGTGCAAATCCGTCAACATTTTTGGAACCCAACGTGAACACAATTTCCGGTAATTCAAGTTCTCGGTCACAATGCGATACAAAACACTACGAGAATATTGAGGAAAGCAGTCGCACATTGATGAAATTGTAAAGCGTCTGTTTTCTCTCACCTTTTCCTCCACTTTCTGCACCAACTCTTCATTAACGACCGAAGGACGCCCACTCCGTTCTTCATCATGCACATTTGTGCGGCCATCTTAAATGCTCTCACCCATTTCCTTACCATTCCATCTGGCGCCCAGCGACTACCATTTGTTCCTGCACTTGAAGAAACACCTGGGTGGTCAGCGTCTTCAAGACGATAACGAAGTCAAAACATTTGTGATACAGTGGTTAACAAGTCATGCGGCAGAATTTTATGAGGGAGTATTCAAAAACTGGTGCCACGTTATGACAAGTGCCTCAATATTCACGGAAATTATGTAGAAAAGTAGATTAAGGTACAGGCTTTCATGTAAAAATAAAATTATTGCGATATCTTTGCACGTCTTTTTTTAATTCCAAAACGGTACTTACTTAAAAACATGCCTCGTATAAGCTTGTTCACTTGTATTCTGCATCTCTCTAGTCCACAAAAGTCAAAACAGATTTGACATTGGAGGCCTTTTACAAAAATGAGAGCATCTTCTAGCATTTTGTGCAGTTGTGTATTGTTGTTTTGAAATTGCCCTCTGCCTTACATACAAACTGAACTTTTGTAGACGCAAATAAATTAATAAAATACATTACTTTCCCGAATGCACACACCTCTGAAAAGTATCCATAGGGAATTTCACATATACAGACAGCATTGCTCACGTAGTTTGGCCAGAAACCCGTTCGTGCATGTGAAGCAAGTCTTAAACTTCATTAAATAAGAACCCAACAACGATTCGCGCCTCATAAATATGTTGATTTTTGAATTTAAGTGTAAAATAATGAAATTGACTCGTACCTTCTAAATGAATGTAAATAATAAGGTATGCTAATATCGAGTATACAGCGAAATAAAATGGCAATTTATTTTTATTTCTCGCCAATATTATTTACCTTGGTGGTCTATATAAAATCGAGTTCTTAATTACTTGTGGTCGCGCAATATATTTTTTAGTTACACCTTCTTTTTATAAGGATCTTTTATATATAGATATGCCTGTCCAAGCCCACGTCTCCTATATTATGTTTCCGTCCGTCGGTCGGGTCGTCTGCATACTTCAGATGTAACGTATAGAAAATATACAGAGTACCACTCTCTTAGTTTCCCAATAAGGACTTGGCAACTTTAAAGTTTTAATGTGAACGCAGCTTTACAATAATAACCTAACTGTCAATGTCAAAACAATCAGCAAAAAATGCAACGTTATCATCACGGTTAAGTAGCCTTGACACACTCCATTATTTTGCCAAATTCCAATCGCCAGCACCCAGGACTATGTAGTCTATACCGACTCGGCCAGAAACCCTATCTAATCACTCTCCGTGCCACCAGGTCCTTGACTACCGTGATCGCTTCGAGAGGTGTTTGAACATGTGGGCATCTCGCGCTGAATCATAGCACAAAATGGGGGAAAAGTTGCTGATGTTTGAACTCAATTTAGGAATTAATTGCTTATCGGTTTGGCTTCAAAATACCTCATTACCCAACTCCATCCTTAATCTTTAAAATCCCAACAACAATTTTGTTATCAGATACATATTAGTGGAGATTTCCATGCGCTAAAATATGTCTGCAAAGCCAAAAATTTGTTGATGTCTTAACTCTGTTTTTGAAGTAACTATTTAATATTTCAGCTTCAAAATACTTAGTTGCCTAATACTATCCTTTCACTTTAAAATGATATCAAAATTTTTGCTACCAAATACGTATTAGTGGAGATTTCTATGCGCAAAAATATGCCAGCAAAGTCGAAATTTGTTGATTTTTTAACTCTGTTTTTGAACTAACTAGTTAATATTTCAGCTTCAACATACTTCATTACCTAATACCATCTTTTCACTTTAAAATTCTATCAAAATCTTTGATACCAGATACGTATTAGTGGAGATTTATATGCGCAAAAATATGCCAGCAAAGTCGAAATTTGTTGATTTTTAACTCTGTTTTTGAACTAACTAGTGAATATTTCAGCTTGAAAATACTTCATTACCTAATACCATCCTTTCACTTTAAAATGCTATCAAAATCTTTGCGACCAGATAAGTATTAGTGGAGATTTCCATGCGCAAAAATATGTCTGCAAAGCCAAAAATTTGTTGATGTTTTAACTCTGTTTTTGAAGTAACTATATAATATTTCAGCTTCAAAGTACTTAGTTGCCTAATACTATCCTTTCACTTTAAAATGCTATCAAAATTTTTGCTACCAAATACGTATTAGTGGAGATTTCTATGCGCAAAAATATGCCAGCAAAGTCGAAATTTGTTGATTTTTAACTCTGTTTTTGAACTAACTAGTTAATATTTCAGCTTCAAAATACTTCATTACCTAATACCATCCTTTCACTTTAAAATGCTATCAAAATCTTTGCTACCAGATACGATGTTCGAGTGCTGGTTCTTGGTGTATATAGATCTACATCCGGTGATCTTAATATATTTGTTTGCCAGCTTGAGCAAGTATTGGATGAACTTTTGTTTAGGTATGAGGGAGTTGTCGTAATTGGCGACTTTAATTATCATTTTGATAGACCTTACAGGGACTGCGACTTGATATCGACAGTACAGAGTTTTGGTCTTAAAATTACAATATCTGATTTTACTAGAGTGACTGACAGTTCCCGTAGTTGCATAGACAATGTTCTTACTAATTTGGATGATAGTTTGTACGCCTCTCGTGTTTTTGATCCCTGCATATCTGACCATGCTGCTCAGGTCATTGAGATTCGGGTTTCTTCGGGTGTTAAGGTTAACAGTAGTTCTCGACGAACGGTTACTCAGGCGGGTCTCTCTGATATGAGAGAAGCCCTGAAGTCGATGGATTGGGATCAATTTTTTTGTTCCAATGATGTTGATTTTCTGTCATCTTACCTGTTGGGTATTTTCCAACAAAATATTAATACATATTTTCCGATCAAGAAACATCAGAATCGTAGAACGCCAGTTAACTGGTTTACATCGGAGCTTCGAGAGAAAAGGGACAAGCTCATGGCCATTAAGATAGTTTGTGAGTCGACGGGCGACGCTTCTCATCGGACCCTGTATAACTCGTTGCATGCTGATTATAGGAAGACTATTATTGACCATAAAAAGATGGCCTATGAGAGATATATAGCTAGCTCCACTAATAAACCACGTGATATCTGGAGAATAATTAATAGTGAAAGAAACTATTGTACAATGCCAGTTAGTACTCGGCTTACACCTTCCGAGTTTAACAGTTTTTTTGTATCTGTTGCTAATAAAATTACTGAGGCCATGTCTGTGGATCTTGATGAGCGGGTGCATATGTTAAGTCGGATACCGATGCAGCCTAGCTCCTTTTTTATGTTGCCTGTCTCGGAGTTTCAGGTCCTGGAGACCATTCGCCACTTAAAAAACTCGGGCAGTGTTGATATGTTTGACTGCAGCAGTTTCTTTGTGAAGGAATATGCACAGATCTTGGTTAAGCCTTTAGTGCACATCTTCAATTTATGTTTGTGCGGCGGCATTTTCCCTGAGCCATTCAAGTTGACTAGAGTTATCCCTGTATTTAAAAAGGGTAACATCGATAATGCTTCTGATTACCGACCGATTTCTATAGTTCCTATATTTGGAAAAATTTTCGAGATTATATTAAAACAAAATCTAACTTCTTTTTTGGAAGCGAATAACATTTTGTCTCCTGGACAGTTTGGTTTCAGGGGTGGTCGGTCGACAGTTCAGGCGGTGGCTCGTGTGGTGTCTGACATAGTCGAGGGCCTGGAGAGATGTGAATTTATTAATCTCACCTTATGTGATCTGAGCAAGGCCTTTGACTGTGTGTCTCATGAAGTTCTTCTGACCAAGCTTTCTCGATATGGTGTACGGGGACTCTCGTTGCAGCTGCTGCGGTCGTACCTGACTGGCAGAGGACAGACAGTGGCTCTTCGGTCGGAGCTGTCTGAGGTGAGGGTATTAACGAGTGGAGTGCCCCAGGGCTCTGTGTTGGGTCCGTTGCTCTTTGTCATTTATATTAACGACCTATGTAGTTATTTGAATCCTGGAAGGGTCACTCTTTATGCTGATGATACCTCTTTGGTGTGTTATGGGAGCAGTGTTTCGCAGCTCGAAGGTCGTACCTTGAGGGAGTTGCGAATGGCTGGTTCAATAGTAATCTGCTGAAACTAAATATTGATAAGACCCAGAGACTTACATTTTCTAGTGCTAGTGGTCATGCTCGGGGACGAACAGCCAACTTATTGGGGATTATTGTTGATGATGCGCTTTGCTGGGCGTCGCACGTTGATTTTCTCAGGGGTAAGTTGTCTTCTAGTATTTACGTTATTAGGAGGCTCAGACATTGTCTGAGTCAGCAAGCTCTGAGAACTGTTTATTTCTCACTGTTCCATTCTCATATTTCTTATGGAGTGAGTCTCTGGGGTAACTCATCATCGGCTATGCAAATATTTAGAGTGCAAAAAAAGGTGGTTCGCATTCTGGCAAATGCTGGATATCTGGAGCATTGCAAGCCCATTTTCAAATCTCTCAATATAATGCCTCTCCCGTCTTTATATGTATATTATCAACTGCTTGAGATTCACAGATGTAAACCCGATTTGTGTATTAACTCAACTTGTCATGAGTACGGTACGAGATCTGCGGACTTGGTACGGGCTCGGCGATGGAGATTGACTAAGTCTGCAAAGAATTCCCTACAGATTCGGTTGTATAATGCACTTCCTCGTAGGGTCCGGGAGTACAGTTCAGAAATGTTCAAAAGAACTATAAAATCATACTTGCTCAAGCATGCTTTTTATTCTGTGGAAGAATATTCCCAGGAAGTTGTACATTTTAGCAATTAGTCGCTTTTAATTTGTTTGTACCTATGTTACTTACAATTTCATGTTTTTTGTTGTAGATATAGTTTTTGTATTTTGACGTACTGCAATTGTTTTGTACAAAACGTAGTTAATAAAGATTATTATTATTATTATTATTAGTGGAGATTTCCATGCGCAAAAATATGTCTGCAAAGTCGAACTATTTGTGTTAGTATGGTAAGTTTTTTCATGTGCCCACCATCTTTCAAAATACAGTGGCGGAAACTGCATCCTGTTTCGGACTAATTTGGCTGTTGATCCGTTTTTTTTTTATCAAATTTATATAGAAATAAAATTTACAAGAATAAAACTGGCGCCTAATAGAAATATGTTACGTCAGTATGTCATTAAGCAAACATTTCGAGCACCGTTTTGTTTATTTATGTAATTTTAAAAATACACCAATTACCTACACCTTCACTTGGTGCTCAGATATTTATGCCTCATCACACACAATGTTGTTAGTTTTGAGTTTGGTTTATAAATTTCGCATCTCACAGATAAGTACCACTTAAATTCCGGTTAGCTAAATATTTACACCTGTCCGTTTGTTTGTGTATCGAAGTAATCATCATTTTCGTGTGAACAATTTACTGATTTAGAACATAATTTATACATCCTACGACCGACATCGACATGGAAAGCATTTTGTATCTAATTTGCTCGAATTTTTAGAGAAATTTGCTTGCGTTGGCGTACAGCAGTGGCGTATTAAGTATTTTGAAGCTGAAATATTAAATAGTTAGTTCAAAAAGAGAGTTAAAAATCAACACATTTCGACTTTGCTGACATATTTTTGCGCATACAAATCTCCACTAATACGTATCTGGTAGCAAAAAATTTTGATAACATTTTAAAGTGAAAGGATGGTATTAGGTAATGAAGTATTTTGAAGCTGAAATATTCACTAGTTAGTTCAAAAACAGAGTTAAAAATCAACAAATTTCGACTTTGCTGGCATATTTTTGCGCATGGAAATCTCCACTAATACGTATCTGGTCGCAAAAAATTTTGATAACATTTTAAAGCGAAAGGATGGTATTAGGTAATGAAGTATTTTGAAGCTGAAATATTAAATAGTTAGTTCAAAAACAGAGTTAAAAAATCAACAAAAATTTCGACTTTGCAGGCATATTTTTGCGCATATAAATCTCCACTAATACGTATCAGGTAGAAAAAATTTGTATACGGTTTTAAAGCGAAAGGATGGTATTAGACAATGACGTATTTTGAAGCTGAAATATTAACTAGTTAGTTCAAAAACAGAGTTAAAAAACCAGCAAATCTCGAATTTGCAGACATATTTTTGCGCATGGAAATCTTCACTAATACGTATCTGATAGCAAAATGTTTAATAGCATTTTAAAGTGAAAGGATGGTATTAGGTAATGAAGTATTTTGAAGCTGAAATATTAACTAGTTAGTTCAAAAACGGAGTTAAAAAATCAACAAATTTCGACTTTGCAGGCATATTTTTGCGCATATAAATCTCCACTAATACGTATTAGGTAAAAAACATTTGTATACGATTTTAAAGCGAAAGGATGGTGTTAGGCAATGACGTATTTTGAAGCTGAAATATTATTAGTTCAAAAACAGAGTTAAATCAGCAAATCTCGACTTTGCCGACATATTTTTGCGCATGGAAATCTCCACTAATACGTATCTGGTAGCAAAATGTTTAATAGCATTTTAAAGCGAAAGGATGGTATTAGGTAAGGAAGTATTTTGAAGCTGAAATATTAAATAGTTAGTTCAAAAACAGAGTTAAAAAATCAACAAATTTCGACTTTGCTGGCATATTTTTGCGCATAGAAATCTCCACTAATATGTATGTGGTAGCAAAAAATTTTGATAGCATTTTAAAGTGAAAGGATGATATTAGGTAATGACGTATTTGGAAGCTGAAATATTAAATAGTTAGTTCAAAAACAGAGTTAAAATATCAGCAAATCTCGACTTTGCAGACATATTTTTGCGCATGGAAATCTCCACTAATACGTATCTGGTAGCAAAATGTTTAATAGCGTTTTAAAGCGAAATGATGGTATTAGGTAATGAAGTATTTTGAAGCTGAAATATTAACTAGTTAGTTCAAAAACAGAGTTAAAAAATCAACAAATTTCGACTTTGCAGGCATATTTTTGCGCATATAAATCTCCACTAATATGTATTAGGTAGAAAACATTTGTATACGGTTTCAAAGCGAAAGGATGGTATTAGGCAAAGACGTATTTTGAAGCTGAAATATGAAATAGTTAGTTCAAAAACAGAGTTAAAAAATCAGCAAATGTCGACTTTGCAGACATATTTTTGCGCATGGAAATCTCCACTAATACGTATCTGGTAGCAAAATGTTTAATAGCATTTTAAAGCGAAAGGATGGTATTAGGTAAGGAAGTATTTTGAAGCTGAAATATTCACTAGTTAGTTCAAAAACAGAGTTAAAAATCAACAAATTTCGACTTTGCTGGCATATATTTACGCATAGAAATCTCCACTAATACATATCTGGTAGCAAAAAATGTTGATAGCATTTTAAAGTGAAAGGATAGTATTAGGCAACTAAGTATTTTGAAGCTGAAATATTAAATAGTTAGTTCAAAAACAGAGTTAAAATATCAGCAAATCTCGACTTTGCAGACATATTTTTGCACATAGAAATCGCCACTAATACGTATCTGGTATCAAAAATTTTGATAGCATTTTACAGTGAAAGGATGGTATTAGGTAATGACGTATTTTGAAGCTGGAATATTAAATAGTTACTTCAAAAACAGAGTTAAAAAATCAGCAAATTTCGACTTTGCAGGCATATTTTGGATAGTCGTCAACTACAAAAAGTTGAAACATTCTCATTCCGTTTGCAGCATCATATTTATGCGAAACCTGATTTTCAGCTGTATAGCTTCAATAAAGAGCAAATATCGTTCAAAGATCAACGTGGGGCAAGAAATGAGAGTGGCAGTCTCAAGTAAATAAAAGTCAAAACTCTCAAGTATTATTTTTTTTTGCCAAAATCACTAACTTATCAAAACCCTCTCGTATATACAAATAGTAAAGCAAAGAAAATTAAGTATGTTTAGCATAAATTGAGATTGATTGAAGGCCTGTAAAAGATCGTTATCTGCCACGGTAGAGAACGATAATAATTAAAATGAATTACTTTCGAAAAATGACATAATATTGACGATGAAGAGGAGAATAGCTTCGTATACGAAACATCTATTAATACGATTAGTAGGTCTAATGTTTTGTTTATTTTCCAGCTCTTAAACACGCACGATGTAAATTATAAATTATTTTTACACTAAATGGTTATAATTCTTTCGTTAATGAACACAAACCATCTATAAGAACGAACCAATGCTGAGAAATATTCTATAAAAATAAAAAATTATGTGTTTGTTTATGGAGTCAGTGTGGTATTTAAATCGAATTTATGACACTTTGATATTATTATTTATTACCGCGTTTATTTATATTATCGATTAGTCGTATTTTTTTTATGTACCGTGTGTCCAATTTTCAATACTCCTGCAGAGAAAGATTATATACACTGTGTCCAAGATAAGAATAGGATAGCATTGGAATCTTGGAAACGGTGGGAGTTACAATGTCAGTTAAACTAGAGCAAAGCTGTAGAATTTAAGCACCTTTTAAATAGTGTGTTCAAACGTAAACTATCTTTAGCCGTTTTCGAGAATTTTTGAAAAAACGAATTTTTTGCGATTTTGGTTTTTATTTATTTCGGGCTTTATTTTTACAGATATAAAAAAATGAAAAGGAATTCCTCTTTGTTACTTTTTAAGGAGAAAAAGATAGCGTTTACAAATTTTCACTACGACGTTTCATTTTTGAAAAACCTTCATCAACTTGGTTTTTCAATATAGCCTTGGATTTTTTTGTTAAAGTTTTCAGTGTTTTTAGTTTTTAGGTGTTATTTAAAATGATTCAAGAAAAATCGCCAAAGCTCGGCACTTATTTTGCATAAAAGATTCATCTGAGAAAGGCGTTTTTTTTTTGGAGAATTTTTGAAAAAACAATTTTAGTTTTTATTTATTTTTGACATTATTTTTACAGATATAAAAAAATGAAAAGCAGTTCCTCTTTGTTACTTTTTAATGAGAAAAAGATAGCATTTACAAATTTTCACTACGATGTTTCGTTTTTGAAAAACCTTCATCAACTTGGTTTACAATTTCAATATAGCTTTGAATTTTTTTTTTTTTTTGGTAAAGTTTTCAGTGTTTTTAGTTTTTAGCTGTTATTTAAAATGATTCAAGAAAAATCGCCAAAGTTCGGCACTTATTTCGCGTAAAAGATTCATCTGAGAAAGGCGTTTTTTTTTTTAGAGAATTTTTGAAAAAACGATTTTAGTTTTTATTTATTTCTGACATTATTTTTACAGATATAAAAAAATTAAAAGCAGTTCCTGTTTGTTACTTTTTAAGGAGAAAAATATAGCGTTTACAAATTTTCACTACGACGTTTCGTTTTTGAAAAACCTTCATCAACTTGGTTTTTTTCAATATAGCCTTGGATTTTTTTTTTGTTAAAAGCTTTGGATATGTCCATCGCACACTATTATGAATCAATCAGGGTATATAAGAAATCGAGAGGGGTCCTAGTAACCCCAGGGTAGGTCATCAAGTAAAAGTCTACGCCCCACCAAATATAGACCAACTTGGAACAATCATAAAAAATAACCAATCCTGCTGCGCGACTGAGCTTTGGATATGTCCATCGGACATCTATTCTCAATCTATCAGCATATATAAGAAATTGAGAGGGGTTCTAGTAGTGTTTTTAGTTTTTAGGTGTTATTTAAAATGATTCAAGAAAAATCGCCAAAGTTCGGCACTTATTTTGCGTAAAAGATTCATCTGAGAAAGGCGTTTTTTTTTCGAGAATTTTTGAAAAAACGATTTTAGTTTTTATTTATTTCTGACATTATTTTTACAGATATAAAAAAATTAAAAGCAGTTCCTGTTTGTTACTTTTTAATGAGAAAAAGATAGCGTTTACAAATTTTCACTACGACGTTTCGTTTTTGAAAAACCTTCATCAACTTGGTTTTTTTCAATATAGCCCTGGATTTTTTTTTTTTTTTGTTAAAGTTTTCAGTGTTTTTAGTTGTTAGGTGTTATTTAAAATGATTCAAGAAAAATCGCTTTGTCACCCTGTATTTCTGAAATGCAGAAATTTTTGACTAAGATAAGTTACGTTTATTCGGCTTATTCTAAACCCTCAAATCTGTGGTATGATTTTGTACAGACCTTTTAGAGGCATTCTGTATACTTCGAATAATATGGATTGAAAACGATGCAATTAAAGCATTTAATAAAATGTTTTTAAATCATATAAGTTCCTATAATGCCAGTATGACTTTTGTTGACACATGCGGGTTGCAGCTTGGAAAAATTCAAATTGGTGAGTACAAAAAATAGTTTATTCAGGTCCTCTGTCAGTAAATTAACTCTTTGATTGATTATAGTGTTAAAGATATAATCAGTGTCTGTAAGTAAAAGAAAATAATTAATTCGTTAGTCAACTCGTAAATCACGATAGTTTTATCTTAATCGGAGGTTCTTCTCTTTACTTTATTTATCATTTTATAATTAAGTTATTGGTATAAATCATTCTGCTACTACATAGTACATAGCCTCTGTCAATAATTATTTAATTTAAGTATTTTTATCGATTGCCGCTCAATATTTTCTAGAAAAACTCATTTGCATATTATTGTCACTGATATTGGAACTGAATTATTATTATTAAATATTCTTTTCTCATGATTCCAAAAATACCATATTTGATGGGTCTATCAAACGGTTCAATAACAATTCGCCAAAAAAACAAAGCTTTTCAAAAATTAAATGTATTTTAAACAAAATTAAAAGTAACACAAAAGTGAGAAAATACTCCGAAATATTTATTTATTTATTTAGATTACATCTACCCAGACAGAAACACATCCAATTACAAGGCAGGTACATTACAAAACGATAAAATTAACATAAATACACGTTTCAAAATTATAAATAATACAAATATTACAATCGCAAAAAATAATCAAAATTAGAATGGTTTAACAACAAATATTTATCTAAAAAACACTTTTTTAATATAAGATATGATATTAAAAAACACATCAATATCGTTACTCACCGAGTAACAAACAGAACACATCTCAAACAAACAATGGCGAAAAGAGCAACAAGTTGGAACGTGCGGTAGGCAAGTAAAAGCTAGAACCATAATTACGCCTTCTCTCTCAAGGTATCATCGAAAGTAGGTCTGGAGAGCCAATGTTTGTTTCATCCCTAGCCTACAAACTTTAGTTGAAATGAGGGTTGTAAGGATTTTAATTTGTTTTCATGAACCGGAAACCCAAAGAAAAAAAAAACAAAAGAAAAAATGGTTCAAGAACATACAAAAGAAGTATTTATTTATTTTAATAATTATTTTATTTACTTATTTTATTTATTAGCTCTCCATGTCATAATATGGAGACTATTAGTTTTATGAATTTTTTTTTTTTTTAATTTCATCAGAAATACTTGTGTGAAAATGTCTGTCAGTCTGTCAGTCTGTCTGTCTGCAAAAAAGATTTAGAAAAAAACGCATTTCTAAAACAGAAGAAATATTAACTAGTTATTTATAGCTTTGATAGAATATAACCAATAAAATGTGTCATAAATAACTAACTTTCATAGGCGTTCGTAAATAGTAGAAAAAGGGGTAAAATTAACAAAAATTAAAATGTAAAAACAAAACAACAGAAACAATGAAAAATAGTGAAGGCTAATACGTGTACATATTTTTATATGTACATAAAGTTCAAACTCAAACATACATGATTCTGTAATGGATCCCATTCTGTTATAGTGCCTAGTTTATGTTTCGATTGTATACATCAGATCAGATACAACACAAATAAAGATTGACTTGTAAATATTAGTATTTTATGTTGATTAATGATATTATGTTTTGTGTATTTTGTTCATATGCACGTATGTGCCAGCATTTCCAACACACACAAATACAAACTATTATGGTGATTGCCCTGAAAACTAATATTAATAATTATTAATAAACAACCTACAGAAATTAATGAGAAGCTCTCCTTCATGTACAGGGTGTTTCGTTTTGACACCGTATACTAATTTTGAAGACAAAATTGAGTTCTACGGGAAAAGTTATATAGTGGAGATGCCTGAACATGCAACATTTTCAAAATAACCCTGTATCTTAACAAAATTAAAGGGTCTATGAAAATTGTGTTAACGGCATCTTCAGTTTTACGAAAAAGTATCATACTGTTGCGAAAACCGCAACTTTCTACCCCATTAAAAATAACAGAGATACCCGCAAAAGTACCCACAGGTACAAGGTGTAACAAAAAATTTAGATCACATAGAAATTTGGAACAAAATAAATACAATTTAGACACTACACTATCAAAGGTGAAAAATGAAGAAAGGAAACGTGGGTTATGTCAATATCGTCTAGAGTTGCCTCGAAACTTTGTGTGACGTCACAGGATAGCGGCAAAGCATTTTGTATGATTTTACGATGTAAAATTATTATTTATCTCGTGTCTTAAGATTTTAAAATGCCAGATCGTTGTTGCGTTTTAAATTGTAGCTAAAGAACACCACGCGAAAGCTGTTAGTGTTCGTCTTTTGTAGATATTTACCTAATAAAATGACATACAATAACATTGAACTCGCCGATCCTCTAGAAATGGTTAATTCTTTTGCCGATTATTTTCAAAGATCATATGTGCGGTCGGCTCCATTTTGTTGGGCTTCCGCAAGAAACTGCGATCTACAGCAGCTTCAAATTAGAGAGATTGGTGAAGATGATGTTTTCAGAGCACTTAAATCGTTTAAAGCTAGACATACTTCGGGTCCGGATGATGTGCCTGCCTCTGTCATCAAGGACTGTGCCTCAGACTTCGCTAAACCGATTTCAACTACATTTAATCTGTCATTGAAATATAATGAGTTTCCGAATTTCTGGAAACTGTCTAGGATGAGCACCATCTTCAAAAAAGGTGATAGGCAGGATATTAGAAACTACCAGTCTATTGCCATACAATCGTTTTGTTTAAAATTTGCTGTGCCCTGTACAATATGAGAAACTATCGGTGTGAAATCCGTTTCTACATTATTTAAAAGGTGTGGTATGCATTATGCGGGCTATAATAACATTAAATAAAATTAGGTTTTTTTCTTAATAATAATAATGATCATTGTTTATGATTATTATTCGTATTGAAAGTCTCGGTCTTTCCGCTATGCGCCTTGTATTTTGTCTATTATAGATATCGTTGTGTGTTACACATGCATGTAGATCTAAACTTTATGAACCGATGTATTTTCTTGCTTCGTGACTGGAAAATAAGGAAGAAAACATGCCACAAAAATAATATCAGCAAACGATGTCTAAGACGGATACAGCGCTAGTCAAAACTATATTCTACTGTTTTAACTGAACTGTCTGTCTGTCTGTATCCACGAAAACGCAAAAACCACTTAACTGATTTTAACCAAATTTGGTATAAAAATACTATAGGACATAGCAAAGAGCTGATTAGATTTTGGGAAACATTGAGCGTAGGCAAGGGGTTTAAAAGAGAGTTCAAAAATTAAAAAAATTCATAGTACTTAAACTTATCCGAAATACTGCATAATTTTTTACGCATTTAATTGAATATAACCTAAAATATTGAACATAAAATGTTAGACCACATTGGCGTTCGGAAATAGTGTAAAATGGGGTACAAAATATTTTAAAAAAACGTACTTCTTAAACATAGCAGAAATATTAACTAATTATTTATAGCTTTAATAGAATATAACCTATAAAATGTGTTATAAATAACTTACTTTCATAGGCGTTCGTAAATAGTGGAAAAGGGATCAAAACATAAAAAATATATATCTCCTAAACTTATTCGAAATATGGAATAATTTTTCATAGTTGTGATAGAATATAACCTAAAAAATGTTACATAAATGAACTGGTTCACACAGGCGTTCGAAAATAGCGTAAAAAAGGGTAAAAAAATGGCTAATTATATATAGCTTTGATATAAGATAACCTACAACATGCAGCATAACAATTTTGTTTACATAGGCGTTCGTAAATAGTAGAAAAGGGGGCAAAATAAATTTTATAATAAAACTAAAAAAATCAACTATATTGCGTACAAGAACTTGGCCTAGTAGGTCTGAAATAAAAAATAGCTGGAAAAAGTTTCAATATACAAAAATGAACTAAACTAAATTATCTACAAATTTTAATAAAATGTTATGCATTGGACAAAACGACGTTTAAGTAATTGCCTATTCTGGGAAATTGTAGGTTGTCCTAGCTCTAGGAAGATCTTTCAATTCGCTGCATTTTGCTTAAATTTTTCATCTTGTTTCGCCAATTTTAACATTTACAACAGACAATGCAATTGCGCAAAATCTACTACACAATCTTCCAGAAATATTTTTTTTATTTTATGGAATTTATGCGTGAGTTTTTGCCCTTATAGTAGTTACCTACATATTGATACTAACCATCAGTATTTCCCTTATTATTTTTTCTCGTTTGCCTCCGCTGTCCCTTTTTATCGCTCACAGGCATTTCATTAAAATTTAATTTTTAAATGAGGGGAATTTATAGTACATAACAACACAAAAACAGAGCTGCTGCGCTGCGTGCATTGTACGTTCGTCTTCATTCCACATATACCCACTTTACTCTTTAAGAGTCGTTCTCTTTAATAATGAAAGAGGCGACTCGAGTCTAGTTTAAATTAAACATAATAAATATACTGTAAGGACATAACTGTCCCTACTGGTCTCCCTCAAATCCGAATTGGGCTATTGAAGCTCACACACCATATCCTCAATTTGGTTTCCTTGAAAGTACGTCAATATTTAAACGAAGTATTTTCCTTCAGATTTGATCGCATTTATGCAGAACATTTGGCCCTCACTGTATAATAGGAGGCATCAGAGGTAGCCTAGTACCCCCATAACTCAAAATCCCCCTCTAGAGGAGTCACAAGATATTTTTTTAACACAAATAAGAAATATATGCAGCACAACTTAGTGGGAACGTAATATTTAAAAGACCAATTTGGAAATTTGACGTTATCAAAATTTTTATCACATCGCATACCTGTCTAGTTTTATTATTTATGTGTGATATTAAAATAATTTATTTTGTATATACCTATATTTGTTTTATATCCTGCAGAGTGTAATCAAATACGTGGTTAAAAAAATATCTCACTAATTTACGTACAGAGAAGAAAAGAAAAATTAGGTAACTATAGGTTTGTATAAAATTAGAAAAATATTTTTAAATAGTAATTAGATACTTTAATATATGAATATTAACAAATAATATACAGAGGGAACAGTGGGGACTCGTGAGTTTTGAAAGAAAGTTATTTTTTTTTAATTTGTATGGGTATTTATTATCTTATTTATTTATTTTTTTCTTAATTGAGTTTTATTGTTTTTATTAATACAAACAACTATAAAAATTTTCCGTAGAAGCGAACTGAATACAAATTTTGTAAGTTTTTCTGTTCGCCACTGATGATGGCACCGTTGTAGGTCCCGAAACATATTTGGATATTATTTATTATAATTTTCTTCGGAAACTATAACAGATATTGGGATTATATAAAAGGTGTTTAATAGATGTTTTTGTGTGGAGTCCATAAGCGTACATTTAATTTTTTTATTGAGACTCAGTTTCAAAATATTGAATACTTGTGCAAATTTAGCAAGTGCTTTTATAGAATAAATTAAAAATGTATTAATAAGTACGATGTAATTTGTTTGATATTTTCTTTGAGTCTATTATTAAAAATCAAATAACTGAATATTTTGAAGCAAATAATCTCTTTATGCAAGGTCAATATGGCTTTCGTAATAAGAGATCTACTACTCTTGCAATTAATAACCTTTTGGAATATGTTTCGGATGGCATGGAGCGGGGCTGTTACACCTTTGCTTCCTTTTATAACCTCACTAAGGCTTTTGACTGTGTCTCACACGAGATACTTCTTCAGAAACTCTCTTACTATAACTTTGATGTTGACAGTGTTGCCTTGGTTGGCTCTTATCTCAGCGATCGTTTTCAGCACGTTTTGTATGGGGGACGATACTCGGAGAGACGAAGGGTTGAACCGGGTGTGCCCCAGGGGTCGGTTTTGGGACCTTTATTGTTTTTAATATACGTAAATGATTTATACAAATTTCAAGAAGAATCTAATATATAATTCTCTTTGCTGACGACACAACTAGTCTGATTAGATATCGACCAAACGACCCTTTAGGGGAGTTGGTTAATGCTGTTGAGACTGACATAGGCAATTGGTTTCTGGCAAATGAACTGAGCTTGAATCAGGCTAAAACTCAGAGCATGAACTTTACATTGCGTTCTGCGTCTATCGATCTTCAGAGCGATGTTCGCGTGCAGTTCCTTGGGGTTCATCTTGATTCTAAATTAACCTGGGAGAGTCATGTTCGAGAACTTGGGTGCTCGCTGTCCAGGGTCATATATCTCATCAGAAGGCTTGCGCAGAGTGTTTCAATCGCCAGTCTGTTGACGGTATATCATGGTTATTTTGTTTCCCGTATGTCGTATGGTATTTTGAACTGGGGACATAGTTCCCATGCAATGAAAATCTTCAAGCTACAGAGGAGATGTTTACGTACAATGTTGGGGCTCGGTTGGCGTCACTGCTGTAAAAAGTATTTTGTTGAACACGGACTACTTACTTTGCCTTCCTTGTACATCTTAAACTGTCTTGGCTACATTCGAACCAATGCCTCGCATTTCACTCTTCACTCTGATATGCAGAATTATGGTACGCGAAATCGCAATGACATATTGCCTGAATTTCACCGCCTATTGAGGACTAGGAAAGGTTCTGACTATTATTGTGTTAAATTTTATAATAAGCTGCCGTCTCACATAAAGAACCTTGGCGAAGTCCAGTTTAACAAAAGTGTTAAAACATTTTTGATATCTCAAGCTTTTTATACCTTTGAGGACTATTTCAGAAGCGATATTGTAAGATTTTTCTAGATTTTAGTTTGTTTGTAAGCCTTTCTTTGTTGCTGTAACTTTATTGATTAATTTTTGTTCTTTTTTGACGTACTATACATGTTATGTAACATAAGATGGTGAATAAATATATCTATCTATCTGTAATTCTGTTAATAATTAAAATTTAAAAAACAAATAAAAAAATTTACTCACAAATCTAATATTTTGAACTTTCAATTCTAAATAACTCTACTTCGTATTTCTTTTTGAAAATTTCAAAGCCATCCATAATTTTTCGAAACTAGGATTACGTCTCAAACCAAAAAGAGCTTAAATTTCAATTTGAAATTTTTTTGTCATTTCAAAAGTCGTCTAAACAATCCAGGGACACACTGTATACTTAATTATAAAAGTGAAGTTGCAAGGAAATTATATATTTAACGGTTAAGCAGTTTATTTTGAAGGAGGTGTCGTGATATTTTCTGTAAAGACTTGGCAACTGCGTTTTTAAAGCCACACTAATAAGTGGTATTTAAGTAGCATTCTTTTTTTATCCCGGTTTTTGTTTTGTACGCTGATATTAGGTATTCCTCTTCCATTATTTTATTACGAGATCGAATTCCAACACAGCACTTTATTATTATAGTCTTGGTAATTTTGAAATAAGATCAGGCTATTTAAAATGCACCTTGTAGGCAAATTTACGGCTGCTATTTATTTCAAAGAGTGTTGTGTGTGGAACTGATGGTTTAGATATACCTACCTATAGCAGTGGCGGAGCAAGACATTTTGCTACTGTAGTTCTGCAAACGAAATTTGTCAGAAAATGTTTTTAAAATTTGTTGCGTTAATATTTTAAAGATACTTACCCACAAAGTACCTTTTGTTTTTTTTACATACAGGGCGTGTCCGGAAAGGCATTGTTGTCAAGATACTAGTTTTGTAAATAACGACTTTTTTTTTAAATCTAATCAAATATCTCCTTACCGATTGCTTTGGAATTAATAGGGAGTTTATATAGCCCTAACTACATCAAAATTATTAAGTCTATGGATGTATGTCTTTCAAGAAGTTTATTTTCCTCGAAAACGGTCAACTTTAGAGCTTATGACCAAGAGTACCTTTTTTATGTAGAAAACATTGGCGGTTCAAATGGGTATCTTAAAAAAGTACTTTTTCCAGTGGCGTAGAAATTGGGGAGAAAAACACCCACTACCCCTTCTAAAAAAGCTGGCCAAAATTTGTGAGCGAATTGGGGACATCTAATCATGAAAAAAACCTAAATTGTAATTTTTCGAAAAGTCCTTATTTACAAAGATACAGGGTGTTCAAGATGACTACCTGAGGACGGATTTTTGGAAATATTTTCAAAACGAGTAAATGTAGCATATTTATTCAGCTAGTTAAATGTCGTAAACTGACATGAAATTAAATAAAAAAGGATGACCATAGGCGGGTAAACGGGGGGACCCTTGCCTTAATTATAACCTAACTTTTTTTCCTTGTGATTTTTATTCATTTCGTGTCAAAAATGTGATAAAATAAAGTTTTCTACATAAAAAAGGCATACTTCTTTTTTCTCGGAAAAGTTAAAGGTTTTCGAGAAATTTGAGTGCTTACAAAATAATAATAATAATAATAATAAAATAAATTCATTTTTATATCCCTGATTTATCTAAAATTATCAAATATTGCCGGATCTTTTTAGGCACATTATGTACCTATTATACAAAATATAAATCCATGATTATTGTTGATTCCACAAAATGAATAATTGACAAAGGCTAATGGTCACTAATACGTTTTAGGTATTGTGAAAATTTCGTGAACACATTGTTGTTGGGTTTCTGGCCTGCACAAAAATGTATATTATACTAGTATTCCTCTTTCAGTCCTACTAGCCCCAGGTAGACTGTATGTCACCCAATATTTATTCGATATGTTTGTTAACTTTATGATTTTTTGTTATTTTATATTTATGTTCCATTTTTACAATTGGCCATTGTATTGATCATATGTGTGTCTGTGTGTGTGGATAATATCAAATTTGGCTCTGAGTTTTTGAATAAAAAAAAAACAACAACTAAGTTTTACCTACACTGTGTCCACAGCTAAATGGACCCCCCATGAACTTTATAATGCTATGTTTTTCTGCACAGTTTCATTCATTTTTAACATTTTTCTCTATATCGTTATCGGTTTAAGAGATATGAATTTTTGCATATATCCAATATACAACGAGACACTACCTCATGACGGCCGGCGACTGCTCTCTATATAAACATAGTTGCCAGCGTTTTATTTATTTATTTTTTTAACTAAAATTAAGTTTTTTAATCAATCAATCTCAAGAACATAAACATATTGTTAAAAATATATACAGGCAGATTTAAATAAATGTTTGATAAATATAAATAACCAAAATTTAGATCAAACTTAATGTATTATAACTTTCTCTTCCATAGTCCGATTTCAACCATTTTTTTACGAAATGTAGATAATTGTTTCGGTTTTAATTAATTTTATTCAATTTTCAAAAATACAGTTATAAATAAATAATATAAATAAAGACAACGCAGAGCTTTTAATAATTTCTAATATGAGACGTATTATGATTGGGCTGCAGGCAGCATAAAATTAATTAAATTATTGAAAACACTCTGGATTTTTTTTTTGAATGTTGAGTTTTCCTTGGAAACGTATTCTGCATTTGTCAACCAGTATTATCAGACATTTAGAGCATTTAAAATGTTTCGTGAGTGAATTCTAAATTTATTTTCCATTTTACGATGCCTTTGTCATCTGAAGATTCAGCTAGAGCTCGTCAAGCTGCTGTCAATGAAATTACAGTAAGAAGAAGACGTCATGAAGTCAACTTACGTTCCGGAAGAACGGCAACTGGACAAGAGCTCCTCAGGCAGCATCGAGTTAATACACTTCTTTTTTCGCAAGAACACATTAACTGGAACCTTCTTCAGATTTTGCCTGAGGTCCCTGACGGACGCGAAAGGGTATGGAGACGACAAGGGGAGAGATTCGCCCAATGCAATTTTAGCGAAAGTGTTAGCTTTGATGGTGGTATTTCTTTAACTACCCAAAGGTACATTGAGGAAATTCTGGAAGACCAGGATCTCTTTTACAATGACCTTATGAATATGCCTTTTTATAATATATTGTACGTTAATAACATCGATGATAAAGTTGCGCTATTCATTCAATATCTTTTGGAAGTGTTTAATCGTAATGCCCCCATAAAAACGGTAAGAATTTCTAAGAAAAGAGCACCATGGCTTTCTCCTGCTCTAAAGAATCTGCAAAGGCAAAGACAAAAAGCCTTGGCGAAATATAAGCGGAGTAGATCGGTTGGTGATTGGGACGAATACAAAAGAATTAGGAATTTAGTAACATCGGAAACAAGAAACGCAAAGAAGAGGTATTTGGAGCATAGCATTCGCGGGGGATCTCCAAAGCAGAACTGGAAACTTTTGCGTGAACTGAATGTGTGTTCAGGGGATAGGGTATCTCTGCCACCTACTCTGGGTAATGCAGATGCCATTAATGATTTTTTTGTCGATATTAAACGCTGGCAACTATGTTTATATGGAGAGCGGTAGCCGGCCGTCATGAGGTCGTATATCTCGTTGTATATTGGATATATGCAAAAATTCATATCTCTTAAACCGATAACAATACAGAGAAGAATAAAACAGCAAACTGTTAAAAATGAATGAACCTGTGCAGGAAAGCATATCCAGTGTAGTTTGTGTTGCAAAATTACTCTACAGGGTGTTACAAACATGTAAACTGTATTTTTGTTAATTAAAACCGAAACAATTATCTACATTTTGTAAAAAAAAGGTTGAAATGTTACTGTCGTGAGTGTATTTGATTCAACACTCATTATAGAAATTGGATTTCCTTTAACACGTCTACTAAACCAAAAATAAAACAACGAGAGAAACAAAATAAGAAGCCGCTGACGACTCTACCTTTAACATCATTATAGACAATTTGTCCAAGTTGGCAATTCTGCACAAATAAATGCTGCGAACAGGAGACGAAGAAAAAAATAAAATAAACGGGTATAAAGATACGAGAAAACACCAAGTAGAGGAGAGAGAGTTTGGTCATTTTTTTTTCTTCTTCCTCGTCTTGCGGTTCGACCCTAAGATAATTTAACGGCATCGTATAAATAAATATGGACAACACAGTCGAATGGCAATATTATATACTTGGTACAAATGGAAGAGGATACGCTTCATGCTAATTTCTGATGCCTGCCTTTTTTATTGCCTTATAGTAATCAGAGAACTCCACACCAGATAAAATTTAAATGTTCTTTTGTTACTCTTATTGACGGGATTTTTGTTTTTATTATTAACGTATGATTCTTAAAGCTAGTTGATATAGACCATCTGACGCATCTGTTCAACAAAATATATGACTCCGGCAGACTGCCAGAAGACTGGCTTAAATCGACCTTTGTCACCATCCCAAAAAAACACAATCCCAAGCAGTGTGAAGACTTTCGACTTATTAGCCTGATGAGTCATGCACTCAAGGCCTTTCTCAGGATAATCCACCGTAGGATTTACAGTAAGTGTGAACCAATGAGGGGGGAAACACAGTTTGGATTTATTAGAGGACTAGGAACAAGGGAAGCCTTGTTTTCGCTAAAGCTCTTGGTGCAGAAATGCTATGATCAGCGACAGGATGTATATATATATATGTTTTATTGATTATCAACGGGTATTCGATAATGTCAAACATGACCTACTTCTGGCAAGACTGCGGGAGATCGGAATAGATGAGAAAGACATCCAAATTATAAAGCAGCTATACTGGAACCAGACAGCCGAAGTGAGAATAAGCAACACAGTCACAACCGAAGCATTTGAGGTAACCAGGGGCGTAGACCAACGAAAAGACGTATATATGCTGTTTATTGATTACGAGAAGGCCTTCGACAATGTTAGACATGACACCTTGTTGAAACTTCTGCACAATGCCAATATTGACGCAAAAGATATCAGAATCATCCAAAATCTATACTGGAATCAAAAAGCCTGTGTAAGATTTGAGAAATCACTAACAACAGACGAATTTAAAGTTCTAAAAGGGGTTCGACAAGGGTGCATACTGTCACCAATACTATTTAACTTATACGTCGAAAATATATTTCCTGAGGCGCTGTAAGACTTAGAGTGTGGGATTAAAGTAAATGGTATACCAATTAACAACATACGGTATGCAGACGACACCGGAATCATTGCTGACAGTGAAGAGGACTTACAACTAATGCTGGAACAGATAAATACAGTTGGAAAGGGGAATGGTGTCAAAATAAACATACAAAAGACAAAGTACATGATAGTAAGCAGAAACCCTCCTCAAAATGCTATGTTAAACTTGGAAGACCAACCCATTGAATGAGTGCAAAACTTTAAATACCTTGGAACCAACATAAATGAACAATGGAATCCCGAACAGGAAATTTGCTGTCGCATACAACAAGCGAGGCAAGCTTTCACAAGCCTAAGACCCTTTCTTTGCAACCTGACATTATCCCTCAAATTAAGATGCAGAATGGTGCAGTGTTACGTCTGGTCCATCCTGTTATTTGGAATGGAAACATGGACTCTGAAGATCCGGTCGATAAACAAGCTTGAGGCTTTTGAAATGTGGTGTCTAAGAAGGATGCTACGTATATCGTGGGTAGACCGAGTTCGAAATGAAGACGTTCTTAGAAGGGCGGGATGCGAAAGAGAACTTTTCAACATAATCAAGAAGCGGAAAATTGGATACCTGGGCCACATACTACGAGGAGAGAAGTACAAAATACCACAGATAATTCTCCAAGGAAAAATTGAAGGGAAGAGAGGAGTAGGACGTAAACAGATGTCCTGGTTGAGAAACATCCAGAACTGGACAGGCATTGGCAATACGGGCGAGCTCTGTCGCGCTGCAGAAGCAAGGACCCTTATTATGATGAGATAGTCGCCAACGCACTAGAAGTGTACGGCATTTTAAGAAGAAGATGAAAGTAAGTTATTTATGACACATTTTATAGGTTATATTCTATCAAAACTATAAATAACTAGTTAATATTTCTGCTATTTTTAAGAAATACATTTTTTTAAAATCTTTTTTACCCCATTTTACACTATTTTCGAACGCCAATGTGGTCTAATATTTTATGTTCAATATTTTAGGTTATATTCAATTAAGTGCGTAAAAAATTACGCAGTATTTCGGATAAGTTTAAGAACTATGAATTTTTTTAATTTTTGAACCCTCTTTTAAACCCATTGCCTACGTTCAATGTTTCCAAAAATCTAATCAGCTCCTTGCCATATCCAATAGTATTTTTGTACCAAATTTGGTTGAAATCTGTTAAGTGGTTTTTGCGTTTTCATGGATACAGACAAACAGACAGACAGACATTTCAAAAATGTATGTATTTTGTTATGGTCAAAAAAGTAATATTTTGAATAATTTTTTGGTTTCTTTAGATTTCAAATCAAGTTTTCTGTGAAAGTTAAACTATAAGGTCAAATATATATACAGGGTGAATCAAAAATGTATTTCTTTATTTTGTTATGGTCAAAAAAAGTAATATTTTGAATAATTTTTTGATTTCTTTGGGTTTTGATTGAAGATTTCTTTGAAAGTTAAACTATATGCTCCTAGAGGTTATCTACGGGGTAACTCAAAAATGTTTCTATTTATTTTCAATAATAGATAGAAACATTTTCAGATTTTCAGCTCTGGCAATACTTTTTTTTAATTAATTTTTGAATTATTTTTTTTGAAAATTTTTTTTTTTTTAATTTTTTTTTTCAAATTTTTTTTTGAAATTTTTAGCTCTCCATATCATATATGTAATATATGTATATATGGAGACTATTAGTTTCATGAAAAAAAATTTTTTTTTAATTTCACCGGAAATACTTGTTTTTGGTCATTTTATACATAAATAAGTAGTTTAAAAAAAATGTCTGTCTGTCTGTCTGTCTGTCTGTCTGTCTGTATGTCTGTCTGTCTGTCTGTCTGTCTGTCTGTATCCACGAAAACGCAAAAACCGCTTAACAGATTTTAACCAAATTTGGTACAAAAATACTATTGGACATGGCAAGGAACTGATTAGATTTTGGGAAACATTGAGCGTAGGCAAAGGGTTTAAAAGAGGGTTCAAAAATTTAAAAAAATCATAGTTCTTAAACTTATCCGACATACTGCATAATTTTTTACGCATTTAATTGAATATAACCTAAAATATTGAACATAAAATATTAGACCACATTGGCGTTCGAAAATAGTGTAAAATGGGGTAAAAAAGATTAAAAAAAAACGTATTTCTTAAAAATAGCAGAAATATTAACTAGTTATTTATAGTTTTGATAGAATATAACCTATAAAATGTGTCATGAATAACTTACTTTCATAGGCGTTCGTAAATAGTGGAAAAGGGGTCAAAACATAAAAAATATATATTTCCTAAACTTATTCGAAATATGGAATAATTTTTCATAGTTGTGATACAATATAAGCTAAAAAATATTCCATAAAAGAATTGGTTCACACAGGCGTTCGAAAATAGTTTAAAAAAAGGGTCAAAAACGAAAAAAAAATGTTTCTCAAATATACCAGAAAAATTGGCTAATTATATATAGCTTTGATATAAGATAACCTAAAAAATGCAGCATAAAATTTTTATTTACATAGACGTTCGTAAATAGTAGAAAAAGGGGTAAAATAAAAAAAAATTAAAATGTAAAAATTTTTATATTTAACTAGATGAATTGGTGTTAAAAATACACGACAAAAATTAATGTACCAGAGGCGTCCGTGAAAATTCTATAAAAGGGTCAGAAAAAATTTGTATCCATGATAACTCAAAAAACACTTAACGGATCTTAACCACATTTGGTACGAAAATACTACAGGATATTTATAGGTGGTGATTAATATTGAGCGTAGGCAAGGGGTTTAAAAGAGGGTTCAAAAATTTAAAAAATCATAGTTCTTAAACTTATCCGAAATATTGAATAATTTTTTATAGTTGTGATAGAATATAACCTAAAAAATGTTACATAAAAGAATTAGTTCACACAGGCGTTCGAAAATAGTCTTAAAAAAGGGTCAAAAACGAAAAAAAAATGTTTCCCAAATATACCAGAAAAATTGGCTAATTATATATAGCTTTCATATAAGATAACCTAAAAAATGCAGCATAAAATTTTTATTTACATAGGCGTTCGTAAATAGTAAAAAAAGGGGTAAAATAAAAAAAAATTAAAATGTAAAAAATTTTATATTTAACTAGTTGAATTGGTTTTAAAAATACACGACAAAAATTAATGTTCCATAGGCGTCCGTGAAAATTCTATAAAAGAGTCAGAAAAAATTTGTATCCGTGATAACTCAAAAACCACTTAACAGATAACCTACAACATGCAGCATAACAATTTTGTTTACATAGGCGTTCGTAAATAGTAGAAAAGGGGGCAAAATAAATTTTATAATAAAACTAAAAAAAATCAATTAATTTGCGTTCAAGAACTTGGCCTAGATCTGAAATATAAAATATCTGCGTATAAATAGTGCCTCCAAAGAGAAGAAAAAGGCACAAAACCCGAGACTTAAAAAAAATAGCTGATGTCTAAAACAAAACAAAAATTTATTAAATTTAGATAAATGACAAAAAGGTCATAAAATTATTACTTTTACACTTAAATATGGAGAGCTATTCGTGCCTCGAGGGCAACAGTTTATTTTTTTTGAATTTTTTTTTTTAATAATAGAAACATTTTTTTCCTTGAAATTTTTTCTTTTTCTTGATTTTTTTTTTCATTTTTTTTATAACCCTCAATGACTTTTTTCATAGATAAAACTACCACACAACGACTGGGAAATCCCAAAGGGATTTCTTGTATATGTATAAAATGACCAAAAAAAAGTATTTCCGGTGAAATTAAAAAAAAAATTTATAAAACTAATAATAGTCTCCATAATATGCGATTTTTTGCAGATGAGTTGTTCAAAAATATTTAACTTCATAAATCTCGAGAAAATCGCGTTTAAAATTTTACCAGTTAGGTAGTTATAGCTCTTATAGAAACTCCTAGAACCTAATTTGCGTAAGCGCGTCGATATCGTAAGTGGTAAAGTGCGTGCTTTGCATGTGAAAGGTCCTAGGTTCTATCCCAGCACAGGCAATATTTTTTTTCTAATTTTTTTAATAAAGTAGTAGTAGTAGTTGATAAAAAATCAAATCTCCTCAAAAAAAAAATTTATTGGGTTAATGCCTTTTGCCTGTTTGGGATCTTGGGAAAGATTTAAAGGACAAATATGCCTTTGGAAACAATTTAGGATATTTCTCAAAAAATTTAACTTAAATCATCAACGTACTAGAGAGAATGTGCTTTTATTTTATCTACAAAAAAACAAATAGCATCAAACCAAACCTTACCTTTGCATTCATTCATTCATGAGCATCCCCCCAACCCTCTAGCTCTGCGGGAATAACCTAGTCAAGATATTATAGCAAATTTAAGGGTATATTCAGTGGGACGAAATTTACGAGCGATCATGAAGGAAGCATTTTCGACGGCAAGATTCAAAAAGCTTATCGTGCTCAAAACTTCATATGCTCAGGAAAGACTATTGCCATTGAAGAGAGGAAAAAAGGTAGATCCTTACGATATTTAATATGGAAAACCCAAGTCCACAATAGACAGTATATTGAGGGTCACGAGCATGGTATATCTTATGTAGCAATGAAGTATATAAATACTCATATCTCACATCCAATTTTGGCTCACCCAATCTCTCAAAAAAAGGAGTGACATGTGCAGCAAAAGGAACCATGCAAACAAACCTTATACAAGAATTCTGCACTCTCTGCAACTTCATTTTATTATAATGAAACAAAAAATAAAAATATACCGGAAAACAATAATAAATAAGAGCTTTAACCAATTAATTTTAGTAGGCTCATCAACCAGGTGTTTAAGATGGTATATCGAACGCAATTTAAAAAGTGATTTCCTGCATACATTGTCGTTAAAATTTAGCTCAGAATCCACGATTACTCCTAGATCTCGAGCTTTATGCATCCAGGGGATAACATCATTGTTAATCTTAACATTAAACTCTTGAGTAACAAAACTACAGTGGCGCTCGTTGCCAATGCACATTGCCACCGTCTTCCTAGAGTTCAGGAGTAAACCATTGTTAACACACCAACAAGAAAACTGAGACAGTTCTCCATTTATTACATCAATTGCAGTCTCAGCACTGGCTAGGGGAAAAGACAAATATCCCACAATGTCAAATACATAAACAGAAAACAACAATGGTCCAAGAATACTCCCTTGAGGAACACCAACAAATCTGAACATTTGCCATGCAATTTCACCCGCTGTCTTTGACCACACAGATAACTTCTGAACCATGTCAGCGACACACCATCCAATCCAAGGTATTTAGGCTTGGCAACCTAAGAAAGGCTATATAAGAATAAAAGCTTATCAATTTTCCTTTCAGTTTTTGATATTATATACAGGGTGTCTCATTTGGAAAATTCGAGTAAAACGCAAAAATCAAAGCTCAACTTACCTTTGCATTCATTAGCATCCCTTGCCGTGGCTCTACCCCAAGGCCTATCGAAATGGAACGGTTTACAACGTTCGCAATCTCTTCCCGCAGTATTATGTTTACACTCACAACCCAATTGTCCATCCCGACCCGTCACACATCGACTCGCATGCCCATTACACTTACACCGACCCCCAACAGCAAAATCCGCCACGGTATACTGATGAGTAACTTGATGATACGCACTTAGAATACTGTTCGAGCTCGACGCCGGCGAACTATCCAAAGATTTCTTATTAGAATTATCACTGGCATCTATCACTTGCATCTCATTCACTAACTGAACTGACGGCTCCTTGGTCTGGTTGGTATCATCATCGAAATCAACTTCGAAGTTAACACCTTTGTTGTTCCCATTGAAAAGATTCTCATCCAACAGGTCCAGGTTATCGTTGAAATCAACTACAGGCATGTGCAGGCGATTGAAGACGACTTTAATATCAGTTGCAGTCACCCAGTCTTGAAGCACAGGGGAATTGTCGAAGTCTAACGCACTGGGACGTCCTTCAAGTGTGCTGAAAGCAATTCGCGAGGTTTGCCCGAACCCAATGGTATCACCACCGGTGTAGCGATGTGCATCGGTGCAACGAGCTTCTTGCTCATTGGATTTGGTGATTGTCCCTCGATTCGGGCGTCCGTACACTCGTCGACACTCACTGGAATAGAACTGGAACGGTTGCCACGTCTTCCCGTAATCCATGCTTTTGTAAATCGCTATTGAATCCGGCTTTGGAGTCATGGGACAGAACTGCAAACTAACGTAAGTTAGCTCGTACTTCTTTCCCAAACTCAAAGTTAGAGTTACGTTATCGGGAGGAGCATCGATACTAGTCGCTGGTGCCAAAGGTTCAGACCTCCAACAGGTAACGTTGTTCGGATTATTTAAATCCGTTAAATGCGATGATGGATACCGGGTCTTTGGTTGACGATCATCGCAGATATGGCATTGTGGATTTGCACCTGGTTCTGGAGCTTCGCAATAATGCATTGGAGAATGTAATCCGCAAGTTGACGACGCCTTTACTGGTACTCCAAAGGCTGCATTAACGAAATCAGGGATGCAACGTCGAGGACGGTCTTCATCGTAACATGGATCTAACGGTGTTTGCTGGCCCTCGAACATTTTAAGGAAGTTCTCATTGACTGTAGCTGCAACTAGGGTAACAGTCGCAAATAATAAGGGTAAGATCATCATTTTTTAAATAATTAGATTTTTACACAACAATAAAATGTCACTTGTTTTTAACACATTTTTGTTTTACGCGTAATACCAACACGATCGGGCTCTCTACCGGTTTGTGTTCCCGTCGATGTTGTTGTCTCTATGCACGTCGGATGCTGACTGAGAATCCTCTGGCGGAGCGATGTCTGTTCGGGCCGAAAAAAAAAGAGAGTATGTATGGTAGTTTGTTAGTGGTAACACTGCTAGTGCCCGCCCCGTTAGGGGGCTCTAAATATCCTTGATTTACACAGAAAGTGATGAATTTAATTTATTGGATAATAATGATTAAATAATAGGCATTTACGCAAAGTGTTTTTCTGCATATTTTTGTAAAAAGCTGCATAATTTAATTAATTATAATCAGCCAAAAATGTTTATATCAATAATTGTTGTGAGAAGAAAAATTGCTAATTCTACCATGTGTCCACGGATAGAGTTTGGAAGAGGAAACACTTTTTTATTTGTAGATTTAAAAGAAAAAGTCATTCTTTATAAAAACGTCTGCACTTTTGCCACTCTGATTGAGGCAACGCAAGCCTACGCAACGCAAGGCTACCCAGAGCAACGCGACGCAATTCATAGGAACGTAAGGCTACGCAATGCAACCGAAGGCAACTCAAGTCAACGCAGTGCAACGCAAGGCAAGCCTACGCAAAGCAAGGCTACTCAAGACAAGGCTACGTAAGGCAAGACAACGTAAGTCTACACAACGCAAGGCAACACAACACTATGCAAGGCTACGGCAGGTAAGGCAACACAAGGTAACGCAAGGCTAAGGAAAGCAATGTAACGGTACGCAATGCTACTCAAGGCCACGCAACGCAAGGTAAGGCAACGCGAGACTACGCAACGCATTGCAAGACTACGCAAGGCAAAGCAATGCAAGGCAATACAAGGCTACGCAAGATAACACCACGCAATGGTAATCAAAGCAACGCTAGGCAACTCAACTCAAAGCAAGGCAAGTTTACGCAACGCAAGGTAACGCTAAGTTACGCAACGTAAGGCTACGCATGGTAATAAATCACGATTTTGAAAATATTTTCATAAAATTAAAAAAAAACAAAAAAATCAAAACTATTGTAATCGTAAATTTGGTTGGGTTTGTTGCGTTATCTCTACGGTGTGTAGCCTTGCGATGCTTTTCCTTGCGTTGCGTTGCCTTGGGTAGCTTTCTTTGCCCTGCGTTGCGTAGCCTTCCGTTGCGCTGCCTTGCGTACATTTTGCGTTACGTTGTCTTGCATGCTTTGACAGGCGTAGCCTTGCGTTGCCATTTGAGACCTAATGTAGCCTAGTGTTGCGTAGCCTTACGTTGCAATGAATTGCGTTTCGTTACTTTGCGTAGCCTTGCGTTACGTATGCTTGCGTTGCCTTGCCTTGCCTAGCGTTGCGTTACATTGCGTAGATTGCGTTGCGTAGCCTTTTGTTGCCCTGCCTTGCGTTGCTTAGCGTTCCGTTGCGGTGCCTTGCGTAGCTGTGCGCTGCCTTGCGTAACTTTGCGTTACGTTGCCTTGCATGCTTGCCTTGCGTTTCCATTCGAGGCCTTGCGTAGCCTAGTGTTGCGTAGCCTTACGTTGCAATGAATTGCGTTTCGTTACTTTGTGTATCCTTGCATTACGTATACTTGCGTTGCCTTGCCTTGCCTAGCGTTGCGTTACTTTGCGTAGCTTGCGTTGCGTAGCCTTTTGTTGCCCTGCCTTGCGTTGCTTAGCCTTCCGTTGCAATGCCGTTCCGTAGCTGTGCGCTGCCTTGCGTAACTTTGCGTTAAGTTGCCTTGCATGCTTTGTCATGTGTAGCCTTGCGTTGCCATTCGAAGCCTTGCGTAGTCGAGTGTTGCGTAGCCTTACGTTGCAATCAATTGCGTTTCGTTACTTTGCGTAGCCTTGCGTAACGTAGGCTTACGTTGTCTTGCCTAGCGTTGCGTTACTTTGCGTAGCCTTGCGTTGCGTAGGCTTACGTTGTCTTGCGTAGTTTTGCATTACCATTAGAAGCCTTGCGTAGCCTTACGTTGCAATGAATTGCGTTTCGTTACTTTGCGTAGCCTTGCGTTACGTATGCTTGCGTTGTCTTGCCTTGCCTAGCGTTGCGTTACTTTGCGTAGGCATAGGTAACTTACTTTTTATATTTCGGGATTAGAGAACAAAAACAAAAATTAATCATCGAAAATCACTTAATTGTTTTTCAAAATATTCCTTATGAAGATCTATACACTTTTGCATGCGTTTGAACCAATTGTCGAAGCACTTTTGCCACTCTGATTGAGGCAACGCAAGCCTACGCAGCGCAAGGCTACCCAAAGCAACGCAACGCAATTCATAGGAAGGTAAGGCTACGCAACGCAACCAAAGGCAACTCAAGTCAACGCAGCGCAATGCAAGTTGTTCTTCTTCCAAATTATCCAATGTGGCCATGGATAGAGTTTGGAAGAGCAAAAACTTTTTTGTTTGTAGATTTAGAAGAAAAAGTCATTCTTTATAAAAACGTCTGCTTGTGTCAAAACTACAATTTCGAGTACGAAATTTACGATTGCTATACAGGGTATATCAAAAATAACATTTTTAATTTTTTTTCCTCTTAATTTTCTTGAAACATATATTTATAATTTTTTTAGATATATTTCTTGGGTTTTTTGGTTCGTATTGACAACAATGGTGAGATAAAAAAAAATTTTTAATTCATGTCAAAAAAATGTTTCTCTCTTTACGTTTCGACAAAATAGTTTTTGTCTTCTTCAGGTTTTTTTTTTTCTTCCGTCAGTCTTCCAACATCTTTAGTGTTCTCTTTTTCTGTTTTTTTTTTTATTTTATTTTTTTATTATTATTATTTCCATTTTTTGTATTTGTAATTTTTGTTTCGGAAGTACGTTTAAAATAAATAATAATAATAAAAAAAAAAAAGAAAAAGTGAACACTAAAGATGTTGGAAGACTGATGAAAGAAAAAAAAAACCTGAAGAAGATAAAAACTATTTTGTCGAAACGTCGTAAAGAGAGAAAAATTTTTTTGACATGAATTAAATTTTTTTTTTATCTCACCATTGTTGTCAATACGAACCAAAAAACCCAAGAAATATATCCAAAAAAAAAAAAACATTTTTAATGATTTTGATTTTCTTTTTTTTGTTTTAATTTTATTATTTTAATAGTAGCTATAAAATTAACCACTTTGAGAAAAAAGTTTATTAGTGTTTTTTTCACAATTGGTGTAATAAATCACGATTTTGAAAATATTTTCATAAAATTAAAAAAAAAACAAAAAAATCAAAATTATTAAAAATGTTATTTTTGATATACCCTGTATAGTAATCGTAAATTTGGCATTTGAAATTGTAGTTTCGACATAAGCAGACGTTTTTATAAAGAATGACTTTTTCTTCTAAATCTACAAATAAAGAAAGTTTTCATCTTCCAAACTCTATCCATAAAAAGCAGCTATAGTTTATCCAAAGTTAATTTAAAATATATAAATTTAACAATTCTACCCCTATGCGTATTTACATTATAAAAGGGCATCGAATGTATTGTATTTTGATACATTTCTCCCTCGTATATAAGAGGTATACGAGGGTTGCCTTTTATATCTCGGGATTATAGAACAAAAACAAATATTAATAATCGAAAATCACTTTATTGTTTTTCAAAATATTCCCCATGAAGATCTATACACTTTTGCATGCGTTTGAACCAATTGTCGAAGCACTTTTGCCACTCTGATTGAGGCAACGCAAGCCTACGCAACGCAAGGCTACCCAAAGCAACGCAACGCAATTCATAGGAACGTAAGGCTACGCAACGCAACCGAAGGCAACTCAAGTCAACGCAGCGCAATGCAAGGCAAGCCTACGCAAGACAAGGCTACGCAATGCATGGCTACGTAAGGCAAGACAACGCAAGTCTACGCAACGCAAGGCAACACAACACTATGCAAGGCTACGCAAGGTAAGACAAAGCAACATAAGGTAACGCAAGGATAAGGAAAGCAATGTAACGATACGCAATTCTACTCAAGGCCACGTAACGCAAGATAAGGCAATGCAAGGCTACGCAAGATAATACCATGCAAGGGTAATCAAAGCAACGGTAGGCAACGCAACTCAAAGCTAGGCAAGGTTACGCAAAGCAACGCAAGGTAACGCTACGTTATGCAATGTAAGGCTACGCATGGCAGGCAAAGCTACGCAGGGCAACGCACAGCAAGGCTAGGCTGATCGGGCCGAAAAAAAGAGAGTATGTATGGTAGTTTGTTTGTGGTAACACTGCTAGTGTTAAGCACTTTTGCCACTTTGATTGAGGCAACGCAAGCCTACGCGACGCAAGGCTACCCAGAGCAACGCAACGCAATTCATAGGAAAGTAAGGCTACGCAACACAACCGAAGGCAACTCAAGTCAACGCAGCGCAATGCAAGGCAAACCTACGCAAGGCAAGGCTACTCAAGGCCAGGCAAGGCAAGGTTACGCAACGCAAGGTAACGATACGTTACGCAACGTAAGGCTACGCATGGTAATATATCACGATTTTGAAAATATTTTCATAAAATTAAAAAAAAAACAAAAAAATCAAAACTATTGTAATCGTAAATTGCCTACGCAAGGCAAGGCTACGCAAGGCATGGCTACGTAAGGCAAGACAACGCAAGTCTACGCAACGCAAGGCAACACAACACTATGCAAGGCTACGCAAGGTAAGGCAAAGCAACACAAGGTAACGTAAGGATAAGGAAAGCAATGTAACGGTACGCAATGCTACTCAAGGCCACGTAACGCAAGATAAGGCAATGCAAGGCTACGCAAGATAACACCATGCAAGGCTAGGCTGATCGGGCCGAAAAAAAGAGAGTATGTATGGTAGTTTGTTTGTGGTAACACTGCTAGTGTTAAGCACTTTTGCCACTTTGATTGAGGCAACGCAAGCCTACGCGACGCAAGGCTACCCAAAGCAACGCAAAGCAATTCATAGGAAGGTAAGGCTAAGCAACGCAACCGAAGGCAACTCAAATCAACGAAGCGCAATGCAAGGCAAGCCTACGCAAGGCAAGGCTATGCAAGACAAGACTACGTAAGGCAAGACAACGCAAGTCTACGCAACGAAAGGCAACACAACACTATGCAAGGCTACGCAAGGTAAGACAAAGCAACACAAGGTAACGCAAGGATAAGGAAAGCAATGGTAACGGTACGCAATGCTACTCAAGGCCACACATCGCAAGGTAAGGCAAAGCAAGACTACGCAACGCATTGCAAGGCTACGCAAGACAAAGCAATGCAAGGCAACGCAAGGCTACGCAAGATAACACCACGCAAGGGTAATCAATGCAACGCTAGGCAACGCAAATCAAAGCAAGGCAAGGTTACGCAACGCAAGGTAACGCTACGTTACGCAACGTAAAGCTACGCATGGTAATAAATCATGATTTTGAAAATATTTTCATAAAATTAAAAAAAAACAAAAAAATCAAAACTATTGTAATCGTAAATTTGGTTGGATTAGGTGCGTTATCTCTGCGGTGTGTAGCCTTGCGATGCTTTTCCTTGCTTTGTGTTACCTTGCGTTGCGTTGCCTTGGGTAGCTTTCTTTGCCCTGCGTTGCGTAGCCTTTTGTTGCCCTGCCTTGCGTTACTTAGCCTTCCGTTGCGGTACCTTGCGTAGCTGTGCGCTGCCTTGCGTGACTTTGCGTTACGTTGCCTTGCATGCTTTGTCATGCGTAGCCTTGCGTTGCCATTCAAAGCCTTGCGTAGCCCAGTGTTGCGTAGCCATACGTTGCAATGAATTGCGTTCCGTTACTTTGCGTAGCCTTGCGTTACGTAGGCTTACGTTGTCTTGCCTTGCCTAGCGTTGCATTACTTTGCGTAGCCTTGCGTTGCGTAGTCTTGCGTTCCATTCGAAGCCTTGCGTAGCCTAGTGTTGCGTAGCCTTACGTTGCAATGAATTGCGTTTAGTTACGTATGCTTGCGTTGTTTTGCCTTGCCTAGCGTTGCGTTACTTTCCGTAGCCTTGCGTTGCGTAGGCTTACGTTGTCTTGCGTAGCCTTGCGTTGCATTGCCTTGTATAGCATGGCGTTGTTTTGTGTTGAAGTTTATTTAGGTTTAAGTTCCCATGCTTATTATGGCCCGTCAAGGACGTAAGCTCTCTTTGACATTCTCATACCAGTTTAGTGGTGACCTTAGGCCTTTCAAAGCGCCTTAAACAACCTGGCACAAGCGGCAAAGAGACCCATTTGCTGTCCTCGAGGCAATAGTTCAACCTTAAAAAGAACTTGAGATCGAATCAAATATATCGATACATTTCTTGAATCTGTATTAATGAAATAAATAATATATCGATACATTTCATGCATCTCTATTAGTGACAGAAATAATATATCGATACATTTATTGCATCTCTATTAATGAAAGAAATAATATATCGATGCATCTCTATTAATGAAAGAAATAATATATCGATACATTTCATGCGTCTCTATTAGTGCTAGAACTAATATATCGACACATTTTTTGCATCTCTATTCATGAAATAAATAATATATCGATACATTGCATGCGTTTCTATAAGTGACAGAAATAATATATCGATACATTTCATGCGTCTCTATTAGTGACAGAAATAATATATCGAAAAATTTCATGCGTCTCTATTAGTGACAGAAATAATATATCGATAAATTTCTTGCATCTCTATTAATGGAATAAATAATATATCGATACATTTCATGCGTCTCTATTAGTGACAGAAATAATATATCGATACATTTCATGCGTCTCTATTAGTGACATAAATAATTTATCGATACATTTCATGCGTCTCTATTAGTGACAGAAATAATATATCGATACATTTCTTGCATCTCTATTAATGAAATAAATAATATATCGATACATTTCATGCGTCTCTATTAGTGACAGAAATAATACATCGATACATTTCTTTCATCTCTATTAATGAAATAAATAATATATCGATACATTTCATGCGTCTCTATTAGTGACAGAAATAATATATCGATACATTTCTTGCATCTCTATTAATGAAATAAATAATATATCGATACATTTCATGCGTCTCTATTAGTGACAGAAATAAAATATCGATACATTTCTTGTAACTCTATTAGTGACAGAAAGTTCTAGCACTTTTCGTTTTCGGTGTTCAAGGGACACCGTGTACTTACGCGTGATTTTTCTTATGACATAATGCGTCTCTATTATCTACAGAAAAACTATTCATAATATCATTATGTTTGCTTATAACATGTTGTTGTGTTGTTGATATTATAAGCGCACATCATCATCATCATTACCATCCATATAAGCATTTCCTTTTTGGCATTCCTCTAATCCGCATTAAGGTTTCCTGAACACGTTTTTCGTTTAACAAAATTACAAACACATACAGGGAAACTGTTGGTACAATCTATTGAAATGCACACGTTTTAGCATAAGTTTTGTAATTATTATAGCGACTGTTCAATATATGGATGGGTACGGACATGGATTTAGATTCTTTTACGGGATTTTAGAAAAATCGATAAAACTAGCTGCGGTTATTTAATTTTTAGCTCTCCATATCATATAATATACAGGGTGTCTGATACAGTGATTGCAAAAAGCTTCATCCACTTATCTAATTTTATAGATCTTCTTTCATTGTATTAATCTAAGAAAAACTATTGAACAAATCATGGTTACAATATTCTGTCACCGTGTTTTACTGTCGGACACAAATTTTCGATTAATCATTAACCAATACCTTTTACAGTCACTGTAGTTATTTTTATTACTGTCGGTATCCTTTGGCAGGTATGATTTAGGTATTACGAGGGTTCCCTTTTATATTTCGGGATTTGGCAACTCCGGTGTTCCAATCTGGCAACTGACAGCTCTATCGTAAAGTTGGACATTTTTGAGGTTATACGTACTCAGAACGTTTTGTTGAGGAGCGCTATTTGTGTGCTACGCATGGCAAAGCAAAGCTATACAAGGAAACGCAATGCAGATCTAGGCAAGGGCACACAGTGCACGCATGGTAAAGCAAGGCAACGCAACGCAAAACTACGCATGGCAACGCAACCCAACCCAAGGATACGCAAGGCTAATTAAGGCAACCCAACGCGAAGTAAGGCAACGCAAGACTACGCAACGCATTGCACGACTACGCAAGACTACACAACGCATTGCACATCTACGCAAGGCAAAGCAATGCAACGCACCTCAAGCAAGGTAACGCAAGGTTACGCAAGACAACGCAAGGTTTCGCAAGGCAACGCAACTCAAGGAAAGATTACGCAATGCAATGCTACGCAAGGCAACGCAACTCAAGGCAATACAACGCAAGGTTACGCAACGCAACGAAAGGCAACGCAATTCTACGCAAGGCAACGAAACTCTACGCAAGGCAACGCTACGCTATGTAAGGCAATGCAACGCACGCACGCATGGTAAAGCAAGGCAACGCAACGCAAAACTACGCATGGCAACGCAACGCAACCCAAGGATACGCAAGGCTACTTAAGGCAACCCAACGCGAGGTACGGCAACGCAAGACTACGCAACGCATTGCATGACTACGCAAGACTACGCAACGCTTTGCACGTCTACGCAAGGTAAAGCAATGCAACGCAACTCAAGGCAAGGCAACACAACGTTACGCAAGGCAACGCAAGATTTCTCAACGCAATGCAATGCAACGCTACGCTACGCAAGATAACGCAAAGCATGGCAAGGCAAAGCTACGCTAGAAAACGCAATACAGGGCTACGCAAGGCAACTCAACGCAAGGCATCGCAACGCAATGTTACGCAATGCAACGCAACTCAAGGCAAGGCAACACAAGATTTCTCAACGCAATGCAACGCTACGCTACGCAAGCAAACGCAACGCATGGCAAGGCAAAGCTACGCTAGAAAACGCAATACAAGGCAAGGCCACGCATAGCAATGCAAGGCAACTCAACCCAACCCAACGAGAGGTAAGGCAACGCAAGGCAAGGCAACGCAAGATTTCTCAACGCAACGCAACGCTAGAAAACGCAATACAAGGCATTGCAGAATTACGCAAGACTACACAACGCATTGCACATCTACGCAAGGCAAAGCAATGCAACGAAACTCAAGGCAAGGCAACGCAAGACAAAGCAACGCAAGGTTACGCAAAGCAACGCAACGTATCGCAAGCAACGCAATTCAAGGCAAGGCAACGCAAGATTTCTCAACGCAATACAACGCTACGGTAGCTAACGCAACGCATGGCTATGTATGGCAAGCCAAAGCTATGCTAGAAAACGCATTACAGGGCTACGCAAGACCACACATGGCAACGCAAGGCAACTCAACGCAACGCAATGTTACACCAGGCAACGCAACGCAAGGCTACGCATGAGTACCCAAAGCAACGCAACACAAAAGTACGTAAGGCTATGCAAGGCTTCGAATGACAATGCAAGGCTACGCATGGCAACGCAACTCAAGGCAAGACAACGCAAGGATATACAACGCAACGCAATCCTACGCAAGGGAACTCTACTCAAGGCAAGGCAACACAAGGTTACGTAACGCAACGCAAGACAAAGCAGTGCTACACAAGGCTACGCAAGGCAACGCTACGCAATGCAACACAAGGCAACGCAACTCAAGGATACGCAAGGCTACTTAAAGCAACCCAACGCAAGGCAACTCAACGCAAGGCAACGCAATGTTACACCAGGCAACGTAACGCAAGGCTACGCATGACTACCGAAGGCAACGCAACGCAAGGTAATGCTACGCAATTCAGCGCAACGCAAAAGTACGTAAGGCTATGCAAGGCTTCGAATGACAATGCAAAGCTACGCATGGCAACGCAACGCAAAACTATGCAAGGCTTAGCAATGCAAAGCTACGCATGGCAATGCAACTCAAGGAAACACAAGGCTACGTAAGGCAAGGCAACGCAAGGCAAGGCATCGCGAAGCTACGTAAGGCAATGCAAGGCAGCGTAAGTTTTTTTGGATTTTTTTTCATGTGACTCAAGACTATCCACTAAATAATTTGATATTGTAAATTTATTTTCTCGACAAGCAGAACTTTTTATTAAAAAAATTACTTTTTGTCGTTCTAAGTAAATGAAAAATAAAAAATGGGTTCCTTTTGCGAACTCCATCCACGGACACCCTGTATAAACAACGCCCATGTCGAAAGTCGCTTGTGACCGAAGTTTTTCAACCCAAACGCATTTAAACTTTGCTGACAATCACATTTCAGAAGATAGAAAAGAATTTCGTCCAGTCTATATGGAAGATTTCGATACAAAGTCATTGGCGTCTTATCCAGCATGAAAACCAGAAAAATGGACCTCAATAAATGATAAATAAAGTTCTCTTTATAAAAAATAAAACTGCAACCAGGACATAACTTAACAGAAGTACCTATAGGTACCTAAAACAAAATATATGCAAATATAATCATCTACGTACCGTTCTCAATTCCCTCATAATATACATTTTAATCAAAAAGCCATATACAAAGCGAAATATAAATATAGAATCGTGGTTTATATAAAATAAATCGTGACTACTTACTGCTTTAAAACACAGTCTGTGTGTGTGTTTTTGTAGGTATTACAATTTTATACGGATTACAAAAATAAAACAGTAAGTAGAAATGCAAGTACTTTAGTTTTACCAGGGACAAACATTATTTTTACAGACAAACTATTAAATATAACCAATGATAGAAGCTTTGGCATATGAAAAAGTGATTTTAATAATCAAATTATTCTGAAACCCTTATTATTTGTCCCCTAACTAGTTTACGTTGTTATGAGCATGCGCACATGCTTCAGAATACCGTGTCACGTTATTAGAGAGTTCTTTTGACGCCTATTCCGCTATTACCGAAACGTTATCTGTCAAAATTGTTGACGCTAACGCTATTTCGGTTACCGTATTCCGTTATGTTGCAGAAATTATAAAAGTGAGGTTAACATTTCCTTTACGTAGGGTTACGACGTTGTTTACTAAAGAACTCTTCCGAGTTTACCGTATTAATAACGGAACCGTATTTTTCCGTGAACAAATCAAAAGAACTCTGTATTAACTAATAGAGACTTTTTGAAACCCTTAATTAACATATTCACGTAATTAGCGTTTACGTTATTACAAAGCAAGCGCATGAGAACAAAAAAAACAGTGAATAACGCTCAGAAAGAGTTCTTGATAATTGTTTTATGAGTTTTCATTAGAGTCAACTGTTTAAAACCATTACTTCGTGACGTTTCCGTTGTTTATTTTTAATTATAACTTTTATTTTTTCGTGTATTTTGTAATAAATCGACAAAAGAGCTAAAATCACGCTAGCGTTTTATCTTTGTGGTCCTCTAATGTCTACTATAGAATATAAGGAGTGTAGTAGTGGCAACAGTGTGTGTTTAGTGACACTTAAGTCGAATAGACGTAGATGACAGAGACATTAAAAGAAGAAGATAGTTGTTGTATATATTTTTGAGAGAAACGTAGAATAAAGTTTGTTATCGTTTTAATCTTTGGTTTTTTTTTGAATAAAGGAAGCTTTATTTACTGAAATAGAGCCCCTCATCTATTGTCTTCAAATTGTATCGAATCTATGCTGAACTTTTGGTACTCACCGTATAGGCAACTCTCTATACTCCAATTTAAATGGACGAAGTCACTTAACCCACAGCTATCGCCTCTGCATTACATACTCTGTGCCTAGTTCATCTGTCGTTATAAACAAGTCAATATAGTCGAATTCACGCGACCCCGATTATTGCCGGTTTCACTATAATGACGTCACGAAAAAGCCCTTATGGAACAAGAAAAGTGTCTTTATGCTGTTAGAATTACCTAACTATGAAGGAATATATTACAAAATTGAGGTAGACGATCTGAACTTGGCTACTGTTCCCATTATTAATGTTTCCTCGTACATTTTCAACCTTTTTGGAGGTAATAAAGCTACGTAAATAATTTGTGTGCCCTCTTTTCTTAACGACATAACCTCACAAAATACTTACTTACTTCTCGTTCATTCACGCGGGCCAGAAGCAGTGAAGAGCCAAAACCATTGTGTTTATTTATTATAATATAGTGTGTCAGCGCTTGGTTAGTACAAGTCAACTAACAACAGATGGCGTTATCATATACCAGAAATTTATTAATGAACGACTGAATTTGATAACGCCGTCTGTTGGTAGATGATGGTACTAACCGAGCGCTGACACACAATGGCCAAAACCAAAGACAACTGTCAGCCTAACCGCGGTTATAATCGTTGAATGGCGTGAATTCGACTAATATCTGTGGGTGTGGCCAAACTAGAAGAAGAAGACTAGATAGTGATTAATTAACCTCTAACTCTACACTGGCATATAATCTAAATTGAGGTTATTTTATTTATTTTGTAATTACGTTAAAATAATAAGATGAAATATATTAAAACACCTCCAAAAAACCCACTATTAGGACAAGGATTCCTAAATTGGCTTGTCACAGAAAAAGGGCAACAATTCTCATTCTACGTGGCCGGTACTGTGATTGTTGGTGTCGGATTAGGTAGCTATTTGCCTGAGACAATCCTACTCGATAAATACATCGACTTTCTTAGGCTATACAGGTAAATATTGTGCCTTTAGTAGGTAAAAATAATAGTTGACTACAACAGCGAGCCTTTTACAGAAATGGTTTTTCTGTACCCCTACCGAAGTATCTACTAGACCGATTCGAAAAAACTGTCGATCTTCTTGAGGTGAGTAACTAAATTATCCATTGCTTCATTATAATGAAGCATTAAAGTTGATTTTAGATTGATGTTGATCGTGAAGGAATGTACAAACCATTTTTCGCGTATGGTTTTGATGTTGTTAGCGCTGGCGAACAGCGAAGCAAGTATGGTGTGGCGATAGGACTACCGATCAATTATGATTATTCCAGTGTAGAAAGCATTGATAAATCCAAGATTAAGGTAAATGTTTACACATTTGTTTAGTGCATTGAAATATCTTAAGAACTCTTAATAAACTCGGTGACGTACTTAGGTAAAGCAAGACTCTGTTGACTGGGACACAGAAGCAGGGTCGAGCTTTCTTCACTCACTAGTCCTATCGGAAAACGCCCAAATGTACGGCATTGCCAAAGAAATAAAACTAAGGGAAAAGCCAAAAGTAGCCATCGATGCCTTCTCAGCAACAATTCCCTGCCTGGCCGCGTTCGGGATCAGCAATTACGTGAACCAAAAGTTCGGTTTATTCGCGAAACCTCGCCAAGTGCGGTTGGTGATGTACACTTTAGTAGGATTCTTCGGGCTAGGGTTATACGCGATGTTCAAGGATATGTCGCAGGTTTATTTCGAGCAAAAGATTGACGAGGAGTTGTGCGAGAAAAGTCCTGTATTTGTTGAGGGTGGGAAGGAGTATTACAGTAAAGTGGTGCAGAGGAATATCGCGTTGCGGCAGCTGATGGGGAAGGATGGGGAATCTATGTTTACACCGTTAGGGAATGATAAGTATTGGTTCAGAACGCCGCATGTGCCTTTAGTGCAAAGGAAAGCGTTTTTTGAAAAGAAAGTGGAATCATTTTCTTAAGTTAGTTTGTAGTTTTATAATAATTGTACATTGTAGAATTTGTTATTATTTAATAAAGATCGTAAAAAAATGCAGTTAGAGAGTTTTTGTTCTTGGATTTAAAAATACAAGCGTCCCTCATCGTCTTTACTGTCTCCGACATTGATAAATTTCTATCCTTTCCCTTTCTTACCGGGAACATAGAATTAAAGTTATGGGGAAGGTCACTATAGATGTGGCAGCAACATACTAAAAGCCCACAACCTTTTTGTGGTCCCAAAAACTCCACTGCAAGTAGCCTTATGTGTGGCCCAATGCAGCCCTCCACAAGACCTTCCCTAGCAGGGAATCCCACGCCGAACCAGCTATGCGAGAGGTCACTATAGATAGCTAATAGATGCAGCTTCAACATACTAAACTCCCACGACCCAGGTGTGCCCCCGACAATTCCAATGCAGCCTCAAAGTAGCATTAAATATGGTCCCATGCAGCCCTCCACAAAACCTTCACCAGCAGCAAATGTGAGACCGACCTAGCTATGTGAGAGGTCGCTATAGATAGCTAATAGATGCAGCAACAACATACTAAAAGCCCACGACCCATATGTGCCCCCAAAAATTCCAATGCAGCCTCAAAGTATCATCAAGTCTGGCCTCATGCAGTCCTCTACAAAACCTTCGCTAGCAGGAAATGCCACGCCGACCCAGCTATGTGGGAGATCACTATAGATAGGTAATGGATGCAGAAATAACATACTGAAAGTCCACGACCCGTATGTACCCCCAAAAATTCCAGTGCAGCCTCAAAGTAGCATCAAGTCTGGCCTCATGCAGCCCTCCACAAAACCTTCGCTAGCAGGAAATGCCATGCCGACCCAGCTATGTGAGAGGTCGCTATAGATAGCTAATAGATGCAGCAACAACATACTAAAAGCCCACGACCCATATGTGCCCTCAAAAATTCTAGTGTAGCCTCAAAGTAGCCTTAAGTGTGGCCCAATGCAGTCCTCCACAAAACCTTCGCTAGCAAGAAATGCCACCCAGACCCAGCTATGCGGGAGGTCACTATAGATAGGTAATAGATGCAGCAACAACATATTAAAAGCCCACGGCCCATATGTGCCCTCAAAAATTCCAATGCAGCCTCAAAGTAGTATCAAGTCTGGCCTCATGCAGCTCTACACAAAACCTTCGCTAGCAGGAAATGCCACGCCGACACAGGTATGTGGGAGGTCACTATAAATAGGTAATAGATGCAGCAATAACATACAAAAACCCACGACCCATATGTGCCCCCAAAAATTCCAGTGCAGCCTCAAATTAGCATTAAGTGTGACCCCATGCAGCTCTACACAAAACCTTCGCTAGCAGGAAATGCCATGCCGACCCAGCTATGTGGGAGGTCACTATAGATAGGTAATGGATGCAGCTTCAACATACTAAAAGCCCACGACCCATATGTGCCCCCAAAAATTCCAGTGCAGCCTCAAAGTAGCATTAAGCATGGACACATGCAGCTCTACACAAAACCATTGCTATCAGGAAATTCCACGCCGACCCAGCTATGTGAGAGGTCACTATAGATAGGTAATAGATGCAGCATCAACATACTAAAAGCCCACGACCCATATGTACCCCCAAAAATTCCAGTGCAGCCTCAAAGTAGCATCAACTCTGGCCTCATGCAGCCCTCCACAAAACCTTCGCTAGCAGGAAATACCACGTCGACCAAGCAATGTGAGAGGTCACTATAGATAGGTAATAGACGCAACATCAACATACTAAAAGCCCACGACCCATATGTACTCCCAAAAATTCCAATGCAGCCTCAAAGTAGCATCAAGTCTGGCCCCATGCAGCCCTCCACAAAACCTTCGCTAGCAGGAAATGCCACGCCGATCCAGCTATCTGGGAGTTCACTATAGATAGCTAATAGATGCAGCAACAACATACTAAAAGCCCACGACCCACATGTGCCCCCAAAAATTCCAGTGCAGCCTCAAAGTAGCATCAAGTCTGGCCTCATGCAGCCCTCCACAAAACCTTCGCTAGCAGGAAATGCCATACCGACCCAGCTATGTGGGAGGTCACTATAGATAGCTAATAGATGCAGCAACAACATACTAAAAGCCCACGATCCGTATGTGCCTCCAAAAATTCCAATACAGCCTCAAAGTAGCATCAAGTCTGGCCTCATGTAGCCCTCCACAAAACCTTCGCTAGCAAGAAATCCCACGCCGACCCAGGTATGTGGGAGGTCACTATAGATAGGTAATAGATGCAGCAACAACATACTAAAAGCCCACGACCCATATGTGCCCCCAAACATTCCAGTGCAGCCTCAAAGTAGCATCAAGTCTGGCCCCATGCAGCTCTACACAAAACCTTCGCTAGCAGGAAATACCACGTCGACCAAGCAATGTGAGAGGTCACTATAGATAGATAATAGACGCAGCATCAACATACTAAAAGCCCACGACCCATATGTACTCCCAAAAATTCCAATGCAGCCTCAAAGTAGCATCAAGTCTGGCCCCATGCAGCCCTCCACAAAACCTTCGCTAGCAGGAAATGCCACGCCGATCCAGCTATCTGGGAGTTCACTATAGATAGCTAATAGATGCAGCAACAACATACTAAAAGCCCACGACCCACATGTGCCCCCAAAAATTCCAGTGCAGCCTCAAAGTAGCATCAAGTCTGGCCCCATGCAGCTCTACACAAAACCTTCGCTAGCAGGAAATACCACGTCGACCAAGCAATGTGAGAGGTCACTATAGATAGCTAATAGATGCAGCAACAACATACTAAAAGCCCACGACCCGTATGTGCCCACAAAAATTCCAATACAGCCTCAAAGTAGCATCAAGTCTGGCCTCATGTAGCCCTCCACAAAACCTTCGCTAGCAAGAAATCCCACGCCGACCCAGGTATGTGGGAGGTCACTATAGATAGGTAATAGATGCAGCAACAACATACTAAAAGCCCACAACCCATATGTGCCCCCAAACATTCCAGTGCAGCCTCAAAGTAGCATCAAGTCTGGCCCCATGCAGCTCTACACAAAACCTTCGCTAGCAGGAAATACCACGTCGACCAAGCAATGTGGGAGGTCACTATATATAGCTAATAGATGCAGCAACAACATACTAAAAGCCCACGACCCATATTTCCCCAAAAATGCCACCTCGACCCAGCTAAACATTCTTCAAAATTTTCATTTTGTAAAATTCACGATTTCGTACCAGGAATACAGATGTTTGAAGAGGTGAATTCCTTTTATAAAAATCATAATTTTATAGCAGGAAGACAGTTGTCTGAAGAGGTGAATGTAGACTATTAGGAGTTACAAATTCTGCCAAATTCTCTTTTAATATAAAAAAGAATTTGTACAAGAAACACCTAATGTTGATCAATCAAATAAATCAAACACATTTTATACAAATACACATGTTTTTATTTAGCATTTTCTCGGATTACTTTATTCTACATTTGATTTCACATTTTTTTTTTATTGTTACGACTATTTAATTATACATACAAAAAAAAATCACAAACCAATAATTAAAATGTAATATAAATATTTTTAAAACGATAATTAAATTAAATAATGATTTGAGCAATGCGATTATAAAAAATTAATATACCGGTCGAGAAAAATACGCGATGATAATAATAATTATTATGATTATTATGGATAAACGTTCTTAGATCAAACAAGTAATAGTTGGTCCCGCAAATTATATCAAAGCTAAAATCAGTTATGAAGTTATAGAGTTTCTAAAGAAAAAAAATATATCGGAGCCCAGTTGGGCGTGTAACACATTTTGAATATCATTATCATTATTATTATTTTTTTTTATTTTTCTTTTTTTTTATTGGGATGTTTCACAATTTTACACAAACAAATTTTTTTTTTTTTTAACTATTTTTTTAATTGTTGGCTTTTTCAAGAAAATCTTTTTTTTTTTTTATTCACAAACATTTGTTTTTCACTTTTTCTTTTTTTTATTATTACATTTTTGTTTCAAGTACGTATACACGACCTTGTTCTACAATCTGACAATAAATTTATGATTTTTATTTATTATTTTAAAAATTTATTGTCAGATTGTAGGATAAGCGCGTGGATACGTCCTTGAAACAAAAATGTTGTAATAAGACGGACGGGCAATGGAATATACCCTGTATTTATGGCCTGAGTTTTATAGTTTATATTAGTTTGGGAATATTATTTAAGTAGATTGTATACAAATGTTCTCAACTCTCCTTTTGAGTCATAAAGTTCAAGGGTATGTTTTCTATTTATCTTATCTTCTATTGAAAAAGGTTCTTCCAAGGCAATAAATACGTCTACAAGTAGGTATGTGATTTTTGTCATTTTTCTTGTCCAACTCTTGGGATGTTGGAAATACCCGGTGATCTGAACACTCAAAACTATCGATATAACTTCATGTAAATTAAATGTCGAACATTTATTATTATATACAAAAGCTAGTTGGAAGGCGTCACGGTTTCCCATATCAAAATAATATATATAACGGGCGCATAAAAAATTATGGGTTTTTGTCCAGTCGCGAACTCCAAAATCAAGAATCTTTATCTCTAATTATAAAATGTTAAATTAAATTAAAAATTTGAAAAAAAATTCAAAAAAATTTAAAAAGAAAAAATTTGAAAAAAAAAATTTCAAAAAAGAGAAATTTCAAAAAAAAAATTTAAAGAAAAATCTCAAAAAAAAATGTCAAAAAAGAAAAATTTGAAAAAAAAATTAAAAAGAAAAAATTTCAAAAAAAAAATTTCAAAAAAAAAATTCAAAGAAAAATTTCAAAAAAGAAAAATTTGAAAAAAAAATTCAAAAAAATTTAAAAAGAAAAAATTTCAAAAAAAAAAATTCAAAAAAGTTAAATTTGAAAAAAAAATTTCAAAAAAAAATTTAAAGAAAAATCTCAAAAAAAAATTTTAAAAAAATATCTCAAAAAAGAAAAATTTGAAAAAAAATTTAAAAAGAAAAAATTTCAAAAAAAAATTCAAAAAAGAAAAATTTGAAAAAAAATTTAAAAGAAAAAATTTCAAAAAAAAAAATCAAAAAAGAAAAATTTGAAAAAAAAATCAAAAAAAAAAAAGAATTTCTTGAAGCTGTCTAGTCTAGACGTTTCGACTAGACAGCTTCAAGAAATTCTTTTTTTTTTTTGAATTTTTTTTTTTTAATTTTTTTTCAAATTTTTCTTTTTTGAAATTTTTCTTTTTTGAATTTTTTTTTTTAAATTTTTTCTTTTAAATTTTTTTTTCAAATTTTTCTTTTTTGAATTTTTTTTTGTAATTTTTTTTTTTTTTTTCTTTTTAAATTTTTTTTCAATTTTTTCTTTTTTGACATATTTTTTTAAAATTTTTTTTTTTAAGCTATTTCTTTAATGGTTTCATCTCTTCGTCCATTTTTATTCCAACGTCGATGAAACCATTAAAGAAATAGCTTAAAAAAAAAATTTTAAAAAAATATGTCAAAAAAGAAAAATTTGAAAAAAAATTTAAAAAGAAAAAATTTCAAAAAAAAAATTTCAAAAAAAAATTCAAAAAAGAAAAATTTGAAAAAAAAATTTAAAAGAAAAAATTTCAAAAAAAAAATTCAAAAAAGAAAAATTTCAAAAAAGAAAAATTTGAAAAAAAATTCAAAAAAAAAAAAGAATTTCTTGAAGCTGTCTAGTCGAAACGTTGGAATAAAAAAGGACGAAGAGATGAAACCATTAAAGAAATAGCTTAAAAAAAAAAATTTTTTTTTGTGTAAAATTGTGAACCTCATCCCATTAAAAAAAAAAGAAAATAAAAAAAATTGAAGATCAAGGTTCAAGAATAAATATAAGAAAAATTATTATTATTATTATTATGGCAACTGGAAAAAAAACTGTTTATTTTTGAATTGTTATTTTAATAATTGTAATAAAATTAAATAACCCTCACCTAATTTTTTTTTTTTTGTATTCTTGATTTCAAGTTTTAAAATTGTAGAACTTCTGAAAAAAAAATGCTGAAATATTGTTTTAAATCAATTAATTATTGTTTGCCCAAAGTCGCACAAAATATATTATAAAACAAATTTATTTATTATTTTGATATTTAAATTTGTACTAAAATACAATAAAAAATATCTAAAAACCAAAAAAAAAAAACATTAAAATTATATAAAATCTTACAATTATTATTTAATTAAATTAATATAATAGGAGGAGTTAAAATTAATAAATTAAAATAATATTTATATATTATATAATATGATAAAATAACATTAATAAATAATTACATAAAAAAAAAAACTAAAAAATAATAAGAATATCTTACATAAAAATCACATGTTATTGACTTAAAAAATATTTATATATTAATCATTAATTACTTATTATTATATCTATTATTATTTTTAAATAATAAAAATTAAAACTTGTATATAAATATTATACAATGCGTCATCGTCAATTCTCTAACTTTTTAAGGAAAACTGCGTCACAAAAGAGTAATAATACTAAATAGTTAAAAATATTATAAAAAAAAAGGTGAATGAGTATATTTTTAATTTAAAAACCAGTAATAATGATAATAATAATGTTTGATTCAGAATGAATGACGGAAATGTTTATATAAGCAATCGTTTGATTATTTATAATTGAATGAAGAAAAATTTGAAAAAAAATTTCAAAAAAAAATCCAAAAAGATAAATTTCAAATAAGAAAAATTTGAAAAAAAAATTTAAAAAGAAAAAATTAAAAAAAAAAAAATTAAAAAAAAAAAAAATTTCAAAAAAGAAAAATTTGAAAAAAAATTCAAAAAAATTTCAAAAGAAAAAATTAAAAAAAAAAATTTAAAAAAAAATTCAAAAAAGAAAAATTTCAAAAAAATTTCTCTTTATGTGTACCATTTGTATTATCATTTTTTTTTTGAATTTGCTTCTGTCGTTAAAAAGTTAAAGAAGCATTTGGCGCAGTCTACAATTATATATTTCTCAACTTAAAAATTATTTTATAATAATTTTAAAAATTCCTATCACAAGTTACATTACAAAAAACCAAAATTTTTAATTTGTAGTAATACAAAATATACCGAACATTCCAAGTCTACCAACCAATTTTACGGTCATGGTCCATTTAGCAAATGAAATCCCTCGGATGTTATCGTGATAACTGCCGGCGAAACGTTGATACAGTTTCCTTCTCGAGAACTGGGACCTGCCCGGAAAAAAAGTCCCTTTGTAATGTGGGCTAGGGGAATATTAATTGACCCGTACTTTTTCAAACACGCAAAATACTTGGCGGTCAATTTTAAAATTCACTGCAAACCTCTTCGAAGTAAAATGACGTTGAATAATTTAGAAGTCGGTAAATTTTGTATATACGAGTACTTTTAACAAAAAATCTAGTACCTACTTACTATCAACGTTAAAATGTTCCGATACTTATAAATTCTAACCTTATTAAATAAATTATTGGCAATTTTTATTTTTTATATTATTATTTATTAATCTTTAAAATAGAATATACACTCACTCTCAGAAATCTGCTTCTCTATAATATCTTCTTCTATCAAATTATCGATTTTTGCATCTTTTACATCAATTATATCATAATTACTATGTATAGTAGATAGAAAGTGGTAAAAATTCCTACAGGTGCCTACGAAATCAGTGGCATTGAGAATATATCAATTCACAAATATCCACACAATGGTCAAAATATAATATGATATCTGTTAGAGCCAACAATAATACAATAGAGTGTGAGATATTTAGCATTGTCACTCTGTAAATTTTAACCATCTAGAGAGGATACATAATATCTTGGGATTCTCCGCGAACGTATTTAAAAAATCCAAAAAAAAATTCAAAAAGAAAAATTTTAAAAAAAATTCAAAAAAGAAAAATTCAAAAAAAAAAAATTCAAAAAGCAAAAATTTCAAAAAAAAATTTCAAAAAAAAAAAAAATTTCAAAAAAAAAAAAATTCAAAAAAAAATTGAGGTCATTTTTTCGGAAAAAATGTTTCCATTGAGGTCACTTTTTATGGAAAAATTTTCTATTCAGGTTATTTTTTATGGAAAATTTTTTCTATTTGTCATTTTTTATGGAAATTTTTTTCTGTGGTCATTTTTTATGGAATTTTTTTTTTATTGAGGTCACTTTTTATGGAAAAATTTTCTATTCAGGTTATTTTTTATGGAAAATTTTTTCTATTTGTAATTTTTTATGGAAAATTTTTTCTTTGTCATTTTTTATGGAAATTTTTTTTTATTGAGGTCACTTTTTATGGAAAATTGTTTCTATTGAGGTTTATGGAAAAAAATTTCTTGAGGTCATTTTTTATGAAAAAATTTTTCTATTAAAGTCATTTTTTATGGAAAAAGATTTCTATTGAGGTCATTTTTTATAGAACAAATTTCTCTATTGAGGTCATTTGTTATGGAAAAATTTTCTATTGAAAAATTAAAAAAAAAAAATTTCAAAAAAAAAAAATTAAAAAAGAAAAATTTGAAAAAAAAAAATTCAAAAAAAAAATTTAAAAAGAAAAATTTAAAAAAAAAAAAAATTAAAAAAAAATTGAGGTCATTATTTTCGGAAAAATTTTTCTATTGAATTCATTTTTTATGGGAAAATTTTCTATAGAAGTCATTTTTTATGGGAAAATGTTCTATAGAAGTCATTTTTTATGGAAAAACTTTTCTTTTGAGGTCATGTTTTATGGAAAAAAATTTCTATTGAGGTCATTTTTTATGGAAAATATTTCTATTGAGGTCATTTTTTATGGAAAAAGATTTCTATTGAGGTCATTTTTTGTGAAAATTTTCTTTTGAGATCATTTTTTATAGAACAAATTTCTCATGAGGTCATTTGTTATGGAAAAATTTTCTATTGATAAAATTAAAAAAATTCAGAAAAAAAAATTGAAAAAAAACAAAAATTTTTAAAAAAAATTAAAAAAAAAAATTTCACAAAAAAAAAATTTCACAAAAAAAAATACCAAAAAAAAAAAAAATTAAAAAAACAAAATTTCAAAAAAAAAATCTAAAAAAAAAAAATTTCAAAAAAAAAACAAAATAAAAATTCAAAAAAAAAATTTTTAAAAAAAAATTACAAAAAAGAAAAATAAAAAAATGTTTTTTAAAAAAAAAAGTAACTTTACCATAAAGGTGACTTCGATGGAAATTCTAAATACGTTAAAGAAAGGAACTACACGTTAATTTGCTCGATTATTAAAACAAATTAAAATTAATTTAAAAAAAAAAACATTTATGTTTGATATTGTTGAAGAGAAATTAACAAACAAACCTCTTAATTTTTCAATTTACCATCTGAAATGATATATTCGAAGTTTGTGAATATTTGTTGTTATGCTAAAACTTCAGCTGAAATAGGAACATGTCTGTTATGATTGTATAAGAAAAATCACATCAAAAATCTAATTAGAATTTATTCGTGTTTAGGAGGCCAGTAGTACTTTGACATAAATTTAAATAATGCAACAAACCTTTGATTAAACGAAATGCAGTGCAAGAATTTTGAGAGTGAGTATTATTACAAAGTATATTATTATTTTTTAAAGTAATATTTATATTTTATAAGTGACGTTACGAAATTACAGATACATCTAAAATCTATATAGTATTAAAAGGTACGACTTTTTTTTTTTTTTAATTATTAATAACGTTGAACTATGTATGAATTGATTTTTATCCTTCCAAAATGATTTCAAAGGATGATATTGATGAGTTGATAATTATTTTTCTTTAATTCTACAATAATTACATTATATCATTTTAAATAACCAAATCAGAAATAATAATTAAAATACGCGACTGGTCCAAGTGTAACTAAAAATGAAATATATAATAAATTTCTTGGTCCTTCGTTGTAGAAGTAATCTCTTAGTTCTGCAGTTCTGTCTGTAGTTAATAACTGAAAATTTAGTTAAAGCCTGTGCTTAACCAATTATGAGCACCGAGCATATAACACTATTGGGGCTGACTGCAGCTGCAAGCAGTAAACGAATTTCCAATTACGACAATTTGAATGGATGATTTGTATTGTAGTGAATTGATAAAGGCTGCGGAAGTTCGCATTTTTGATAATTTGCATGCAAAGTTTTTTGAATAGTATTTGCCAAGTTTTTATGTGATACGTTCAAATACCAAATTCAATTCACAGCTCGTCGACTTCGATGTAAGTGCTTGCCTAGATATGAAGAATTTGGCTTGTTAACAATACTATCGCGTGTCTTTCGGATCGTCGCGCGTTAAATTTATAATCAGCATCGAACCATGTTTCGGAACTTAAAGCAATTACATCATCAGTGGCAAAAAGAGAAAAATACAAATTTAATGTTCCCGAAAAATTTGCTATTGAGGTCATTTTTTATGGAAAAATTTTTCTATTGAGGTCATTTTTTATGGAAAAATTTTTCTATTGAAGTCATTTTTTATGGAAAAATTTCCTATAGAAGTCATTTTTATGGAAACTTTTTTCCATTGAGGTAATTTTTATGCAGACAAATTTTCTATTGAGGTCATTTTTTATGGAAAAAATTTCCTATTGAGGTCACTTTTTATGGAAAATTTTTTCTATTGAGGTCATTTTTTACAAAAATTTTCTTTTGAGATCATTTTTATAGAACAAACTTTTCTACTGCGGTCATTTTATGGAAAAAATTTTTCTAATGAGGTTATTTTTTATTGAAAATTTTTGTCTATTAAGGTCATTTTTTTGTGGGAAAAATGTTCTATTGAGGTCATTTTTTATGGAAAAATTTTCTATTGAGGTCATTTTTTATGACAAAAATTTTCTATCGAGGTCATTTTTTATGGAAAAAATTTTTTCTAATGAGGTCATTTATTATATGAAAAATTTTCTGAGGTCATTTTTTATGAAAAAATTTTTCTATTAGGTCATTTTTTTTTTGGACAAAATTTTTTCTACTGAGGTCATTTTTTATGGAAAAAAATTTTCGATTGAGGTCATTTTTTATGGAAAAAATTTCCTATTGAGGTCACTTTTTATGGAAATTTTTTTCTATTGAGGTCATTTTTTATGGAAAAAGATTTCTATTGAGGTAATTTTTTACAAAAATTTTCTTTTGAGATCATTTTTATAGAACAAACTTTTCTACTGAGGTCATTTTATGGAAAAAAATTTTCTAATGAGGTTATTTTTTATTGAAAATTTTTGTCTATTAAGGTCATTTTTTTGTGGGAAAAATGTTCTATTGAGGTCATTTTTTATGGAAAAATTTTCTATTGAGGTCATTTTTTATGACAAAAATTTTCTATTGAGGTCATTTTTTTATGGAAAAATTTTTTTCTAATGAGGTCATTTATTATATGAAAAATTTTCTGAGGTCATTTTTTTTGAAAAAAATTTTCTATTAGGTCATTTTTTTTTTGGACAAAATTTTTTCTACTGAGGTCATTTTTTATGGAAAAAAATTTTCGATTGAGGTCATTTTTTATGGAAAAAATTTCCTATTGAGGTCACTTTTTATGGAAAATTTTTTCTATTGAGGTCATTTTTTATGGAAAAAGATTTCTATTGAGGTCATTTTTTACAAAAATTTTCTTTTGAGATCATTTTTATAGAACAAATTTTTCTACTGAAGTCATTTTATGGAAAAAAAATTTCTAATGAGGTTATTTTTTATTGAAAATTTTTGTCTATTAAGGTCATTTTTTTGTGGGAAAAATGTTCTATTGAGGTCATTTTTTATGGAAAAATTTTCTATTGAGGTCATTTTTTATGACAAAAATTTTCTATTGAGGTCATTTTTTTATGGAAAAAATTTTTTCTAATGAGGTCATTTATTATATGAAAAATTTTCTGAGGTCATTTTTTATGAAAAAAAATTTCTATTGAGGTCATTTTTTTTTTGGACAAAATTTTTTCTACTGAGGTCATTTTTTATGGAAAAAAATGACCTCAGTAGAAAAGTTTTTCCATAAAAAATGACTTCTATAGAAAATTTTCCCATAAAAAATGACTTCAATAGAAACATTTTTTCATAAAAAATGACCTCAAGAAATTTTTTTCCATAAACCTCAATAGAAACAATTTTCCATAAAAAGTGACCTCAATAGAAAATTTTTTCCATAAAAAATGACCACAGAAAAATTTTTCCATAAAAAATGACAAATAGAAAAAATTTTCCATAAAAAATAACCTGAATAGAAAATTTTTCCATAAAAAGTGACCTCAATGGAAACATTTTTTCCGAAAAAAATAACCTCAATTTTTTTTTAATCTGTTTTTGATTTTTTTTTTGATTTTTTTTTTTTTAAATTTACTATTGAGGTCATTTTTTTTGAAATTTCAAATAGAAAATTTTCTATTCAGGTCATTTTTTATGGAAAATTTTTTTTCTAATGAGGTCATTTATTATATGAAAAATTTTCTGAGGTCATTTTTTTATGAAAAAAATTTTCTATTGAGGTCATTTTTTTTATTGACAAAATTTTTTCTACTGAGGTCATTTTTTATGGGGAAAAATTTTCTATTCAGGTCATTTTTTATGGAAAAATTTTCTATGGAGGTCATTTTTTATTGAAAAATTTTCTGAGGTCATTTATTACATGAAAAATTTTCTGAGGTCATTTTTTTATGAAAAAAATTCTCTATTGAGGTCATTTTTTTTTTGGACAAAATTTTTTCTACTGAGGTCATTTTTTATGGGGAAAAATTTTCTATTCAGGTCATTTTTTATGGAAAAATTTTCTATGGAGGTCATTTTTTATGGAAAAATTTTCTATGGAGGTCATTTTTTATTGAAAAATTTTCTGAGGTCATTTATTACATGAAAAATTTTCTGAGGTCATTTTTTATGAAAAAAATTTTCTATTGAGGTCATTTTTTTTTAGACAAAATTTTTTCTACTGAGGTCATTTTTTATGGGAAAAAATTTTCTAATAAGGTCATTTTTTATGGAAATTGTTTTCTGTTGAGGTCACTTTTTTCTACCGAGGTCATTTTTTATGGGAAAAAATTTCTAATGAGGTCATTTTTTATGGAAAAAATTTTCTATTAAGGTCATTTTTTATGGAAATTTTCTTCTGTTAAGGTCATTTCTTATCAAAAATTTTCTAATGAGGTCATCAAATTTTTTTATTGAGGTCATTTTAGTAGATAGTATAATAATGTTAGTTTTTGATTTTATCTAATTTTTATAAATTCAAAACATTTTTTCCTTAAAAAAATGAAATTTTTCTGGAACGTTAAATTTGTAAGTTTCTCTTCTTGCTACTGATGCTGGAACTGGTTTAACTTCCGAAACATGTTTGGATGCTGATTATATATTTGTATTAAATTTATTTTTGTGGAGATTCGACTTTTATTTCGTCATTGAAAAAAAAAAACTTTTTTTTTCTATATATTTTCGTATTGGTATGGCTATGGTTGGAAATGCCACTAAATTATTTCAAATTTAATTTAATTAATTAAATGATTTTTTTTAATAACTAAATGCTTCTTAAACATCTCTTGAACATAAATAACTATCGATATAGTATACTTGAATTTTTCAAATTCAATTCAACCCTGTTTCTCAAATTCCTACCCCTCTTACCCTCATACATCATAATTAATTCTATTTCCGTTTACTGGCTTTCTCAGCCTTGCGTTGCTGCTTCTCCTTCTCTTTCCTATCGCGTTCCATTTGTTTCCGCTCCTTTTCCGCTTGTGCCTTTAATTCTTTGATTTTCCGCTTCAAACGACTCTTATCCTCACTTGTGATGCCGAGTATTTTGAAGTCTGCTGATGTGAGAAGTACTAATGCACTGCCGTTCACCTGCAGTTCCGCGAATTTCGGGATGTGCTGCTCAAGGCCGATTTGCATTAACCATTGGCATACCTTGAAAGAAGAAATATATTTTTTTGGTTTCTTGAATCTTATGTAGAGGCTATGAACGATTTTTGATGCTGGTATTATCAATTTTTTTTATTGAGGTCATTTTTTATGGAAAAAGATTTCTATTGAGGCATTTTTTATGGAAAAAGATTTTTATTGAGGTCTTTTTTTTATGGAAAATTTTTTCAATTGCGGTCAATTTTTAAGGAAATTTTTTTCCATTAAGGTCATTTTTTATGGAAAAAATTTTGCAATTTTTTTATTGAGGTCATTTTTTATGGAATTTTTTTTTCCATTGAGGTCATTTTTTATGGAAATTTTTTTCCAATGAGGTCATTTTGTATGGAAATTTTTTTCCAATGAGGTCATTTTTTATGGAAAAAAATTTCTATTGAGGTCTTTTTTATGGAAATTTTTTTCCATTGAGGTCATTTTTTATGGAAAAAATTTTGCAATTTTTTTATTGAGGTCATTTTTTATGGATTTTTTTTTTCCATTGAGGTCATTTATTATTATGGAAAAGATTTTTATTGAGGTCTTTTTTTTATGGAATTTTTTTTCCATTGAGGTCATTTTTTATGGAAAAAATTTTGCAATTTGTTTTATTGAGGTCATTTTTTATGGAAATCTTTTTCCATTGAGGTTATTTTGGATGGAAAAATTTTTCTATTAAGGTCATTTATTATTATGGAAAAAGTGTTTTATTGAGGTCATTTTTTATGGAAAATTTTTTCTATTGCGGTAATTTTTTTAGGAATTTTTTTTCCATTGAGGTCATTTTTTATGGAAAAAGATTTCTATTGAGGTCATTTTTTATGGAAATTTGTTTCCATTGAGGTCATTTTCGATGGAAAAATTTTTTCTATTAAGGTCATTTATTATTATGGAAAAAGAGTTTTATTGAGGTCTTTTTTTATGGAAAATTTTTTCTATTGCGGTCATTTTTTAAGGAAATTTTCTTTATTGAGGTCATTTTTTATGGAAAAAGATTTCTATTGAGGTGATTTTTTATGGAAATTTGTTTCCATTGAGGTCATTATTGATGGAAAAAATTTTCTAATAAGGTCATTTATTATTATAGAAAAAGATTTCTATTGAGGTCATTTTTTATGGAAATTTGTTTCCATTTAGGTCATTTTGGATGGAAAAATTTTTCTATTAAGGTCATCTATTATTATGGAAAAAGAGTTTTATTGAGGTCTTTTTTTTTATGGAAAATTTTTTCTATTGCGGTCATTTTTTAAGGAATTTTTTTTTATTGAGGTCATTTTTTATGGAAATTTGTTTCCATTGAGGTCATTTTGGATGGAAAAAATTTTCTATTAAGGTCATTTATAATTATGGAAAAAGATTTCTATTGAGGTCATTTTTTATGGAAATTTTTTTCCATTGAGGTCATTTTGGATGGAAAATTCTTTCCTATTAAGGTCATTTTTTATGGAAAAAGATTTTTATTCAGATATTTTTTTTAAGGAAATTTTTTTCCATTGACGTTTATGTCATTTACGACGTTTACGTCTTTACATCATTATGTCATTTGCAATGTATACGTCATTTTCAACGTTTATCATTTATGACGTTTATGTCATTTACGACGTTTACGTCATGTACATCATTATGGCATTTACGACGTTTACGTCATTTATATCATTATGTCATTTACTACGTTTACGTCATTTTCCACGTCTATGTCATTTATGTCTTTACATCATTATGTCATTTACGTCATTTTTATGGAAACATTTTTTCTATTGATGTCATTATTGATGGAAAAAAATTTCTCTTGAGGTCATTTTTTATGGAAAATTTTTTCTATTGAGGTCATTACTGATGGAAAAAATTTTCTATTGAGGTCATTTTTTATGGAAAAAATTTTCTATTGAGATCATTTTAAAAAAAAATTCCATTCAGGTCATTTTTTTATGGAAAATTTTTCTATTGAGATCATTTTTTACGGAATTTTTTTATTGAGGTCATTTTTTATGGAAAAAGATTTCTATTGAGGTCATTTTTATGGAAATTTTTTTCCATAGAGGTCATTTTTTATGGAAAAATTTTCTACGTTTATCTGATTTATGACGTTTATGTCATTTACGACGTTTACGTTTATGTCATTTACGACGTTTACGTCATGTACATCATTATGGCACTTACGACATTTACGTCATTTTCAACGTTTATGCCTTTATGTCATTTACGTCACTTTTATGGAAATTTTTTTTTTAAGATCCTTTTTTTTTGGAATTTTTATTTATTGCGGTCATTTTTTTTGGAAAAAATTTTCTATTGAGGTCATTTTGGATGGGAAAAATTTTCTATTAAAGTCATTTTGTGGAATAAGATTTCTATTGAGGTCATTTTGTATGGAAAAAATTTTCTATTGAGGCCATTTTTTACGGAATTTTTTTATTGAGGTCATTTTTTATGGAAAAATTCTTCTATTGAGGTCATTTTGGATGGCAAAAAATCTCTATTAAGGTAATTTTTTATGGAAAAAGATTTTTATTGAGGTCTTTTTTTTTATGGAAAATTTTTTCTATTGCGGTCATTTTTTAAGGAAAAAATTTTCTACGTTTATCTCATTTATGACGTTTATGTCATTTTTTATGGAGAAAATTTTCTATTGAGGCCATTTTTTATGGATTTTTTTTTTATCGGTCATTTTTTATATACAAATTTTTCTATTGAGGTCATTTTGGACGGAATTTTTTTTTATTACGGTCATTTTTTATGGAAAAATTTTCTATTGAGGCCATTTTTTATCGAATTTCTTTTTATTGAGGTCATTTTTTATGGAAAACTTTTTCTATTGAGGTCAATTTGGATGGAAAAAATTTTCTATTGAGGTCATTTTTTATGGAATTTTTATTGATTGAGGTCATTTTCGATGGAAAAATTTTTCTATTAAGGTCATTTTTTATGGAATAAGATTTCTATTGAGGTCATTTTTAAAAACATTTTCTATTGAGGTATGTATGGTAAAAATTTCTATTGAGGCAATTTTTTATGGAATTTTTTTATTTGAGGTCATTTTTTATGGAAAATTTTTTCTATTGAGGTCATTTTTTATGGAAAATTTTGTCTATTAAGGTCATTTTTTATGGAAAATTTTTTCTATTGAAGTCATTTTTATGGAAAAAGACTTTTATTGAGGTCTTTTTTTTACGGAAAATTTTTTCTATTGCGGTCTTTTTTTAAGGAATTTTTTTTTGCATTGAGGTCATTTTTTATGGAAAAAAATTTCTACGTTTATCTCGTTTATGACGTTTATGTCATTTACGTAATTTTTTATGGACAAAAGTTTCTATGGAGGCCATTTATGGAATTTTTTTTATTGAGGTCATTTTTTATGGAAAACTTTTTCCATTGAGATCAATTTAGATGGAAAAAATTTTCTATTGAGGTCATTCTTGATGGAAAAATTTTTCTATTGAGGTCATTTTTATGGAAAAAAATTTCTACGTTTATGTCGTTTACGTCATGTACATCATTATGTCATTTTTATGGAAAAAAATTTTCTATTGAGGTCATTTTGGATGGGAAAAATTTTCTATTAAGATCATTTTGATAGAATAAAATTTCTATTGAAGTCATTTTTAAAAACATTTTCTATTGAGGTCATTTTGTATGGAAAAATTTTCAATTGAGGCAATTTTTTATGGAAAAATTTTCCTATTCAGGTCATTTTTGGATGAAAAAAATTTTCTATTAAGATCATTTTTTTATGGAAAAATTTCCTATTGAGGCCATTTTTCATGAAATTTTTTTTTATCGAGGTCATTTTTTATGGAATTTTTTTTTTATTGAGGTTATTTTGGACGGAAAAATGTTTCTATTAAGGTCATTTTTTATGAAAAAATTTCTTATTGAGGCCATTTTTTAACGATTTTTTTTTGAGGTCATTTTTTATGGAAAACTTTTTCTATTGAGGTTAATTTGGATGGAAAAATCTTTCTATTGCTGTCATTTTTTATGGAATTTTTTTCCATTGAGGTCATTTTTTCTACGGAAAAAATTTTTTTACGTTTATGTCCTTTACGTCATGTACATCATTATATCATTTACGTCATTTTCAAAGCCATTTCCTGGAATTTGGACCCTCGCGATTTCCCATGTTATCTGCCATAAGAAATGGTCCTGAACTCGCATAGCTATACTACTGTTATCGCATGATCAACGCTTGGCGCGATAGTTGGGTTTCCAATAATAGTACATCATGAATAGTAGGCCCTTTTATACACGTTACCCCATGAGAAGAAGGATTTAAATTGTGTTTTCAAGGCTTTATTTCAATCTTTTCAGAATTAAATTGGAAAACAACCCTTTCTGTTCATGTGACGACGTTTCACTGTGTGATTTGAACCGTTTGTTCTTCAATAGCAAACATTTATAAACACTTAATTACTTTGTGTCGTGGTTAAATTAACAGAGCATCCCAGGACAAAAAAAAAAGTATAAAACGGTGCCGGATCTTATATTTTTTCCCGAACATTTTAACACATTTCTCACCTGATCCTTATTCCAATCCGTTACAGGTACATTTTGCCACAAATGTGAACTCCGCTTATCGCTACTAATGCTGCACGACGATATACTGAGATCGGTCATCCCCGCCCACGAACTGTCATGTCTAGATGGCGACACTGAACCGGACGACAAACTAGACGGTGATGGTGGAGTTGGAGATGAGGTACCGCCTTGTTGGTGCTGCCATGGAGTACTGCCTGGCGGCGATAGAGTTACTGGTACCACTTTTTTTACTATACAACAGTACAACAATGCAATGTTGGTAATTTCAAAGTAATAATGATAACAACCCTTACCTTTGGCGTTGGCTTCATGCACCGCCTGCCTAATTTCTTCCAACAGCTCTTTTGCCGCGGTATTTTTCTTTTCGCTCAGTTCATCCATTGAATTACTGATACTATCACTACCCAGTCTTTTTTCTCTTTCGGCCAACACCTAAATAATTAAAAACAAATCAAATTGATTAGTTTATTAAAATTGTCTCTTACCTTTTTGAGTTGTTCAGCTAATGATGGAGGTGGGCCCACACCTTTATTCCCGCTACTGACGTTCTCATTCCATGACGACTCCATCATCATTTGTTGATGTTGACTGTTACTCATAGAGTTACTGTCACGTTGGATTTTCGCGTAAACAACATTCCCTGATGAGTTATTCATGACCGAATGTTGATTGTAATTCGTATTGCTGCTACTTTGTGAGTATTTTTGCAACACTTGACTATATTGCACTTGGGATTTACTTGTGTAATCATGCGCAGTATGACCTAGCAAAAAATAAGCCAAAAAATTTCATAAAAATCATTTTTTTTTTTTATTTTCTTTTTTTTATATTTTTTAATTTTTTTTTTAATTCAAATTCAAAGATAAAAAAAAACAAAAAAAAAAAACAAATTAGTAAAAAAAATTAAAAAAAAAAAAATTACAAAAAAAATCAAAAGAAAATTCAAAAAAATTAATAAAAAAAAAAAATTTTTTTATAACCCTCAATGACTTTTGTCATAGATAAGACCACAAAACGACTGGGAAATCCCGCAAGGGATTTCTTGTTAACTATAATAAAGCCTGTACAGTCCGTCTTTGTAGAAAAACTGTAAAAATAGGGCAAAAGTGCCAAAAATAAGCCAATCAATATATATGTTCAGATAGCCTGACGGCCTTAATTAATTAATATTAATAAATTTAAACTAATTGAATTAAATAATTCTTTTTTTTGTATTTTATTATTAATTTGATGTGAATCAATTCAAATATAATTCTCAATAAAGTAAATAATAATTTTGTTACGATTTTAATTTACATCTCTTTTGTTAATTGATCTCATCTGGATGTATTTTGTTTTTTTTCTTTTGTAATCTTATATATATATGTAACTTCTTTTGCTATGAATTTAATATTTTTGTTTTTTATTCTTGAAAGTTTTCTTGAACCTTATTATTTAATTTATAAAAAAAAAAAGAAGATTCTGTTGCCTGAAGAAGACAACGTAATGTTGCCGAAACGTTGTACGAAGGATATGACATGAAATAAATGTTATTTAAAAAAACTAGTTTCATATGAACCTCATTCCCAGGAAAATCGACTAGTAAAAAAAGTTTTTGTTTTTAATTTATAATTTATTGTGCATTTGTTATTGATTATGTTTTTGTATTGATTTTTTTGTTTCGGGATAAATAAATAAAATAAACAAGAAAATTGAAATAATTATTTTTTGTATTTTATTATTATTATTTGGATGTAAATCAGGTCAAATATAACTTTCAAGAAAGTAAATAATAATTTTCAAATTTCACCAGTTAGGTAGTTGGAACCTATATTATTACAATTAAAATACAATATTTGTTATCAGGTTTCTGTGGCGTCATTGGTAGGGCGTTCGCTTCGCATGCGAAAGGTCATGACTTTTGTCATAGATAAGACTACCACAAAACGACTGGGAAATCCCGCAGGGATTTCTTGTTAACTATAATAAAGCATGACTTATTAGGTTTTTATTTTTTTAATTCAAATTCAAAAATAAAAAAAAATTAAAAACAAATTAGTTAAAAAAAATAAAAAAAAATACAAAACAATTCAAAAAAAATAAATTATAAAAAAAATTCAAAAATATTAAAAAAAAAAACACTAAAAATTTTTTTTTATAACCCTCAATGGCTTTTGTCATAGATAAGGCCACAAAACGACTGGGAAATCCCGCAAGGGGTTTCTTGTTAACTATAATAAAGCCTGTACAGTCCGTCTTTGTCGAAAAACTGTAAAAATAGGGCAAAAGTGGAAAATTTATTTTTGTCACATCCCGATGCATACTTTTTCAAAGTATAGCCTTCAAAACAACTGGGAAATCACGCAGTGATTTCTTGTTTATAAAAATTTCTATGTATATTTTATTTTTTAAATTTTTAAAATGTAATTTTTCCTCGAAATGGCCTTGACCACTGATGATGATGATGAAACATGTATGCTATTGACGGATATAAAAGTTATATCGAGGAGGTACGACTTTGATTTTATACAATTAGTAATGATTTTATTATTATTTTGATGTAAATCAAGTGAAATATAATTTTCAACAAAGTTTTCTACATACCAAAATGCCCGTAATTGCTTCAAACCAGAAGATATAAATACAAATTAATTGCTGCAATTGCCAGTTTATTAAAAAAAAATAAAAAAAAATTAAAATTAAGAAAAAAAAAGTTTACAAAAAAAAAAAAAAAATTTAAATTAAAAAAAAAAACTTTTTTTATAACCCTCAATGACTTTTGTCATAGATAAGACTACCACAAAACGACTGGGAAATCCCACAAGGGATTTTTTGTTCACTATAATAAAGCCCGCTTATAGTTACTAATAATACTTTATTATAGTTAACAAGATATCCCCGCAAGGGATTTCTTGTTAACTATAATAAAGTCTGCACTTCGTCCAAACTTCTGATATGTAAGATTTACCTTGTTTATGATGTTCCACGTTTTGATTCTTCTTGTACTCATGACCACTACTGCTATAGTGATGCTTACTACTACTGTTATTACTATGTTCATGGTTCTTCGACTCATAATGACTCGCATACTGTTGCACTAAATTTGAGGTAGTATGTTTACTATCGCGACTTTTCGGTGAATAAGAATCGGATAAGTCATCGCCGGAATTATCATCCAATCCATAATCCGAACTACTATTGCTTAATGAACCTTTTTTGGTACTGGGCAACTGACGATTAGCTAACGCGCTTCGTGTTGCTAACTCCGCCTTGCTTTTATTAGCTGTGATGTCGAGTAGCTCGTGAGGGGGTACCTGGAATGGGGGGTATTGTTGAGGAAATATGTTGAAGATTAAAAAAAACGTAACTTACAGCGTTATCAAATTCTTCTTTCACAGGTAGTTTCCTCTCGACTGTTGCTGTCTTATCATCATCAGGACTAACATCAGACACTTCAGTGTCCGACAGATCAGGATCCAAGGCTTTGTACAATGGTTTCGGTGGTTGTCTTCGTGTCATTTGTGGCGTCAACTGTTTCAAACTGACACTGTCATAAGGCAGTACCATCGGTAATCCTGCTTTACGTTGAGTATCCAACAAATCTTGCTCCAAAGCTGAAACAATTTTAATTAATTCAATTTGAAGGCATAACAATGCTTGTAATGTACTCACCAATGATCCGATCTTTTAAATTCTTCACCAAAGCGTTATATTCAGTATCTTTCTCCTGCAGCAACTGCTGATAAAAGTCTTCCCTATGCAGCATATCAAGTTCGCGTTGTTGGAAGTCCCTAACCAATTGTTTTGCTTTTGAATACTTTTTCTCTAATGTTAGGTACTGGGTTTGCGACTGCTCCAACATATTCTGGTACGTTTGTACGTCCTTCCTGGCCGATATTAGATGCTTTTCGGAATCGCGCAGTTTCTGATTCAGTTGGTCGAGTTTGTCAGCAGCGTCATCCGGTCGCATACCGTTTTGTTCCATAATCTGGAGATTTATAGAATGACAAACATTGTTCCAAGATTTTTGTGTTTAAAGTGTTAAAAATAAAAAGGCACAACACAAAACATGCTCAAAAAAAAAAACCTTACCTTATTGTTTCGACACACAATGTCATGCTCAGGCAAGCTCTGATTGCAACGTTGATTCTGTTTGATTTTTGAAACACATAAACACAAAACATTTAAAATACAACAAAGCAAACAACAATTAAATCACACATACACACAAAAATCATTAATGTTAATACAAAAAAGCAAACAAATGTGTAAATTAATGCTCACCTCTTGTAGCAAATTTCTAAGTGATTCAGAATTGTCTTGCTCCTCGAAAAGACTCTCCTGATTTAGAACTGTGGGACTAGCTGCACCATCGCTAACACTTGTGTTAGCTGAACCTAGAAGAAAGATTGTATGAGCTTTTACGCTGAAAATATACTGAGCTCGAAGGGACATACTTGTCACAGGTATTGTACTGGCATCGCTCTGTTGCTGCTCTGCCTCAAACATTCGTTGTCGTCGTTCTTCACGATCTTTGTCCGCTTGCAAACTCTGTCTAATCAATTGCGCAACTTCACTGTTCTCCGGATCGCGTTCGCGACCTATACTGAACTTGACTAGGCCTGAAGTATTTCTAAAAATTATTTATTTATTTATTTAAATTGTTTCCGTCTACTTCCACTGCGAATTTTGTACTGTTTTGGATTAATTTATCAAAAAACATCGTCTACATATCGGTTATACAAAAAGCTAATTGGAGGGCTACCACGGTTTATTAACGGGCGCAGAAAAGATTATATTATGGGTTTTTATCCAGTTCAGTTTTTTCGGGGGATTGAAGAGTCATTATATAATCGTACTATATTATTATATTATAAAAAAATAAAAAAAAAATTGAAAAAAAAAATAATAAAAAAAAAATTACAAAAAAAAAAAATAAAAAAAAATTTTTAAGAAAAATTACAAAAAAATTAAAAAATTTAATTCCAAAACGAAACAGCGATCACCCTGTAGTTACATTTTTAGTGATATTCCGTTTTCAATCTGATTGGCTATTTCATTCTCTCCTTCTTTCAAAGGAAATAGTATTTTTCGATTATTATGAAATGGTTTGAAATGCCTTCGCGTTTAAAAAGGCAGAATCCTTTTAGTTCTTGAGTTAAGTTAAAATAAATACTTTAATTTTAATTTCTCTAAAGATTAAAGGCCTGTTTGTTTCTAAGTCAATTTCAGTAAAGTTAGATTTTGTTTCTTTTTTAATTGATTAATATTTCGAATAGTCGGATTTAACGTCTGTTATGATTGTCAGCTTACAATTATAATTAAAGTTTTGTGCGGAAATTAATATAATTATTCGTAATTAATTAAATTAAATTAACCAGTGTACAATTATACGGGTTCACTTGGGCTGAGACTTTAATTCAAATTCAAAGATAAAAAAAACAAAAAAAAAATTTAAAAAAAAAATTAATAAAAAAAAAATACAAAAATACATACAAAACACTAAAAATTGTTTTTTTATAACCCTCAATGACTTTTGTCATAGATAAGACCACAAAACGACTGGGAAATCCCGCAAGGGATTTCTTGCTAACTATAGTAAAGTCTGTCCGTCTTTGTCAAAAAACTGTAAAAATAGGGCAAAAGTGGTGTGCGAGTTAACTTAAAGTTGCACCGAAAGTGCAACCGCAGTACAGTCTATACGGAAAATTTATTTTTGTCACCATAAAAAAAAATTACAAAAAAAAATTAAAATTTTTTTTAAAAAATTAAAAAAAACAATCAAGAAAAAAATTAAAAAAAAAAAAACACTATAATTTTTTTTTATAACCCTCAATGACTTTTGTCATAGATAAGACCACAAAACGACTGGGAATTCCTGCACGGGATTTCTTGTTAACTATAATAAAGCCTGCAATCCGTCTTTTTCGAAAAACTGTAAAAATAGAGCAAAAGTGGTGTGCGAGTTAACTTAAACTTAAAGCAGTACAGTCTATATGGAAAATTTGTTTTTGTCACCATAAAAAAAAATTACAAAAAAAAATAAATTTTAAATTAAAAGAAAAAATAAAAAAAAACACTACAATTTTTTTTTACAACCCTCAATGACTTTGGTCATAGATAAGACTACCATAAAACGACTGGGAAATCCCGCAAGGGATTTCTTGTTAACTATAATAGAGTCTGACAGTCTTTGTAATTAAGTTAACCAGTGTACAATTTAAATAGCATATTGGGTTCACTTGGTCTGAGACTTTTAATTAGTATTTTTTCTGAGTGTATTCAACACCCGCTACTTAATTTATTTTGTCACAAAATTAAGTGTTTTATTATGAAGATTTCAGCTAATGAAGAATAAAAATTTGCTAATTAAAATGATATGGATATAGTTACCTAAGAACACTGGCAGCGTAAGCTTGCGTCACACCAACCAGACTCTTACCATCGACTTCAATAATTTGATCATTCACTTGGATACGGCCATCTTTTGCTGCTGCACCGTTTGCCGTGATTGTTTTCACAAATATCCCTATCAGAAAAAATACAAATGAATTTTCCCTTTAAATCCCCCTAAACCACCGTCGAACACACAAAACTAAACCGATTTATCTCGATTATATTCACAAAAATGTTGTGGATTTGCAAAGAACTCAGGTCAAGTAAATCCAGATTTTTACGCAGGAAAATGTTTTTTATTAACTTACCCAGTTTTTCCAGTCCCGCATCAGCTCCAACCCCCATACCAATAATGCTCAGACCCAATCCCTCAGGCCCTTTAATCAATTCCACCGGGAACACATCCATTTTCTCCACCCGTTTCTCCAATTCATACTCTGCGGATGCAGCCACAGGATCCACATCTTCATTACGCCGATCATATTCCGAAATACTGAATGTGGAAAACACTCGCATCGGTTGAGTCGAGAAATTAACCTGTTGACACATAAGGAGTTCAACCCAACCCTACTAAAGCGTTGTTAAAGTTGTGCATATATACCTTCGTGGGTTTCGGTATGTACAAAGGATACTCCAGATCGTCGTCGTCATCGTTCGCTGGTAGTCCTGGTACTTCCATCCAAAAGTGACCGTCCTCGTAATAGTGGACACCATGCTCCACACCGATTATAGCGACAGGTTTCGCTACAAAATCGGTCACATCGTTGGAAGATGAACCATCTGCCGCGTTATTCACATCTGACAGGCTGGTCACCGAATCTAGAATTAACGCCCTCGCTTTTCACTATTTATTAAAAAAAAAAACACTCATCCTTTTCAGTGAGTGCATTCAACTAATTCTGCAATTGAACGCGATTAAAAATTAGAGTGATTAATTGATTTAACGCAATTAATCAAACACATAAATAAAAAAGGAACCTAAGTTTCTAAATAAGAGTTTTTTTTATGTTCTTGAACCTTTTTTTTCCTTTTTTTTTCTTTTTTTTTTTTTTTTTTTTTTTCTTTGGGTTTGATGTTCTTGAAAACAAATTTTCTTTTTTTTTTTTTAATTTTTAGCAAAAAGTTACATTAAAGAATTAAAAATTGGCATTTATTTTTTTTTTTTTTTTGAGAAAAGAATTAAAAATTTGTCATTTTTTTAGAAAAAAATTAAAAATGTCATTTAATTATTTTTTGAGAAAAGAATTAAAAATGGCATTTTTTTTTTGTTTTTGAGAAAAGAATTAAAAATTGTCATTTATTTTTTTTTTTTTTTTTGAGAAAAGAATTAAAAATTTTCACTTATTTTTTTTTTTGAGAAAAGAATTAAAAATTTGTCATTTTTTTAGAAAAGAATTAAAAATGTCACTTATTTATTTATTTTTTTGAGAAAAGAATTAAAAATTGTCACTTTTAATTGTCACTTTTTTTTTTGAGAAAAGAATTAAAAATTGTGATTTGTTTTTTTTTTTTTTTGAGGAAAGAATTAAAAATTGTCATTTATTTTAACTTCAAACACAACAAATGAACAAAATAACAATTAACATACCAATCAATCCTGAATCCGAAGCAGACACACTGGCATCAAACTTCGAATGACTCATCCCTTCCTCCTCCTCTTGCGATATATCCAGACTCGATGTCGACTCATAGAATTGCGATAACGGTTCAACATCTTTACTATTTTTATTATTATTCTCCAATAAATTCTGCGTGATCGATGTCTCACGCATTCCGGACTCTTCCTCTTGGAGAGATGGTGGTCCTAAACTGTCATTCAACGATATCGGACCTGACGAGTCGTGCACCGATGCAGTTATCGAGTCTTGCAGTGTGGAATTAGAAGGGCTTTGCGGCCATTTTGGTATGAATTTTGGATCTTTTGTGTGGAGGAGTTTTGTGATTTCCTGGGCTTCTTCGTCTGACAGAATGTCTGGTCTGGAAATGTCAGATTTAGGATTACTACTAGTGAGTCTATGGGGAGATTTTTCGACATATGAGTCCATTTTTTGATATTAAGTAAGTTGAGGGAGTTCAGGAATGTTTTTTTTACCAATATACCACACTTGGTAGGTAATTTGTATCAAGGATTTATCCAAGGAGCCTAAAAAGAATATAAAGGATTCTCCAATTGGGACGGGCCGATGTTGGCAGCCTGTTGTTTGTTTATTATTCACTCTCTGATACCAAATCACCATGACAAGTTACACAATTAATCAGGACATCTAAATGATAAAACTTAAATCATCAAAATGGGTGGAATGTGGTGTCAGCTCTTTATCCGCAAAAATATTTGCCAATTCAAACAATATTACATCACAAGCCCAAACCATGGGTCAATACTAATCGCAAGGCAGTTGTGAAAATCTCTCCTTCTCAGGAGGCCCACGAAGAAATATCGAAATCCAGGTCCGAACATTTATTGGCCAAACCACATGCCAGACGAATAAAACTACACCCTGATGCATTTTTTTTTTTCGTGAAACACATGCGTCGCCCTAACAGATTTGGGAGGAGCATGAAGCCCAATCTGTAAGAGCAAGATCGATGACCGAATGATATTATTAATAATTTTGTAAAAATGGTACGATCTCTCAATGATAAGCCTGATATCTCACGTTTTCAAGGTCCTTCTCCATATTGTCCACACTCAGGAGCTGCGAGAGATTTGAACATCATCACGCAGCTGTACTGTCATCAAACTGATTCAGGCGAGTCAGCATCAGACGAATCCGAGTCAGACAAGTCAGAGTCCTCGTAGATATGGAGTGCGACCCCTCGTTACACAGGATTTCTCATGCTTAATCCATTAGTATAAAGGAAATCTTACATTTATCGGCAAGTAACGGAATATAAAACGAAAAATGCAACTTTTTAATAAGACCTCGTAGATATGGGGTGCGACCCCTCGTTACACAGGATTTCTTACCCTCAATACATTGGTATAAAGAAAAGTTGGATTTTTTTGATTTTTTTCCGTTTCTGAAAGATAAATCCAAGGTTTTCCTTATTCCAATGGATTCAGGATGAGAAATCCTTTGCAACGAGGGGTCGCACCCTATATCTACGCGGATTTATTAAAAAGTTCGGACGAGTCAGAAGAGTCAGACGAGTCAGAGTCCTCGTAGATATGGGGTGTGACCCCTCGTTACACAGGATTTCTCATCCTGAATCCAGTAGTATAAAGAAAACCTTACATTTCTCGGCTAGGATGGGCTGGGTCGGCCTAGGATAGGCTAGGATGGGCTGGGTCGGGCTAGGGTGGGCCGGATTGGGCTAGGTTGGGCTGGATCGGACTAGAGTAAGCTTTGATGGCCTGGGTCCTGCTAGGATTGGCTGGGTCGGGCTAGGATGGGCTGGGTCGGGCTAGGATATGCTAGGGTGGGCTGGGTCGGACTAGGATAGGCTAGGATGAGCTGGGTCGGGCTAGGATAGGCTAGGGCGGGCTGGGTCGGACTATGATAGGCTGGGTCGGGCTAGGGTGTGCCGGATTGGGCTAGGATGGGCTGGATCGGACTAGGGTAGACTTTGATGGGTTGGATCGGGCTAGGATGGGCTGGATCGGACTAGGGTAAGGTTTGATGGCCTGGGTCGGGCTAGGATGGGCGGGGTCGAGCTAGGATAAGCGGGGTCGGGCTAGGATAGGCTAGGGAGGGCCCGATTGGTCTAGGATGGGCTGGATCGAACTAGGGTAGGCTTTGATGGGGTAGGTCGGGCTAGGGTGGGCTAAGTCCGGCTAGGATGGGCTGGGTTGGGTTAGGATAGGCTAGGGTAGCCTGGGTCGGGCTAGGGTAAGCTTGGATGGGATGGGTGGGGTTAGGGTGGGCTGGGTCGGACTAGGATAGGCTAGGGTGGACTGGGTCGCGCTAGGATAGGCTAGAATAGGCTGAGTCGGGCTAGGATAGGCTAGGGCGGGCTAGGTCGGACTAGGATAGGCTAGGAGGAGCTGGGTCGGGCTAGAATAGGCTATGATGGGCTGCCAATCAATGGAGAGCCGCATTGACGCGTTTGAGATAGGAAGTACCGAGGCGAATAGGCAAAGAACGAAAGCTCCAATACATCGAGCACGTTATGAGGGAAGAGCGGTCGGAGCTCCTCCGAATCGTCATTGGAGGAAAGAATGAGGGCAAACGATCTGTGGGTAGACGGCAGACCTTCCGGTAGGTGTAGCTCTGTAAGGGGGGAGAAAACCAGTGGTGGAACCAGAAGAGCTTGCCAAAGGATTGATTAGGTACATGGGGAGTATAAGCAGACGTTTGGTTAGGATTTTTGCATACAGAAACCAATTCCTGTTAATGGTTAATTAAAATCACCACACGTAACCGTTTACTTTAATAGCTTTGTACGCTTACCTCGTGGATTTTTTCTCCAGAATCCTATTTTTCCCAAGAAGATGCCAGAGAGACAAATATGGAAAAAATAACAAGAATCAAGTATTAGAATTCACTCAACACTTAAGTATAGGATGAATGAAGAGCAGGTTTTTAATTATTTTTACTGACACGAACTATTAACTTTGTTCAGTGTTTCATAATGTTGCGTTAACGTTGCACTAAAAATAATATTCGACACTCGTTTATTTGCTCTTCTCGCCATCCAATATTAGATTTTGGAGACTGTTTTGAATGCCAAAACATCTTCTGTCCGTCATTACCGGGGACATTACACAAATTATTAAACTGAAGCTGAAATACTCAGATAATCATTAGTTCTGCTTTGACAAAATGTCTTCTCTTATTTATTCTGCTTGGCGATTCAGGAAATTGTACTAATTATCGTTTTTACAACAGAAAAACAATGGGATCAAAGAATTTTTAATATTTCGAAGTCAGTAGTAAAATTGTGTTGTATTTTCATTAGCCTCAGAGTTTGAAGCACAAAAATTTCCCGCTTTGAGCCGGAGAAAATCACCTAAATTTCCGCTGTTTCTTTGCTTTATTTTGCTTCAGTAGAAAGTTCTTTTCAGTCTTCCTTGAGTCGAAGCAAATCTCTTTCTGCCATTTTCTATTCGGTCTATAAGATTTTTTTAAATATTTACACGACAGTCCATAATCTGGAGTAATTAGCGAGCAGTCGGAGCAGACATTGTCTAATATGGAAAAATGTATTTTTGAGTCGGAGCAACGGCGTCTTTAGTTTACTTAACAAATTCTCCGCCTCATCTAGCGGTGTATGTGTTTTTGTGTGTGTGTTTTTTGTGTATGTGTCTCTTGTGTATGTGGTTTTGTGTGTGTTTTTTGTGTATGTGTTTTTGTCTGTATGTTTGGTGTATGTGTTTTTGTGTGTTGTTTGCGTTTTTCTGTGTATGTCTGTTTTGTGTATGTGTTTTGGTGTGTGTTTTTGTGTGTATTTTTGGTGTATGTGTTTTTGTGTGTGTTTTTGTGTGTGTTTTTGTGTATGTGTTTTTAGTGTCTTTTTTTGTGTATGTGTTTTTGTGTGCGTTGTTTGTGTTTTTCTGTGTAAGTGTTTTTGTGTGTATTTTTGGTGTATGTGTTTTTGTGTGTGTTGGTTGTGTTTTTCTGTGTAAGTGTTTTTGTGTGTTGTTTGTGTTTTTCTGTGTATGTATGTTTTGTGTATGTGTTTTGGAGTGTGTGTTTTTGTGTGTATGTATGTTTTTTAAATATTTACACGATAGTCCATAATCTGGAGTAATTAGCGAGCAGTCCGAGCAGACATTCTCTAATATGGAAAAATGTCTTATTTGCGTCGGAGCAACGGCATCTTTAGTTTACTTGAGAAGTAATTTCAGTGCAACAATTCAAGTTAAAAGTTACTTTGAACAGAAGATCCTAAATTTAACAAGAAACTGTAGATTTACTTTTGACAATCAAAAAAGATACTCACTTGCTACTCAACAAATTCTCCGCCTCATCTGGCGGTGTATGTGTTTTTGTGTGTGTTTTTTGTGTATGTGTTTTTGTGTGTTTTTTGTGTATGTGTTTTTATGTGTGTTGTTTGTGTTTTTCTGTGTATGTTTTTTAAATATTTACACGATAGTCTATAATCTGGAGTAATTAGCGAGCAGTCGGGACTCTAATATAGAAAAATGTCTTTTTTGAGTCGGAGCAACGGCGTCTTTAGTTTATTTGAGAAGTAATTTCAGTGCAACAATTGGAGTTAAAAGTTACTTTGAACAGAAGATCCTAAATTTAACCAGAAACTGTAGATTTACTTTTACAATCAAAAAAGATACTCACTTGCTACTCAACAAATTCTCCGCCTCATCTGGCGGTGTATGTGTTTTTGTGTGTTTTTTGTGTTTTTTTATGTGTGTGTGTTTTTTGTGTATGTGTTTTTTGTGTATGTGTTTTTGTGTGTGTTGTTTGTGTTTTTCTGTGTATGTATGTTTTGTGTATGTCTTTTGGTTTGTGTGTTTTGTGTGTATTTTTGGTGTATGTGTTTTTGTGTGTGTGTTTTTGTGTATGTGTTTTTGTATGTATTTTGTGTGTGTTTTTTGTGTATGTGTTTTGTGTATGTGTTTTTGTGTGTTTTTTGTGTATGTGTTTTTGTGTGTGTTTTTTGTGTATGTGGTTTTGTGTGTATTTTTGGTGTGTGTTTTTGTGTGTGTTGTTTGTGTTTTTCTGTGTATGTTTTTTAAATATTTACACGATAGTCCATAATCTGGAGTAATTAGCGAGCAGTCGGAGCAGACTGTCTAATATGGAACAATGTCTTTTTTGAGTCGGAGCAACGGGGTCTTTAGTTTATTTGAGAAGTAATTTCAGTGCAACAATTCGAGTTAAAAGTTACTTTGAACAAATTCAACGGCAAACTGTAGATTTACTTTTGACAATAAAAAAGATACTCACTTGCTACGCACCAAATTCTCCGCTTCATCTGGCGGTCTATGTGTGTTTTTTGTGTATGTGTTTTTGTGTATGAGTTTTTTTTGTGTGTGTTTTTTGTGTATGTGTTTTTGTGTGTGTTTTGTGTGTGTTTTGTGTATGTGTTTTTGTGTATGTGTTTTTGTGTGTGTTTTTTGTGTGTTTTTGTGTATGTATGTTTTTTAAATATTTACACGATAGTCCATAATCTGGAGTCAGTAGCGAGCAGTCGGAGCTAGGATAGGCTAGGATGGGCTGAGTCGGGCTAGGGTAGGCTGGAGCGGACTAAAATTAGCTGGATCGGACTAGGATAGGCTAGGATGGGCTGAGTCGGGCTAGGGTGGGCTGGGTCGGGCTGGATCGGACTATGGTAGGTTAGAATGGGCTGAGTCGGACTAGGGTGGGCTGGGTCGGGCTAGGATAGGCTGGATCGGGCTAGGATGGGCAGGTCCGGCTAGGGTGGGCTGGATCGGGCTAGGATGGGCTGAATCGGGCTAGGATGGGCTGGATCGGGCTAGCATGGGCTGGATCGTGTTTTTTGTGTATGTTTTTGTGTGTGTTGTTTGTGTTTTTCTGTGTATGTATGTTTTTTAAATATTTACACGATAGTCCATAATCTGGAGTAATTAGCGAGCAGTCGGAGCAGACATTCTCTAATATTTAAAAATGTCTTATTTGAGGCGGAGCAACGGCGTCTTTAGTTTATTTGAGAAAAAATTTCAGTGAAACAATTCGAGTTAAAAGTTACTTTGAACAAATTCAGCGGCAAACTGTAGATTTACTTTTGACAATAAAAAAAGATACTCACTTGCTACTCAACAAATTCTCCGCCTCATCTGGCGTCATAACATCCGCGTCCCCACTCACCACAACCTTATCACTCCCCCCATCACCATCTTCGTGATGAACAGCATCCGCATACTCGATATCGTTCGCATCAAGTATATTCGCTTCCGATTTCTGATACTCTGGCGATCGCACCCCTTTCTCCAACCCCTGTAACACTTCCCGATTGATAATAAACGGTTCCGACTTCCATTTCACTAAATCATCACTACTTTCACTAATTTCACAAACAACACTAGTCACTTCACTGTAGTACGGCGACTGACTATTAGCTTCAATGTCCCGTTGACTTTGAAGAAACTTTTGACACGTTTTCTCGTACGACTCCTGCGTCTCCAGCTGCGCTAGAGTTGTTGGAGTAGTGCCGTTGCTCACGTGATAGATCACATCGGAATCAATTGATTTCTGTTGTTGTGGTACGACTGTCACTTGTGATACATCGGAATCTGTTGATGTTACTGACTTCTGATGGATGAACGATGACACTGACTTGTAGGGGACGGCGTAGCCAGCGTCTGAATCAGTGGGCGATGGAGTTTTGTCCGGTGGAATCACGTCTGCGGTTTCAGGCATCTGAAAATATACTCCAGTAAAAAAAACTCGGACTAAAATAGCTGCACTCTTCGTTCATACAGCTTGCATGTTGCTGTTTGTAAACCTCATTGTTTTTCTTTCGTCAAAATATTATAATGCCTAACTTTCTTGTTTCTTTGTGTATGTGTTTTTGTGTGTGTTTTTTGTGTATGTGTTTTTGAGTGTGTTTTTTGTGTATATGTTTTTGTGTGTATTTTTTGTGTATGTGTTTTTGGGTATGTGTTTATGTGTATGTGTTTTTGTGTGTGTGTTTTTGTGTATGTGTTTTTGTGTGCATTTTTGATGTATGCGTTTTTGTGTACGTGTTTTTGTGTGTGTCTTTTTGTGTGTACGTGTGTTTTTGTCCGGATTTTTTTCGTGTACGTGTGTTTTTGTATGTGTTTTTTGTGCGTGTGTGTTTATGTGTTTTTGTCTATGTGTTTTTGTGTGTAATTTTGATGTATGCGTTTTTGTGTGTTTTTGTATGTGTTTTTTGTGAATTTTATGAGTGTTTTTTCTGTTTTTTGTGCGTGTGTGTTTCCGTGTTTTTGTGCGTGTTTTCTGTGTATGTTTTGTTTGTGTTTTTCTGTGTATGTATGCTTTGTGTGTTTTTGTGTGTGTTTTTGTGTATGTGTTTTTGTGTGTCTTTTTGATGTATGCGTTTTTGTGTACGTGTTTTTGGGTGTGTGATTTTTGTTTGGATTTTTTTTGTCGTGTATGTGTTTTTTGTGAACTTTACGAGTGTTTTTATGTTTTTTGTGCGTGTTTTCGTGTTTTTTGTGTATGAGTTTTTGAGTTTTCATTTGTGTGATTCTTGTGGTTTTTGCGCTAATCTACTACTAAAGTTTAACTTTTAAGATAAGCAGCACTTTTTATCACGAGTGACTTTTTGTCGAAAAATTAAGTTTTTAGTCCATTGTGTGTGTTTATTGTCTGGGTGTTTGTATGTTCTTTTGCACATCTATGTATGTGTTTTTTGTGTTTTTTCTGTTTTTGTGGGTGTGTTTTCTTGTTTTTGTGTATGTGTTGTTTGTGTTTTTCTGTGTATGTATGTTTTGTGTGTGTGTTTTTGTGTATGTGTTTTTGTGTATGTGTTTTTTGTGTAGGTGTTTTTGTGTACGTGTTTTTGTGTATGTGTTTTTGTGTGTTTGTTGTGTATGTGTTTTTGTGTATGTGTTTTTGTGAACTTTATGAGTGTTTTTTCTGTTTTTTGTGCGTATGTGTTTTCCTGTTTTTTGTGTATGAGTTTTTGAGTGTTCATTTGTGTGTTTCTTCTGTTTTTTGCACACATCTACTACTAAAGTTTAATTAACTTTTAAGATAAGCAGCACTTTTGATCACGAGTGACTTTTTGTCGAAAAATTTAGTTTTTAGACCATTGTGTGTGTGTTTTTTGTCTGGGTGTTTGTATGTTCTTTTGCATATCTACTATGACTTTTTGTATGTGTTTTTTCTGTTTTTGTGGGTGTGTGTTTTCGTGTTTTTGTGTATGTGTTGTTTGTGTTTTTCTGTGTAAGTATGTATGTTTTGTGTGTGTTTTTTGTGTATGTGTTTTTGTGTGTATTTTTGATGTATGTGTTTTTGTGTACGTATTTTTGTGTGTGTGTGTGTTTTTCTGTGTGTGTGTGTGTTTTTCTGTGTGTATTTGTGTTTTTGTCCGGATTTTTTTTCGTGTGCGTGTGTTTTTGTATGTGTTTTTGTGAACTTTATGAGTGTTTTTTCTGTTTTTTATGCGTGTGTGTTTTCGTGTTTTTTGTGTATGAGGTCTTGACGGTTCATTTGTGTGTTTCTTGTGTGTTTTTTGCGCACATCTACTACTAAAGTTTAATTAACTTTTAAAATAAGCAGCACTTTTGATCACGAGTGACTTTTTGTCGAAAAATTAAGTTTTTTCCATAGTGTTTGTGTGTTTTTTGTCTGGGTGTTTGTATGTTTTTTTGCACATCTACTATGACTTTTTGTGTTTTTTTGTGCGTTTGTGTTTTCGTGTTTTTTGTGTGTTTTGTGTATGCGTTTTTGAGTGTTCTTTTGTGTTTTTGTGAATCTGTGTTTTTTCGTGTATTTTTTGGTTTGTGGGTGTTTTGTGTATGTGAGTTTTTGTGTGTTTTTTTGCACATCTACTAAAGTTTAATTGACTTTTCAAATAAGATAAGCAGCACTTTTTATCACGAGTAACTTTTTGTCGAAAAATTTAGGTTTTTAGTCTATTGTGTGTGTTTTTGTGTATGTGTTTTTGTGTGTGTGCTTCTAAAGTTTGAGGAAAGAAAACAATTTTTGGAAAAAGAGAAAATGAAAGGTGAAGGTGGTACACTTACAGAATAGTACCGTTCCTCATCATTCCCCGGTACTGATGGCTTAGTTGATGGCGATAAAACAGTCTTTTGTTTATTAGGAACTGCATAAAGGGCTTCAATTTCGGCCTGTGTCAGTCGTGGTGGATTTATTATCGCTTCTTTAGTCTTAACAACATCCACATCCGTGTAGTCTTTGACAAGATCCTCATCTTCAGGTGAGTTGAGATACGTAACTGGTACATCTTCATTGATCGCGAAATCGTACAGTGATTCCTCGTGTGGTTTCAGCTTTGCCTCAACTTTTGGTGAGGGTTCATTAAAACCACCTGGAAGAGAAAATTAAATTACTTTCAAGGTTTACTTTAGTTCATCGTCCTTACCTTCATCTGATGTAGTAACTATAGACGCAGGCCGACTACCAAGGCCAGCAGCTGGAATGTTCAATGAGATACTAGAAACCTTTGTCCGTCTTGGCACGACTAGAGTGTCTTCAGTCTTACTCTCATTTTTTCGCAATTCACTATTGTCTGCAAACAGAGACAATATAAACTTAAATCTCTGGGGTTCCACAAGGCTCTGTTCTTGGCCCGCTTATAAACACAATTGATTTACCTCGTATAATTACCGAGTGTCATTTACTTTTTCAAATTTATTTTATTTTCACTAAATTACTTACAGAAAGAGTTTGTTTTGTTAAAAACCGTATCGTTGTTTATGTTACAAAAAAAGATAATTCGGGATTTAAAAAAATACCTACAAAAAGATTGCTTAACAATGTCAAGGAACTTTTATTATAATATTATGTATTGTCTAGACGATACTGTGATAAAAAATGCTTTTTTGGCAATGAACATTAAATTAGTTAAAATTATTTAGTCTCAAATATTTTTAGAGTTGACATGAGACGTACACCAACACTTTCTCAGGTTTCATTTCCTTTATACCTAATACAACGTGCTTAATTTATATAGAAGAGAGATAATGTACAGACTGTCCCAAAAATTGGATGGTTTTGCTGGTTATCTCAGTTGTTACTAAAGATAGAGGGAAACGGTTTTCGGAGCACTTTACTACTTTTTTTTCAAACTTAAGATGCGACAATCAGAATTAAGATAACACATTTACTTTTTGAGATACCGGTTTTTGAAAACTTTGCATTTTGGGACCGCCTCTCGTATCTCGGTTATCCGGTAACTCATCAAGAAGTTGTAAATTGGGTATATTAGATTGTTTGAAGTAGAATATTTTGCGTGTCTTTTTGTGCATTTTTTGAGTCTGTGTTTTTTTTGTGATTTGAGTGTTTTTGGGTGTGCTTTTTGAGTGTGTGTTTTTATATGTCTATGTATTTTGTGTGTGTTTCAAAGCTATTTATTTATTGAAAAACAGTGATAGTGAGTATTGTTTAACACCACCTAGTCAATTTGTGTGTTTTTTGAGTGTATGTTTTTTTGAGTGTAAGTTTTTTTGTGTTTGTGTTTTTTGAGGTTAAGTTTTTTGCTTTGTGTTTTTTGAGTGCAAGTTTTTTGAGTGTGTTTTTTTTGAGTGTAAGTTTTTTGGGTTTGTGTTTTTTTAGTGCGTGTTTTTTTGAGTGTAATTTTTTTTGAGGTTAAGTTGTTTGCTTTGTGTTTTTTTGAGTGTGTTTTTTGTGTGTGGGTTTTTAAGTGTCTGTGTATTTTGTGTGTTTCAAAGTTATTTATTTATTGAAAACATTGATAGTGAGTATTGTTTAACACACCTAGTCAATTTGTGTGTTTTTTGTGTCTGTTTTTTGAGTGTAAGTTTTTGAGTGTATGTTTTTTTGAGTGTAAGTTTTTTTGTGTTTGTTTTTTGAAGTTAAGTTTTTTGCTTTGTGTTTTTTGAGTGTGTTTTTTTTTAGTATAAGTTTTTGTGTTTGTGTTTTTTGAGTGTGTGTTTTTTGAGGATAAGTTTTTTGCTTTGTGTTTTTTGAGTGTAAGTTTTTTTGTGCCTGCGTTTTTTTGTGTTTGTGTTTTTTGAGGTTAAGTTTTTTGTGTCTGGATTTTTTTAAGTGCAAGTTTTTTTGTGTTTGTTTTTTGAGTGTGTGTTTTTTGAGGATAAGTTTTTGCTTGGTGTTTTTTGAGTGTAAGTTTTTTTGAGTGTAAGTTTTTTGTGTTTGTGTTTTTTCAGTGTGTTTTTTGAGGTTCAGATTTTTGCTTTGTGTTTTTTGAGTGTAAGTTTTTTGAGTGTGTTTTTTTTTTGTGTCTGTTTTTTAAGTGTGTGTTTTTTGAGTGTAAGTTTTTGTGTGTGTTTTTTGAGTGTGAGTGTTTTGAGTATAAGTTTTTGGTGGCTGTGTTTTTGAATGTGTGTTTTTTGAGGTTAAGTGTTTTGTTTTGTTGAGTGTGTTTTTTTGAGTGTTTTTTTAGTGCAAGTTTTTTTTGTGTTTTTTTTATTTTGTAGAGTAAGTTTTTGTGCCTGTGTTTTTGAGTGTGAGTTTTTTGAGTGTAAGTTTTTTGAGTGTGAGTTTTTTGAGTGTAAGTTTTTTGTGTCTGTGTTTTTTGAGTGTAAGTTTTTTTTGTGTCTGTGTTTTTTAAGTGTAAATTTTTGTGTCTGTGTTTTTTGAGTGCAATTTTTTTTGTGTCTGGGTTTTTTTGAGTGAAAGTTTTTTGGTGTTTTTTGAGGTTAAGTTTTTTGCTTTGTGTTTTTTGAGTGTAAGTTTTTTGAGTGTGTTTTTTAAGTGTGTAAGTTTTTGTATGTGTTTTTTGAGTGTGAGTGTTTTGAGTATAAGTTTTTGGTGGCTGTGTTTTTGAATGTGTGTTTTTTGAGGTTAAGTTTTTTGTTTTGTTTTTTGAGTGTGTGTTTTTTTGAGTGTATTTTTTTAGTGCAAGTTTTTTTGAGTGTAAGTTTTTGTGTCTGTGTTTTTGAGAGTAAGTTTTTGTGCCTGTGTTTTTTGAGTGTGAGTTTTTCGAGTGTAAGTTTTTTGTGTCTGTGTTTTTTGAGTGTAACTTTTTTTTGTGTCTGTGTTTTTTGATGTGTGTTTTTATGTGTCTGTGTATTTTGTGTATGTTTCAAAGCTATTTATTTATTGAAAAACAGTGAGAGTGACTCTTGTTTAACACCACCTAGTCAATTTGAGTGTGTTTTTTGTGTCTGTTTTTTGAGTGTGTGTTTTTATGTGTTTTTTTTTGTGTCTGAGTATTTTGTGTGTGTGTGTTTCAAAGCAATTTATATACGATGAAAAACAGTGATAGTGAGTATTGTATAACACCACCAAGTCAATTTGTGTGTGTTTTTTTGTGTCTGTGTTTGTTGTGCGTGTGTTAATTAGGCAGAACAAGGGCTATCTGCATGCCAAATGACATGCTCCAACAGTTTTTGTCTCTGCGTTTTTTTAGTGTTTTTGTGTGTATTTTTGTGTCTGTGTTTTTTGAGTGTATCTTTTTTTGTGTCTGTTTATTTTGTGTACGTTTCAAAGCTATTTATATAATGAAAAACAGTAATAGTGATAGTGAATATAGCTAGATGGTGTTACCTAGTCAATTTAATACTTTTAACTCAGGCTTACGGCAACAAGGTGAGTATAGATAGGTAAGTTTCGAAAAACAAATATTTTCCTACAAATTATAATGGTTAATTTATTCAAAAACATTAAAACAGTCGTAGAAAAAAATTGTAAAACTCACATGAAATGATATATTATATTTCCTACTCGTTTCATGTTCGTTGCATATTATTATACTCTTTGGAAAACGATTCAAAAAATTGCCACTTTCGACACAATCGTACCTACACAAAAAATAAATACCAACCTGTACAATCAATACAAAACAACCGAATCCTTAAGCACATTTCATTTAAGAGAACCGATTGTAAGTCGAAATCAGCTCTAACGAATAAAACTCATCACTTACACACACATACATTAAAAATTTTATCAATCAAACACTTTAGTCTGGTAGTATTTCTTTCTTTTCTTTATTTTAAATAAAAACAAACATTTCAAGACAACATTACGTTGTTAGTATTTCGTAAAAAGATTTTTTCAAAATAGCATTCGACGACGACTTTATTATTATGAGCGAAACCATCGCGGCAATCTATAAATAAAGTCCCATATGTTCCGTATACGATTGCTAGTGTTTTACAAAACATAACATTATTATACTATGCATGCCTGGTACACAGAGCATTTATTCATAACATAGGAACGTAGGCATATACCAGAATTAGAATCCCAACAGTCCCAAGCTTGATAGACGGAAGGCTGCTGCTTTCTTATTAAATGTAGATTTATTAATTATTTACAATGTATCAAAGCATGTTTTGATGATAATTATTATTACTAAAGGGGGTTGCGTGTTCCTCTCTAATACAAAAAGGTTATTTTTATTTATATACAGTATGTCCACGGATCGGGGTCCCCAATAGTCTAAAAATACCATTTCTCGACAAAAAGTCACTCTCGTTTTCTTGTTTTTCGATCCCCACCTTGTATAATATTTCCAGATTTAAAGACTGGCAATAGACTTTTCAAAACAAGAACTTCTTATGACGACTGACTTTTTGTGTGTGTTCATTTGTGTTTATTTTTGTGCGTGTGTGTTTTTTTTTTATGTTTGTGTTTTTTTGCACATCTACTATGAATTTTGTGTGTTTTTTGAGTGTAAGTTTTTTGTGTCTGTGTTTTTTGTGTGTGTGTTTTTATGTATCTGTGTATTTTGTGTGTGTTTCAAAGCTATTTGTTTATTGAAAAACAGTGATAGTGAGTATTGTTTAACACCACCTAGTCAATTTGTGTGTGTTTTTTGAGTGTAAGTTTTTGTGACTGTGTTTTTTGAGTGTGAGTTTCTTTTGTGTTTGAGTTTCTTGAGTGTGTGTGTTTTTGAGTGTAAGTTTTTTCTGTTTTTTGAGTGTAATTTTTTTGAGTGTGTGTTTTTTAGTGTAAGTTTTTTTGTTTGTGTTTTTTGAGTGTAAGTTTTTTTGATTGTTTTTTTAGCGTAAGTTTTTTTGTGTTCGTGATTTTTGAGTCTAAGTCTTTTGTGTTTTTTGAGTGTAAGTTTTTTGTGTGTAAGTTTATTGAGTGTGTTTTTTTGAGTTTAAGTTTTTGTGTTTTTTGAGTGTGTGTTTTTTGAGTGTAAGTTTTTTGAGTGTGAGTTTTTTTATTGTAAGTTTTTTTTGTGTGTGTGTTTTTTGAGTGTAAGTTTTTTGTGCCTGTGTTTTTGTGTCTGTGTTTTTTGAGTGTGTTTTTATGTGTCTGTGTAGTTTGTGTATGTTTCAAAGCTATTTATTTATTGAAAAACAGTGATAGTGAGTCTTGTTTAACACCACCTAGTCAATTTGTGTGTGTTTTTTGTGTCTGTTTTTGAGTGTGTTTTTATGTGTTTTTTTATGTCTGTGTGTTTTGTGTGTGTGTGTGTGTTTCAAAGCAATTTATATACGATGAAAAACAGTGATCGTTTAACATCACCTAGTCAATTTGTGTGTGTTTTTTGAGTGTAAGTTTTTTGTGTCTGTGTTTTTTGAGTGTGTTCTGTGTGTTTAACAACACCTAGTCAATTTGTGTGTGTTTTTATGTGTTTTTTCTGTGTCACTCTCGTATGGCAATAGACTTTTCAAAACAAGAACTTTTTATGACGACTGACTTTTTGTGTGTGTTTTTTTGTTTATGTTCATTTGTGTTTATTTTTGTGCGCGTGTGTTTTTTTATGTTTGTGTTTTTTGTGTATGTGTGTTTCTTGCACATCTACTATGAATTTTGTGTGGTTTTTGTGTGTGTTTTTTGCAATCTACTAAAGTTTAATTGACTTTTCAGATAATATAAGCAGCACTTTTTATCACCAATGACTTTTTGTCAAAAAATTAGGTTTTTTGTCTAATGTGTGTGTTTTTTTATTTGTGTTTTCGTGTTTTTTGTGTGTTCTACACTTTTTGTGCGTGTGTTTTTTTTTTGTGTGAGTGTTTTTTGTTTAAAATCAGTCATTTTGTCCGCCATGCCACAAAATTATTTTTCGTTTTTGTGTGTGTGTTTTGTGTATGTGTTTTTTGTATGTGTTTTTCTGGGTATGGTTATTTTGGGTGTGTGTTTTTGTGTGAATGTACACAGTAGTTCACGAAAATCAACATGTTAACAAAAAATTTAAATTTTTTGTTATATTAGGTTTCAATTTAAGAAGCTCGAAGGGTCAAAATTATTCCCGTTATCTTGTAGAACGCAATTTTATAAACATACAAATCCTTAATTTATTTAAAATTGTTGAAAACTCCCACTCACAAGGTGAGAATTCGCTAATACGTAAACGCCACGTTGGCCACTAAAAAAATTAAACTTCATATCTCTCTTCCCGACTTTATATTTTGCTGTAACTTCAAGAAATCGATATTATGCTTTGTTATGCTGGCACTTGCATCCTTTTCACCTCAAATTCTTCACCCACTTCTTCCTACGACGTTGTAAAAATAATGATCTTGTTTCACAACGTCACACTACACAGTCGTTCACGTCAACTAACGTGTTAACAAGAAATTTATATTTTTTTTAATAGCTCGAAGGGTCAAAAATTATTCCAAAGTGTATTAACTTCCCGTTATCTTGTAGAACGCAATTTTATAAACATACAAAATACTTAAATAATTTAAAATTGTTAAAAACTCCCACTCACAAGGTGAGAATTCGCTAATACGTAAACGCCACGTTGGCCACTAAAAAAATTAAACTTCATTTCTCTCTTCCCGACTTTATATTTTGCTGTAACTTCAAGAAATCGATATTATGCTTTGTTATGCTGGCACTTGCATCATTTTCACCTCAAATTCTTCACCCACTTCTTCCTGCGACGTTGTAAATATAATCATCCTGTTTCACAAAGTCACACTACACAGTAGTTTACGTGAACTAACGTATTAACAAAAAAAATATTTTTTTTTTATATTTTATTTCAATTTAAGAAGCTCGAAGGGTCAAAAATTATTCCAAAGTGTATATAACTTCCCGGTATCTTGTAGAACGCAATAATACAAATACTTAAATAATTTAAAATTGTTAAAAACTCCCACTCACAAGGTGATAATTCGCTAAAACATAAACGCCACGTTGGCCACTAAAAAAATTAAAATTTTTTTCTCTCTTCCCGACTTTATATTTTGCTGTAACTTCAAGAAATCGACATTATGCTTTGTTATGCTGGCACTTGCATCATTTTCACCTCAAATTCTTCACCCACTTCTTCCTGCGACGTTGTAAAAATAATCATCCTGTTTCACAACGTCACACTACACAGTAGTTTACGTGGACTAACGTGTTAACAAGAAATTTAGATTTTTTTAAATATTTTGTTTCAATTTAAGAAGCTCGAAGGGTCAAAAATTATTCCAAAGTGTATATAACTTCCCGATATCTTGTAGAACGTCATAATACAAATACTTAAATAATTTAAAATTGTTAAAAACTCCCACTCACAAGGTGAGAATTCGCTAAAACGTAAACGCCACGTTGGCCACTAAAAAAATTAAACTTCATTTCTCTCTTCCCGCCTTTATATTTTGCTGTAGCTTCAAGAAATCGATATTATGCTTTGTTATGCTGGCACTTGCATCATTTTCACCTCAAATTGTTCACCCACTTCTTCCTGCGACGTTGTAAAAATAATCATCCTGTTTCATAACGTCACACTACACAGTAGTTCACTTGAACATACGTGTTAACAAGAAATTTAGATTTTTTTTTAAATATTTTGTTTCAATTTAAGAAGCTCGAAGGGTCAAAAATTCCCGTTATCTTGTAGAACGCAATTTTATAAACCTACAAATACTTAAATAATTTAAAATTGTTAAAAACTCCCACTCACAAGGTGAGAATTCGCTAAAACGTAAAAACCACGTTGGCCACTAAAAAAATTAAACTTCATTTCTCTCTTCCCGACTTTATATTTTGCTGTAACTTTAAGAAACCGACATTAAACTACGATTAAATTCCTGAAACATTCAACAACTCACCTAAATTAGCCGCCTTTTCACTGCTCTCATTCTCCTGCTTCTCCAATTCCGACCGCAACTTACTGGGACTACTCGGCGGGCTCAACGACGATAAACTACCCGAAGTTCCGGACAAGTTCTCCCGACTCGCCTCACGATCCTCCTCCTTCTTCACCTCACCCGGTTCACTACAATCCATCCCTTCACTAACCCCCTCAGTGTTGTTGTTGTTGTTGAACTGCGGCGGTGATTTTTTCGGCGAAGCCTCAGCTGCGAAGCTTGGAGTTATAATTAAACTGGAGCGTTTGTTATTCGTTGTTGGAGTCAGCTGTGTGGGGCTCGTCACTGGGCTTTGGTACGTTGTCGGTATCACCGACACTGGTCGATCGCGCCGATGTCCAATTTGATGGGTACGCTTACGCGAAGCTTCTGTGCGTAAGGGAGGCGAGGGCGGTATCACGCCGGATGTCGCTCGGATAATATCGCCTTTGTTCGGATCGCTATTGTATCGAGTCGTTCGGGTTTTCGCGAAATGTGATGTCCAGTTCTTTTGACGTTCGATCAGTTCACGACTGTTGAACTTACGTTCGGGTTTCTCGGGTTTTTTCGCTAGAGCTGGCTTTGGTCGCTCCTCAACTATCTGCGGATCGCCATTACTGAAACCTATCAAGAAATTACGCTATGCAAATCAAGTTTCTAATCAATTCAACTCACCATTAGCCTTTCGGTTTTCATCGTTGATCCTCGGTGGTGACGGTGATCGCGACTTAACGTCACGCGTGTCACTATTCGCAGAACTACTTCGCGATCGATTCGTGATGTTCGGTGCACTTTTCACTGTCTGCAACGGAATCGCCACACGACTACTACTCAATGGTTTATGCGCATCGTCCACTCCTCCCAACTTCTCGAACATGGCACGTGCATTATTGAAGCGAGTCACATGCGACTCGGTACGCATTACTGTGACAGGTGTCACTGCTTCATCGTTCTGTTGCTTCGTCATCACATTCTTACGGTTCGTTGGTGTGATGATTAGATCGTCCTTTTGGATCGCTGATGATGGCACTCGTGATTGGAATATGTTGGCTATTTCAGAGACTTTGGAGCCTTGGAAACGAGCATGGGGTTTCTTATCGTCCATGGCTATTCGCTTTACTGGTGTAACAGGTTGAGAATGTTGGACTGGAAGGAAGAATAATGTAAATTACCCATGAGGAAGACAGCGAGTTGAACTTATAGCTTCCCGTGATATGATTTCCCCAACCCTGATCATAATAAATAAAGTTGTAGGACTGTCAACTCAATAATATTTTCATCAGACGACATGGCAACATCCAAGGCCAAGAGCAGCACAGCTTTAACGAGTGCTGATGATAACTGGATTGATCAACGACTTATGCAATCCAGTATGACGATCACAACAGGGAAAGAACCTAAGGCGAAAGCTTAACATCGAATCCCTAAAGGATAACCGAGCGAAACTGATTGTGTGTGTTTTGTCTGGATGTTTTTTGTGTATGTGTGTTTTTGTATGTGTTTTTTGTGAATTTTATGTGTTTTTTCTGTTTTTTGTGCGTGTGTGTTTTCATGTTTTTGTGTATGAGTTTTTGAGTGTTTTTTTGTGTGTTTTTTCGCACATCTACTAAAGTTTAATTAACTTTTAAGATAAGCAGCACTTTTTGTCGAAAAATTAAGTTTTTAGTCCATTGTGTGTGTTTTTTTTGTATTTATTTTTGTGTTTTTTAAAAGATTTTTCTGTTTTTTGTGTGAGTTTTTTGCGTATGAGTTTTTGATGGTTCTTTTGTGTGTTTTTTTGCATATCTACTATGACTTTTTGTGTATTTGTCTTTGTATGTGTTTTTTGTGAAATTTATGTGTTTTTTCTGTTTTTTGTGCGTGTGTGTTTTCATGTTTTAATGTATGAGTTTTTGAGTGTTCTTTTGTGTGTTTAATTAACTTTTACGATAAGCAGCACTTTTTGTCGAAAAATTAAGCTTTTAGTGCATTGTGTGTGTGTGTGTATTTTTTGTGTATGTTCTTTTGTGTGTTTTTTTGCATATCTACTACGACTTTTTGTGTTTATTTTTGTGTGTTTTTGAGGAATTTTTCTGTTTTTTGTGCGTGTGTGTTTTCGTGTTTTTTGTATGTGTTTTTTGCGTATGAGTTTTTGAGTGTTCTTTTGTGTGTTTTTTTGCATATCTACTATGACTTTTTGTGTTTTTTTGGGTGTATTTGTGTGTGTGTGTGTGTTTTTTGTGTTTTTGGAAGATTTTCTGTTTCCTGTGCGTGAGTTTTCGTGTATGAATTTTTGAGTGTTCTTTTGTGTGGTTTTTTGCATATCTACTATGACTTTTTGTGGGTTTTTTTGGGTGTATTTGTGTGTGTGTTTTTGGAAGATTTTCTGTTTTTTGTGCGTGTGTTTTCGTGTTTTTTATGTGTTTTTTGCGTATGAGTTTTTGAGTGTTCTTGTGTGTGTTTTTTTGCATATCTACTATGACTTTTTGTGTTTATTTTTGTGTTTTTGGAAGATTTTTCTGTTTTTTGTGCGTGTGTGCTTTCGTGTTTTTTGTATGTGTTTTTTGCGTATGAGTTTTTGAGTGTTCTTTTATGTGTTTTTTTGGCATATCTACTACGACTTTTTGTGTGTGTTTTTTTGTGTTTATTTTTGTGTGATTTTTGGGGATTTGTCTGTTTTTGTGCGTGTGTGTTTTCGTGTTTTTTGTGTGTGTTTTTTGCGTATGAGTTTTTGAGTGTTCTTTTGTATGCTTTTCGCACATCTACTAAAGTTTAATTAACTTTTCAATAAAAGCAGCACTTAACATCAAATCCCTAAAGGACAATCGAGCGAAACTGTGTTTCCAACAAACACTGCGCCGTTTGGTCCATTGTGTGTTTTTGTCTAGATGTTCTTTTTTGTATGTGTTTTTTGTGAATTTTATGTGTGTTTTTCTGTTTTTTTGTGCGTGATTGTTTTGGTGTTTTTATGTATGAGTTTTTGAGTGTTCTTTTGTGTGTTTTTTCGCAGATCTACTAAAGTTTAGTTAACTCTTAAGATAAGCAGCACTTTTTGTCGAAAAATTAAGTTTTTAGTCCATTGTGTGTGTGTTTTTTGTGTATGTGTGTGTTATTTTGTGTGTTTTTTACATATCTACTATGACTTTTTGTGTGTGTTTTTTTTTGTATTTATTTTTGTGTTTTTTGGCGTGTGTTTTCGTGTTTTTTTGTGTGTGTTTTTTCGTTTTTGAGTGTCCTTTTCGCACATCTACTAAAGTTTAATTAACTTTTCAAGATAAGCAGCACTTAACACCAAATCCCTAAAGGACAACCGAGCGAAACTGTGTTTTCAACAAACACTGCGCAGTTTGGACCATTGTGTGTTTTTTGTCTAGATGTTTTTTTGTGTATGTGTGTTTTTGTATGTGTTTTTATGTTTTTTGTGAATTTTATGTGTGTTTTTTCTGTTTTGTTGTGCGTGTGTTTTCGTGTTTTTTTGTATGAGTATTTGAGTGTTCTTTTGTGTGTTTTGTCGCACATCTACTAAAGTTTAATTAACTCTTAAGATAAGCAGCACTTTTTGTCGAAAAATTAAGTTTTTAGTCCATTGTGTTTCTTTTTTGTGTATGTGTGTGTTCTTTTGTATGAGTTTTTGAGTGTTCTTTTGTGTGCTTTTCGCACATCTACTAAAGTTTAATTAACTTTTAAATATAAGCAGCACTTAACATCAAATCCCTAAAGGCCAACCGAGCGAAACTGTGTTTCCAACAAACACTACGCCGTTTGGCCACCAAAGAGACGTTGCCAAGAGTGGCCGACCCCGGAGCGCCCTTTCTGCCGAGAAAATCGCCGCTGTTGCCGAGGATGTCGAGCTGTCGCCGGAAACATCGACCAGACGCCGTGCCACGCAATTAGCCATCAGCCGGACGTCCCTAAGACGAATTTTGGTCAAAGACCTGCGCATGTTCCCGTACAAAGTCCAGTCCGTGCATCAGCTGTTGCCGCCGACCGCCAAACGCGCGTAACCTACACCCTCAATCTCGAGGAAGAAGTGAACGATTTTTCGACCAAAATCATAATGAGCGATGAGCGATGATTTCCACCTCAGCGGGTACGTGAACAAGCAAAACTATCGCTTCTAGGGCACCGAAAATCCACGAGTGATGCACGAGGAGCCATTACACCCGCTGGAGGAGTCATTGGGCAATTTTTTTCGAGAATACCACTGGCCAAACGACAACAGTGGACTGTGTGCGCTATAGGGCCATGTTGACCGAGTTTTTTCTGCCACAATTGGACGAATTAGGACTGAGGGACATGTGGTTCCAACAGGACGAAGCAACGGCACACACTGTGCGAGCCACAACCGATATTCCGAAGGCTGCATCTCTCGTTTTGGCGATTTACACTGTCCCTTGCGATCGCCCGATTTAAGCGTTCCAGAATTTTTTTTGTAGGCTTTTTTGAAGTCCCGTATTTACGTGAACAACCCCGAGAAGCCCTCAAAGACAACATTCGACACGAGCGCGAGAGAATCTGTCGCCCAAAGTCATGCAAAATGCCGATATAATCTCTCTCGACTTGACCAATAAAATTGTAAAGGTTCAAATAAACATAATCAAAAAACAGAATCGAGGTAGTTTTACATTTAGAAGAAAAAAACAGAGCCAAACAACATCGGATGACTACTTTTGGGTTCACCTTGTACAAAACTTTAAGAGCCGCCATTAATGAGACGTAACTTGGCAATATTTCCCAACTTTGGTCAAAAGCAGCAGATTGACTGAGTTTCTATCAATTTTTCAGCGCATAAAACCTGTCAGAGTATGATTAAAATTAAAAGGAAACCAACACATATCGTCTACTTATTTGTTAAACATATTTTACAATGTTATATCAGAATATTTGATGGAATTTACGTTATCATGCGAGAGATATAAAAGCCTGTGTCGTGTAAGACGCTAATCGCTAATTTTTAAGCTTTATTTGATCAAATTTATTATAATATCTCTACTAGTAATGTACCAAAAATGAATTTTATCAATATCATAACTAGAAAACATCATTTCGATACCAGCAAACAATGCCCAGACAGAATAAGTAAAATAAAATTGATAAAGGGCTATTGGCGTCATTGAATAAGCGTATGCTTCGCATGCCGAAGGTTCTGAGTTCGAATCTTAGTTCTGGCAATATTTTTTTTCTTCTAATTATTGTTGCTTTGAAGTAAAACTACCGATTTAGACAGTAAATAGTGGAAATGTGATGACTATTATGCATCTAGGATACTTTCAGAGGATAGCGGCACTTCCGGTTATAGCGGAAATCGATAACAACTTGGGTATTTCAAATAGAACAACGCACGTATTTTATTTATTGAATTTTCGGATTCTACAAAAAAAATTATACCTTATATTGTGTATGTGTTTTTATGTGTTTTTTGTGAATTTTATGTTTTTTGTGCATGTGTGTATTCGCGTTTTTGTTTGTATGAGTTTTTGAGTGTTCTTTTATGTGTTTTTTCGCACATCTACTAAAGTTTAATTAACTTTTAAGGTAAACAGCACTTTTTGTCGAAAAATTAAGTTTTAACTCCATTGTGTATGTGTGTGTTTTTTGTTTGTATGTGTTCTTTTGTGTTTTTTTGCATATCTACTATGACTTTTTGTGTGTATATTTTTGTGTGTTTTTTGGGGGATTTTTCTGTTTTTTTGTGCGTGTGTGTTTTCGTGTTTTTTGTGTGTTTTTGCGTATGAGTTTTTGAGTGTTCTTTTGTGTGCTTTTCGCACAGCAACTAAAGTTTAAATTACTTTTCAATATTCCATTGTGTTTTTCCTGTTTTTTGTGCGTGTGTTTTTTGTGTATGTTTGTGTTTTTTGTTTGTGTGTTTTCGTGTGTTTTTTTGCATATGTACTATGACTGTTTTTTGTGCGTGTGTGTTTTCGTGTTTTTTGTGTTTTGTGTATGAGTTTTTGAGTGTTTTTTGCATATCTACTATGACTTTTTGTGTGTGTTATCTGTGTTTATTTTTGTGTGTTTTTGGGGGATTTTTCTGTTTTTTGTGCGTGTGTGTTTTCGTGTTTTTTGTGTGTGTTTTTTATGTAAGAGTTTTTGAGTGTTCTTTTGTGTGTTTTTTTGCATATCTACTATGACTTTTTGTGTGTGTTTTTTTGGGGGATTTTTCTGTTTTTTGTGCGTGTGTTTTCGTGTTTTTTGTGTATGAGTTTTTGAATGTTCTTTATCATGTGAGAGATATAAAAGCCTGTGTCGTGTAAGACGCTAATCGTTAATTTTTAACCTTTATTTGATCAAATTTATTATATCTCGACGAATATATCTACCTAAAATGATTAGTTTTACCTATACAAGGAATTTTCTCAATACCATAGCTGGAAAACATCATTTCGATATCAGCAAAGGATGCCCAGGCAGAATAACTATAATAAATTCGATAAAGGGCCTTTGGCGTCATTGATAGAGCGTATGCTTCGCATACCGAAGGTTCTGAGTTCGAATCCCAGCTTTGGCAATATTTTTTTTAGTGATTTTTAATGTTAAACTAATTTATTTATTATGTTTATACGAAACAATAAAAATTATAATAATAATTATTATTATTACTTAACTATACGCATTCGCAATAATTCATAACATTGAAAGTTTGTAAGTACGTATTATATGATTGATAATATCTGGACAGGTAGGTTTGTTGTAGTAAGTATTTATAATATTAATTTTTGTTATTCTATAATAAGTAAAATGTTGTTTTTCATTTCCGTTTCATGCCTACAGGGTGAGTCACACTACAATAATACAATCGTTGTTTGCAAGTAAATTTGTGTTTACACCAATTTTTCTAAAAAAAATTGTTATTAAAGCAATAACTTTTATGGTATTTTTTAAACCGTTAGAATGTTGGCTTTTTAATAGTGAGATAATATACAGGGTGTGTCATTTGAAAAAATCAGTACAACATTTTATTTCTGTACGCGATTTTTTAAATTTTAATTGAAATTGTTTTAAAAACCTACAGAAATTTAGCGGGATCTAGTAGAGATGTGTTGGCAACACTGCATCGATAGCACCGAACCAAGGTAAATTAGTGACTCTTCTATGCCGTTGTATGTTCTACTGTCAAATTTTGGGCAAGCTCCGTCATTTCCATGGTTGTCAATTCTTGTGGAATACCACAAATTGTGTGAAATTCAGAGTAAATTAACTTGTGAAAAACAAACTAATGTGGAATTTTGCGGAAATTTCACAAAAATCATGGACTAATAAAATAACTGACATTAAAAATTCTATACCAACAAAATTTTCGTCTGTTATGGAATATAAGTCTGAACCATTGGCAACCCTGTTCATTTAATGTATGTTTGAAAGAACCTAACCTCATTCATTTGCACAAAAATGGAAATAAGTGAATTTTGCGCAAAAAACCATTACCAAAACCAAGGAGCGACTTGCTAAACACTCTGGGGACTCTGCAGCATTAATTTCAATGGTTAAAAAGTGGTTTACTGAGTTCTGTTGTGACACTGAAGGTACGGGTCGCCCAAAACCGTCGATATTGAACTTAAGTGAGCGGGGCATAACACTTTGCATGAATATTTGGATATGAACAAGCGTTGGGTGCTGTACTTAACTATAATATACCCAAAGTGCAGCGGATTTGCATCTTCAGACGCATTAAAGTACTTATATGAATCCACTAACCCCAAAACAAGATACTTTTGAACAATAAACTATCCAATAGAGGAGGACCTACCTTGTTATTTAAATTATATGCAGACAATCCAACACTAAACAAGATCCATGTTCAGTAGAGTTGTTAAACACTTCACCATGTATCACTATTTACGAATTAAAAGGACTTAATATTTCTATGATATAATCAGCATCATAAATATTATTATTCTTTGCCTCTCTTAACATAACATGGTTTATCTATCATTGCACTACACATTTACATAGTTCTCAAATAAGAAACAACACATAGGTAGGAACACATTTATTAAAAATTAACATGTTTTAATAGAATTAATTATTAAGACTTGCTACTACAAGAGTAATTCCGTTTGTGTAATACCGGCTGAGGCTGAGATAACTTAGAGGTTGACATATTTCATTTTCACGGTATGTGTTTAGTGTTTTCTATTATCACCGATTTCTTACTGCTTTAAACATTTTATTAACAATGAATGGTACTGATTTATTGAAGATTAACGTATCTATGTTATTATAGACTGGTTTTTTACTATTATTATTATTAACATAGGGGATAGTTTAATCTATTATTTACGTTTGTTGTGTAAAGCGGATTCGGTAATGAATGTTTAGTTACAATTCTGTTTCTGTTCTCAAAGAGGGAGTAATAACCCGTGTATAGTTTATTATTACGGTGTTGTCAGATTGTGTTTTGGGGTCTGATGTATTTTACATTTTTCATAAAAGGGGAAGAAATTCGGTTTTTTTTTAAGGAAATGTTACACAAATGTGATGATTTTCAAGATACACAAACACACACAGGTATGTAAACTATTTAGACAACTGAAAATTAAAATATTCCTTTAAAAATTTAGTTAATTTGCTTAACTTCAATTTATAACAAAAAACCTAACCTAAAAGAGGTGGCAGTTGTCAAAAATTGTATACTTTAAGCAGAGATATCCATATCTCTGATTTTAAGCCGCGTTCTCACAGCTTCGTAATGTAGGCAGCGACAAAATTTAGACCAATAGGAAGCAAGTACCTAATGTCCCCTAACCCGTCGCTATAAACCACAAAAAGATAGGTTAACTTTTCTAACGCAAACGCAAAATCATCTGACAGTAGCTGTGTAACTTGCTGTTGCTAAAATTATCGTATTTCGAATAGTGAGGAGTGTTGCTGACGACAGTACGAAGCCAAATAGTTTCCACGTTGTCTACAGTTTACATTATCAACAAGCTGTTTAAGCCAAAACGTTGTGCTCCTCTAATGTCTAGTAGAATATAAGGAGTGCAGTGGCAACAGTGTGTGTTTAGTGGCAGTTGAAAGTCAAATAGACGTAGATGCCGTTTGCATTAAGGGAACGAAGAGGATAGTTTTTGTTATTTTTGATAGAAAACATGTAGAATAAAGTTGTTATTGTTAAATTTTTAGTTTTTCTTAATAAGGGTGGCTTTATTTATTGAAATAGAGCCTCTCAACGTAAAGAATCTTGATGCCTGATTTTAAGATATAAGAAATAAAAATCCAACATATAATTTTAGGTTATGTAATGCACTTAGACAAGTAAAGAAAGATTTAATAGAGTTTGTTTACATAAATCAGACTTAAAACGCGCTTATTTTCTCTGCCTTATTTATGACGTTTCTTTTGTCTTCTGCCTTCTGCTTCCTGTTTCTAACATCACGGAGTAGACGTTATAACCACACCTGCTGTAGCATGCTGTTAATCATGTTAATAATGGAACTGGATCAAAAACCTGTTGGAAATAAGGAATCGCCAAATAGACTCACACCACAATGTCAAGTCAGAAGTTTACGTTAATAAAAGTTTTTACATTTCCACTTTTTTAGTTATAAAAAAATTAGGTATAAAATATAAACAACACTCTGCTGCTTTAAAATCCGCTCAAGTATTCTATAAATGTGAAGTCTATGATCAAAACATTCAATTTAGAAGCGTCTAAATCTACAATCACTCCAATGTTGCCAAATAATAATAATAATAGAATTTCTTTAATAGCAAATAATATTTAGTTTAACTCACCTCACTTTATTGCGTGATCCTTTACTGAAAGCATTGTTGTTATAAAGACAATGCTGAAAGCAATGAGAAATCGTTTACAACGAATATTTTCAACTTAGTCATTTGTACCTCTTTCTATAACAAAATATAAGCATGTAACTTGACTGGATTTCCGTTTTGGGTAATAAAGACTACTGTAGTAAGTATTATCATTGTGTTTATTTATTATAATAAACACAATGGTATTATTCTTTACTCACAAGTGTAAAATAAACTCTTTATCAGGTAGAAAATATAATATTTAAGTACAGATTTAGCAACTGGCAACCCTGGAATGATTGTTAGTTTAGTTGCTCTTATGTCAATTGTCCATGTCAATAAAACTCATGACATATCCACAAAATTTGACAGTTTGTATTTACACAACCCGCAACAAACTAAAAACTGTATCACTGTTTTTGTTTGGTTATTAAATTTCTATATTAGCAAGTTTTATTCATTTATAATAATTACACAAAACTCCTGTTCAAAAACCAACTATGTGGCGTGTATAAATACACCCCACAACGTAAACTTTGTGTGTGATAGAATGGACACTGATTCAACAAACGTAAACAGCAGTGTCGATGCTGAAAACTTGAATTTAAGTCTAGATATGGGTGACTTTATGAAATTAGACGAAGTGAACTATGAGAGCGACGTATCTTCATCCAGTTCCGACTCATCCACACAACCGAGCATCAGTTCTGTGAGCAGCACAAACTCATCAGGAAAACGACGCCGTTCCCGGCACAAAAGAGGCCGATCAAAAGACAAATCACCATCACCAGCAGCGAAACGCGCTAGGTCTAAAGAGACTGCAAACAATAAACCAGGCAAGTCGTATGATTATTTAACAAAACTAAACTATCTATTCCGCGATGCCAGGTTTTTTGTGATTAAATCTAATAATGCGGAGAATGTTACGTTATCTAAAGCTAAAGGTGTCTGGTCTACGCTACCGCAGAACGAAGCAAACCTCAATCAAGCTTACAGGGAATCGCGTAATGTTCTGTTGATATTCTCCGTGAAAGAAAGTGGTAAATTCGCGGGATTCGCTAGGTTACATGGTGAATCCCGACATGACGTTCCAGCAATATCCTGGGTACTACCTCCAGGACTCTCAGCTCGTGCTTTAGGCGGTGTATTTAAAGTCGATTGGATTTGCCGTAAGGAACTACCGTTCGCTAACACAATGCACTTGTATAACCCTTGGAACGACGGTAAACCCGTGAAAATCGGAAGAGATGGACAGGAGATTGAACCGCGGGTTGCTGAGGAGTTGTGCAGGCTCTTCCAGCAAGACGAGGGTATCGAAATAACGCCGATACTAAGGTTAGCGAAGGAAGCATCGAAAAAGACTGCGGCTTTACGTGGACGGGACGGGCATAAGCATCCCAAGGCACGTATGCCTATAGCTGCACGCGCTAACTTCGGGTTTCGCGGTCGTGGATCGTCCTACGCACGAAGAAAGTACTTTCTATCATCCCGAGGGTTAGCCACATCGAACTACAATAACAGACGATCAGTATCGCCGCCTCCTCGAGTTCGGGATCGCTATATCCCGTTTTATGATAGGGAATCCACTCGACCGTATACTGCAGCTGCAGCTGAGGCTTACGTCGCGGACTATATGCGTACGATGCAGCATCAGTTGCCGCCGTTACCTTACGTCCCACCGCCAGGGTTGTATTCGTCTTCGACCTACGAGAACTTGCCTCCTCCAAGGTATTACGATGGGTTGCCACTGCCAGACTATCCTAGTACACGTGGTGCTGCCCCTGTCAGTTCGTACTCTGACAAACGGTCCTATGACAGGTCAGTCGATGAGTTCATATGGAGGAATAGGGATAGATCCAGGGAGAGGGACAGGGAAAGTCGTCATCGTTACAGGGACAGGCGGTGAATAATTGTAAATATAGGGTTAATTTACTAAGTATATAAATATTTTCTTTTTTGTAATGTTGAAAAAAATAATATCAATGTGAATGGTAAAATAAGTACATTATTATTTTTTATTATAATTTAATAATAAAAATATTTTTCTTTTTTTTATTTTTCTTTCTTTGAGTTTCTTGAAAACAATTTTTTTTGTTTTAATTTTTAGCGAAAGTTACATTTCGCTTGTCTAACTTTATTATAATATTCTACGGCTACGTTTCGACGATGGTTTTAGCACCTTCTTCAGGTCATTCTATATCGCTTTTGGTTTTTTTTATTAAAATTTAGAATATAATTTTGGGGACGTCTAATCATGAAAAAAACCTAAATTGAAATTTTTCGAAAAGTTCTTATTTACAAAGATACAGGGTGGTAAAGATGAGTGCCTGAGGATGATTTTTTTGAAATAGTTTCGAAACGAGTAAAGATGGATTAATCAAATGTAGCAAATTTATTCAGCTAGTTAAATGTCGTAAACTGACATGAAATTGAATGAGAAATGATGAGCATAGGCGGGTAAACGGGGGGGGGCGTTGCCTTAATTATAACCTAACTTTTTTTCCTTGTGATTTTTATTCATTTTGTGTGAAAAATGTGATAAAATGAAGTTTTCTACATAAAAAAGGCATACTTGTTTTTTCTCGAAAAACTTAAAGGTTTTCGAGAAATTCAAGTTTGAAAATTTTAATGCTCCAAGGACCAGTTTTGTCCTAAAATTTTCAAACTCGAATTTCTCGAATATCTTTAAGTTTTTCGAGAAAAAACAAGTATGCCTTTTTTATGTAGAAAACTTTATTTTATCACATTTTTGACACAAAATGAATAAAAATCACAAGGAAAAAAAGTTAGGTTATAATTAATACAAATCGTCCTCAGGCAGTCATCTGTAACACCCTGTATCTTTGTAAATAAGGATTTTTTTAAAAATTACAATTTAGGTTTTTTTCATGATTAGATGTCCCCAAAATTACTGACATGAAATTGAATAAAAAAGGATGACCATAGGCGGGTAAACGGGGGGACCTTTGCCTTAATTATAACCTAACTTTTTTTTTCTTATGATTTTTATTCATTTTGTGTCAAAAATATGATAAAATAAAGTTTTCTACATAAAAAAGGCATACTTGTTTTTTCTCGAAAAACTTAAAGGTTTTCGAGAAATTCCAGTTTGAAAATTTTACGACAAAACTGTATTTCAATAATAATTTTATTTTGTTCCTTGTCCTGTTTTTTTTATCTACGTTTCGGCAAGGTAAAGCTTGCCTTCTTCAGGACTATCTTTGTTTGTTTCTGGTTTTTAATAAATAAAAAATATAAAATCTTTTTTTTTGTATGTGTAAAATGTAACTTTCACTGAAAATTAAAAAAAAAATTGTTTCCAAGATCCTCAACCCCAAAGAAGAAATAAAATAAAAACATTGTGAAATTAGTTAAGGGAAATCTATTCCAAAAATCTTACAATTTGTTTTTCTGTAAGATGATTTTGCTTTTAAATTTCGTGATTATATTTGAAATTTACAAAATTTGATTAAAATTATATAATTTGAATTTGGTGTTTTTTTTTCATTTTATTTTAAATATCTACAACATTGCCACAGCCTTTTCTAGACACATAATGGCAACACTGCAATACGGTTAGTATGTCAGTCACAACAAATTACTTTATTTTATTAACTAACGTTTTATTTGGTAAATCGACTGGAATTCAACGTTGCCAAATATACTGTTTCATGGCTTGTCTAGAGAAAGCTGTAAGTACTTACACACTTTTGGTTTGTACCTATAAAAATGGGCATTCCGCAAGGTTCAATACTCTTATAATATACTTACAGTCATAGAGAATTGCAGCATGTGATTTTGAAACTCATAGGGCGTAGGAGAAGGGTACAAAAAGAGGGTCAAAAATGTCCTAGAAACAAATTTTTTACAAATTAAAATTCCTCCCATCTAAAATATAAATGAATAATTTTTTTATTGACTAGTAATTCTGTGCTGCCGCAGACAAATTGGGAAAATAAATGAAAAATACCGGAACTCCTTTCAATATAGTTTGTAAAAAGGCCATACTAAAGGTTAAAAGAATTCACCAGGACAATTTGTTTGAAAAAGGACAGATGGCAACCTATTTTGAATGTGGCTAACATTATTCGGTTATGGTTTAAGCAAAGATTAATGTTAATCTTTGGTTTAAGTAAAGTTTAATGCATAGGGCCACAAAAAAAGTGTGTACTTTTTACCAGACAACGTTTTTTCATCCGAATCTGCAGTCAAGAAATGAGCTAAGGGGTTTTTGGGGTCACTGATTACGAGGTGGTGTCCACTATCACTCTTAATAAAGCCGATTTGTTTTGTTTTGGTGGGAAATCAGTCCCTGAGGTCACATTTTAAATCTGGGGACACAGACAGTGCCGATTTATCCATATTTTTGAAGATTGCTAGTAAGTATTTGACATAAACCAATATTTAAGAACAGTTTACTTAGGAAATTTTATCGTTTTATATCTAAAATATAATATTTTGTTATTTATAATTATTGTAAACAAAATAGAAAACGTAGGTTAGGTTTTGTCAGCCCATAGATGATGCATAGAGAGATATAGGAACGATTGTCACTAATAACGCCGCCATTATTGTGTCATCAGAGCATGCGCTTTTCGCTTTTATTAAGGCGCGGGTTCTTATTTTATTGCATCTTTATTTAAATATTGGTATCTTCGTTTATGACGGCTCTTCTCTGGGTTCAAGTTTAGAATTTGTTTAATTTAGAATGTTTATTTATTTTTATTTACCAGTTTTGTGCAGTAGAGTTCTAGGCATAATTATTAAACTTGACTTGGAGAAGAAGAAGAAACAAATTTACATCAATAGCGATGATGTACTCCTATTAAAAGGATATTTATATTATTTTAGCTTGTTTATTGTTTCCTTTACAAGGCTAGTTTCCAGATTTTTAGGTTATATATAGGATATAGGACCTGACCATTGAGATATAAGAACAGAAACGGGTGCATTGGGTGGGGCGTAAGCGCATACCAATATGGCGGATTTTCCAGAGCCGGACTAACTATTTTTGTTGACGTTTTTGTTTTGTAATTTGCAGCTTGGGTTTATACTTTATTTTGAAATGTTAAGCAGTGTACAAAATACTTAAATATAGGTAATTATTGATATTTGGTACCTTTATAAATTATATATTAATACCCCTTAAACAAAACAATTTTATTTAAATGTTGCCGTATGCTAAGTGACGTTCTGTCAAAAGTTGCAGGTGCAAAATGTTTAGAGCAAAGAACATTCGTCCTCGTTGGAATCCAATTAATTCGAGACACATATTCTGTTCAGATATGTCTACGAGCAGGATCTTTAGGAAATCTAAAAACAAGAATATGTTTTTAACACATATTTTGGGGTCTTTTTTGCCAGAAATTTTTGAAAAAGTAGAGAGAATGCTACCAGACTCCTATAATAATGTGTTTTAATAAGTTCGCCTACAAATAAACCCTAAATACGTCCATGTACAATGTTTGGTACATAACTATCAAACGTTATTCCTGATATTTTCTTGTCGATTTCACTTCTACTACTGCAACTACGCACAGCACAGGACACCATTATAATATATTGTCAAATAACCGTCCACAAAACACGAAAAACCTAAGTAAACTTGTAAAATACTCGTAAATAACACTATCAACTTGAAAGCACGACAAATGATAGAGGTCGTATACCAATATGGCGTACCTGCACCCGCTTTTGACCACGTTGTAGCGTCTCCTTCCACCTCAATGATTATAATATAGTGTGTCAGCGCTTGGTTAGTACCTGTCAACTAACAACAGATGGCGTTAACATATACCAGAAATTTACTAATAAACGACTGAAGTTGATAACGCTGTCTGTTGTTAGATGATGGTACTAACCAAGCGCTTATAGCTATTGTGCTATATGTAGTCTGTATTTTATAGTGGGAAATGATTTGTCAAATGTTTTAATACACTCAAATAAACTTTATTCAACAAACTTAATATTATTATAATGATTTTTAATTGCATTTAGTTGTGAACAATAAACATGTTGTTGAAGCTGTAAAAACGCGCGAAGTAATCTTCTGTTCCTTTTTCCTTTTCTGTCACTAGTGTCATTTTGTCGATTTAGCACGGAGTAGCAAGTCAGAAGCGACAGAACTATGTCTGCAAATGTCAGTCGGCGGCGTGATCGCCACACATTATAATAAATACAATGCCCATAGCAATAAAATAATTGTAAAATAGTGCCTTGCATTATTTCTGTTAAGGTCTGTCACAATTACTGCCAGGCACTAAACATGTCGTTCTTATATCTCCCTAATGTTTCCTTTAAATAATAACTGGAAGTGTTCCTATTGTCACGTAAATACAGACAATATTTAACAAACATTTGTCAAAGAATTCCTCAATTGCATTCACGCAATTAGCAGTCGCTTTTTATTTAGCGTTATATCAAATACCGTGTCCCGCTATTGAAATAGCATTACGTTAATTTCTGCGCATGCGGCCTAGATAGCAATCCGAAGATTACGTCACGTTATTTTAACGTGAGTTGAGCAAAAGTCAACAGAAACATGAGAACACAGAGGGAGTACGGAGTAAACAAAACAATCATAGCGTCGCCGTCCATATTATAAAATTATTTTGACAGATAACTAAAAGTTAACTTGGTTTCACATTTTATAGTTAACAAAATGTAGCAGTTAATGTTATCGGGAGGATGCGATTGTATTTAACGTTAACTTTTGTAGAAAAAAAGTGGTTTTCGACAGTTTTTCTGGCAATAATTTAGCATATTATTAACCTAACCTCATTTTTATTGATTGATTGTTTCTTCATTGTCAAAGTTTAATCCTCGTGTGTCCATATATTTTTATTAATATTTAGCAAAGACCCACAGTACAAAAACACCCTTAGAATATAAAGTGGATTTTCATTCAAATTAAACTCCCGAGCGAAAATTTCTAGGTTATCTTTTAGCCTTCTTCTTCTTCTTTTATTCTTAGAAATAAGACAAACTCAACATGACTGTTAAAATTAAAGTTAACGTCAAATATGGTTGACTAAATGTCATAGCCATTGTCTTTAAAAGGAAAGACAATGTCACAGCTAAAACGCATTGTTGCCAACACCTCCTAACATTGATAATTTCTAAATTTTCTCTATTTTACCATGTGAAGTCGGGACAAAAAGGTCAAAAAAAAAATAATACACAAGAAAACAAATTAATTAGACAAAAATATATTTCAAAACAATATAAAAAAAATTTTAAATACACGAAGAAAAAAAACAATAATTCGTAAATAAATTCACTTGAGAGACGAATACAACTGCTGCAAAAATACAAAAAAAAAAAATAATTTTATTTCTTATTTCACGCACGTATCCAGAATAATGTTTATAAGGGAACCTCGACGATATCATCATCACTTTCCTCGTTATGAGTAATCTTTCGCCGTTTCTTTGACGAACCTTCCTGGGGATCCTCTTCCTCAGATATCTGTTCGACAACCATTAGATCATCATCATCCTCGTCGCCATTTTCCTCAGTTTTATCGGTGTTTGTTTTCACACCGTTTTCTTTATCTAAAAAAAGTGATTTTCAATATTAACGCCATACGTCAACATCAAATGTCACTTTTACGTCGTCTATGACGTTTGACGTATGATGTTTGACATTTGACGTTGACATATGGTTACCCGCACTACTTTTCACGCCATTTTCGTGGTTTTTGCGATGTTATTTTCCATAAGAAATGCACCCGAATTAATTTGACACTTTTACCACGTTGCTAATGAAAATGCAAAGTGTCGCAGTGTAATCTGACACTTTTACCACGTTGCTAAAGAAAATGCAGTGTCGCAGTGTAATTTGACACTTTTACCACGTTGCTAAAGAAAATGCAGTGTCGCAGTGTAATTTGACACTTTTACCACGTTGCTAAAGAAAATGGAAAGTGTCGCAGTGTAATTTGACACTTTTACCACGTTGCTAAAGAAAATGCAAAGCGTCGCAGTGTAATTTGACACTTTTACCACGTTGCTAAAGAAAATGCAAAGTGTCGCAGTGTAATTTGACACTTTTACCACGTTGCTAAAGAAAATGCAAAGTGTTGCAGGGAAAATTGGAATTAATTAGACAGTTTTACCGCGTTGCTAATGAAAATTTAAAATGTCGCAGCGTAATTTGGAATTAATTTGACACTTTTACCAAGTTGCTAAAGTAAATGGAAAGTGTCGCAGTGTAATTTGACACTTTTACCACGTTGCTAAAGAAAATGCAAAGTGTCGCAGTGTAATTTGACACTTTTACCACGTTGCTAAAGAAAATGGAAAGTGTCGCAGTGTAATTTGACAATTTTACCACGTTGCTAAAGAAAATGTAAAATGTCGCAGTGTAATTTGGAATTAATTTGACACTTTTACCATGTTGCTAATGAAAATGCAAAGCGTCGCAGTGGAATTTGGAATTAATTTGACACTTTTACCACGTTTCTAAAGAAAATGCAAAGTGTCGCAGTGTAATTTGACACTTTTAGCACGTTGCTAAAGAAAATGCAAAGTGTCGCAGTGTATTTGGAATTCATCAGACACTTTGACCACGTTGCTAATGAAAATTTAAAGTGTCGCAGTGTACTTTGGAAATAATTTGACACTTTTACCACGTTGCTAAAGAAAATGTAAATTGTCGCAGTGTCATTTGGAATTAATTTGACACTTTTACCACGTTACTAAAGAAAATATAAAGTGTCGCAGTGTAATTTGGAAATAATTGACACTTTTACCACGTTGCTAAAGAAAATTCAAAGTGTCGCAGTGTAATTTGATACTTTTAACACGTTGCTAAAGAAAATGGAAAGTGTCGCAGTGTAATTTGACAATTTTACCACGTTGCTAAAGAAAATGTAAAATGTCGCAGTGTAATTTGGAATTAATTTAACACTTTTACCATGTTGCTAATGAAAATTTAAAGTGTCGCAGTGTAATTTGGAATTAATTTGACACTTTTACCACGTTTCTAAAGAAAATGCAAAGTGTCGCAGTGTAATTTGACACTTTTAGCACGTTGCTAAAGAAAATGCAAAGTGTCGCAGTGTAATTTGACACTTTTACCACGTTGCTAAAGAAATTACAGTGTCGCAGTGTAATTTGACACTTTTACCACGTTTCTAAAGAAAATGCAAAGTGTCACAGTGTAATTTGACACTTTTACCACGTTGCTAAAGAAAATGCAAAGTGTCGCAGTGTAATTTGACACTTTTACGACGTTGCTAAAGAAAATGCAAAGTGTCGCAGTGTAATTTGACACTTTTACCACGTTGCTAAAGAAAATACAGTGTCGCAGTGTAATTTGACACTTTTACCACGTTTCTAAAGAAAATGCAAAGTGTCGCAGTGTAATTTGACACTTTTACCAAGTTGCTAAAAAAAATTCAAAGTGTCAAAAGAAACCAGAAATACTCACCATCCTCACTTTCCTTAGCTTTCAGATCATCAGCATTAGCGACAATCTTAAACGGCGGATCATCTTTCTCTTTAGCCTCATACATATTCACCACGATAGTCAACTCGTAATTTTGCAGGAAATCATCACACTTAATAATAGTCCCATCAACCACCCCTAAATCCGACAGGAATTTATCGTAATTTCCCTGCAAAAAAAAATCCAAAACCTCACTACCCCAAGCATGATTAACCTCCCTCCCACCTCACCTCTGTCTCACCCTCCTCGGAACTAATCATTACAGTCCCTTTGCCGTCTAGCACCGCATCCGGTGCCACCATATTCAGCTGTTTCTTCAGCACCTCCTCCTCCAGCTCCTTCACGGTCATCTTGTTGACATTCACAAAGATGTTGACGGTCGGCTGGGGGCTGCACACGTAACAATTCGGATTTGGCTTGGTCAGTTCGCGATCGGTAGCGAGAATATATTTCGAATGTACGGATTTGGGTCGCAAGTAAATTGGTGTGCATTTGTTCAAGTCATCGATGAGAACGCGTTGGGCGTAGAGGACGACTAGACCGGCGATGATGGCGTTCGCTGTTGCTATGGCTGGGATTATGTTACCGGCAATTGCTGTGGAAACATGATGATTATTTGAAGAGGAATCACCCAGTCCCGAGTCCCCCCCAAGGGAAAATATCACGCTTCGCCTAATTTACTTGACCTATTCGTTTGACCACGTTGTTAAATATACAGTAGCCTTTGACAGTGTCATTTGACTTAATTTGGACTCGTCGCTAAAAGAACTCTTATAAGACAGTGTAAATTGGCCTCGTTGCTAAAAATATGATCGATTAGTCAATTAGACACTTTGACCACATTGCTAAATACACTGTAGTCTTTGACAGTGTAATTTGGACTTGATTAGACCCTTTACACTAGTTAATTAATTAAGAAATTAATTTAAAAAAATATTCACTGTTTCTAACTCAATTTGACACTTTGACCACGTTGCTAACGAAAATTTAAAGTGTCGCAGTGTCATTTGGAATTAATTTGTCCCCTCTGAATTAGCATGAAATTAATTTTAAAGAATAGACACTGTTTTTCATTCATTTTTAACCTTTCCTCAGCGTTGCTAACGAAATTAGTGTAAGACAGTGTAATTTGGACTTGACTAAACCCTTTACACTAGTTGGAAATTAATTTAAAAAAAGATTAACTGTTTCTAACTCAATTTGACACTTTGACCAGGTTGCTAACGAAAATTTAAAGTGTCGCAGTGTCATTTGGAATTACTTTGTCCCCTCTGAATTAGCATCAAATTAATTTTAAAGAATAGACACTGTTTTTCATTCATTTTAACCTTTCCTCACCGTTGCTAACGAAATTAGTGTAAGACAGTGTAATTTGGACTTGACTAGACCCTTTACACTAGTTGGAAATTAATTTTAAAAAAGATTCACTGTGTCTAACTCAATTTGACACTTTGACCACGTTGCTAAATAAAATGTAAAGTGTCGCAGCGTAATTTGGAATAATTTGACACTTTTACGACGTTGCTAATGAAAATATAAAGTGTCGCAGCGTAATTTGGAATTATTTGACACTTTTACCACGTTGCTAATGAAAATGTAAAGTGTCGCAGTGTAATTTGGACTTAATTTGACACTTTTACCACGTTGCTAATGAAAATATAAAGTGTCGCAGCCTATTTGGAATTATTTGACACTTTTACCACGTTGCTAATGAAAATGTAAAGTGTCGCAGTGTAATTTGGACTTAATTTGACACTTTTACCACGTTGCTAATGAAAATATAAAGTGTCGCAGCCTATTTGGAATTATTTGACACTTTTACCACGTTGCTAATGAAAATGTAAAGTGTCGCAGTGTAATTTGGACTTCATTTGACACTTTTACCACGTTGCTAATGAAAATGTAAAGTGTCGCAGCGTAATTTAGAATTATTTAACACTTTTACCACGTTGCTAGTGAAAATGTAAAATGTCGCAGTGTAATTTGGAATTAATTTGACACTTTTACCACGTTGCTAATGAAAATGTAAAGTGTCGCAGTGTAATTTGGACTTAATTTGACACTTTTACCACGTTGCTAATGAAAATGCAAAGTGTCGCAGCGTCATTTGGAATTATTTGACATTTTTACCACGTTGCTAATGAAAATGTAAAGTGTCGCAGTGCAATTTGGACTTAATTTGACACTTTTACACGTTGCTAATGAAAATCTAAAGTGTCGCAGCGTAATTTGGAATTATTTGACACTTTTAACACGTTGCCAATGAAAATTTAAAGTGTCCAAGCGTAATTTGGAATTATTTGACACTTTTACCACGTTGCTAATGAAAATATTAAGTGTCGCAGCGTAATTTGGAATTATTTGACACTTTTACCACGTTGCTAACGAAAATTTAAAGTGTCGCAGTGTCATTTGGAATTAATTTGTTCCCTCTGAATTAGCATCAAATTAATTTTAAAGAATAGACACTGTTTTTCATTCATTTTAACCTTTCCTCAGCGTTGCTAACGAAATTAGTGTAAGACAGTGTAATTTGGACTTGACTAGACCCTTTACACTAGTTGGAAATTAATTTTAAAAAAGATTCACTGTGTCTAACTCAATTTGACACTTTGACCACGTTGCTAAATAAAATGTAAAGTGTCGCAGCGTAATTTGGAATTATTTGACACTTCTACGACGTTGCTAATGAAAATATAAAGTGTCGCAGCGTGATTTGGAATTAATTTGACACTTTTACCACGTTGCTAATGAAAATATAAAGTGTCGCAGCGTAATTTGGACTTAATTTGACACTTTTACCACGTTGCTAATGAAAATGTAAAGTGTCGCAGCGTAATTTGGAATTATTTGACACTTTTACCACGTTGCTAAATAAAATGTAAAGTGTCGCAGCGTAATTTGGAATTATTTGACACTTCTACGACGTTGCTAATGAAAATATAAAGTGTCGCAGCGTGATTTGGAATTAATTTGACACTTTTACCACGTTGCTAATGAAAATATAAAGTGTCGCAGCGTAATTTGGAATTATTTGACACTTTTACCACGTTGCTAATGAAAATATAAAGTGTCGCAGCGAAATTTGGAATTATTTGACACTTTTACCACGTTTCTAATGAAAATATAAAGTGTCGCAGCGTAATTTGGAATTATTTGACACTTTTACCACGTTGCTAATGAAAATGTAAAGTGTCGCAGCGTAATTTGGAATTATTTGACACTTTTACCACGTTGCTAAAGAAAATGGAAAGTGTCGCAGCATAATTTGGAATTATTTGAAACTTTTACCACGTTGCTAATGAAAATTTAAAGTGTCGCAGTGTAATTTGGAATTATTTGACACTTTTACCACGTTGCTAATGAAAATATTAAGTGTCGCAGCGTAATTTGGAATTATTTGACACTTTTACCACGTTGCTAACGAAAATTTAAAGTGTCGCAGTGTCATTTGGAATTAATTTGTTCCCTCTGAATTAGCATCAAATTAATTTTAAAGAATAGACACTGTTTTTCATTCATTTTAACCTTTCCTCAGCGTTGCTAACGAAATTAGTGTAAGACAGTGTAATTTGGACTTGACTAGACCCTTTACACTAGTTGGAAATTAATTTTAAAAAAGATTCACTGTGTCTAACTCAATTTGACACTTTGACCACGTTGCTAAATAAAATGTAAAGTGTCGCAGCGTAATTTGGAATTATTTGACACTTCTACGACGTTGCTAATGAAAATATAAAGTGTCGCAGCGTGATTTGGAATTAATTTGACACTTTTACCACGTTGCTAATGAAAATATAAAGTGTCGCAGCGTAATTTGGACTTAATTTGACACTTTTACCACGTTGCTAATGAAAATGTAAAGTGTCGCAGCGTAATTTGGAATTATTTGACACTTTTACCACGTTGCTAAATAAAATGTAAAGTGTCGCAGCGTAATTTGGAATTATTTGACACTTTTACCACGTTGCTAATGAAAATATAAAGTGTCGCAGCGTAATTTGGAATTATTTGACACTTTTACCACGTTTCTAATGAAAATATAAAGTGTCGCAGCGTAATTTGGAATTATTTGACACTTTTACCACGTTGCTAATGAAAATGTAAAGTGTCGCAGCGTAATTTGGAATTATTTGACACTTTTACCACGTTGCTAAAGAAAATGGAAAGTGTCGCAGCATAATTTGGAATTATTTGAAACTTTTACCACGTTGCTAATGACAATTTAAAGTGTCGCAGTGTAATTTGGAATTATTTGACACTTTTACCAAGTTGCTAATGAAAATGTAAAGTGTCGCAGCGTAATTTGGAATTATTTGACAATTTTAACACGTTGCTAATGAAAATGTAAAGTGTCGCAGCGTAATTTGGAATTATTTGACACTTTTACCACGTTGCTAATGAAAATGTAAAGTGTCGCAGCGTAATTTGGAATTATTTGACACTTTTACCACGTTGCTAATGAAAATGTAAAGTGTCGCAGCGTAATTTGGAATTATTTGACACTTTTACCACGTTGCTAAAGAAAATGGAAAGTGTCGCAGCATAATTTGGAATTATTTGAAACTTTTACCACGTTGCTAATGAAAATGTAAAGTGTCGCAGCGTAATTTGGAATTATTTGACACTTTTACCACGTTGCTAAAGAAAATGGAAAGTGTCGCAGCATAATTTGGAATTATTTGAAACTTTTACCACGTTGCTAATGAAAATTTAAAGTGTCGCAGTGTAATTTGGAATTATTTGACACTTTTACCACGTTGCTAATGAAAATGTAAAGTGTCGCAGCGTAATTTAGAATTAATTTGACACTTTTACCACGTTGCTAATGAAAATTTAAGTGTCGCAGTGTAATTTGGAATTATTTGACACTTTTACCAAGTTGCTAATGAAAATATAAAGTGTCGCAGCGTGATTTGGAATTATTTGACAATTTTAACACGTTGCTAATGAAAATGTAAAATGTCGCAGCGTAATTTGGAATTATTTGACACTTTTACCACGTTGCTAATGAAAATGTAAAGTGTCGCAGCGTAATTTGGAATTATTTGACAATTTTAACACGTTGCTAATGAAAATGTAAAGTGTCGCAGCGTAATTTGGAATTATTTGACACTTTTACCACGTTGCTAATGAAAATATAAAGTGTCGCAGCGTAATTTGGAATTATTTGACACTTTTACCACGTTGCTAATGAAAATGTAAAGTGTCGCAGCGTAATTTGTAATTATTTGACACTTTTACCACGTTGCTAATGAAACTGTAAAGTGTCGCAGTGTAATTTGGAATTATTTGACAATTTTAACACGTTGCTAATGAAAATATAAAGTGTCGCAGCGTAATTTGAAATTATTTGACACTTTTACCACGTTGCTAATGAAAATTTAAAGTGTCGCAGTGTAATTTGGAATTAATTTGACACTTTTACCACGTTGCTAATGAAAATGTAAAGTGTCGCAGTGTAATTTGGAATTATTTGACACTTTTACCACGTTGCTAATGAAAATGTAAAGTGTCGCAGCGTAATTTGGAATTATTTGACACTTTTACCACGTTGCTAATGAAAATGTAAAGTGTCGCAGTGTAATTTGGAATTAATTGAACACTTTTAGCACGTTGCTAATAAAAATGTAAAGTGTCGCAGCGTAATTTGGAATTATTTGACACTTTTACCACGTTGCTAATGAAAATTTAAAGTGTCGCAGCGTAATTTGGAATTATTGGCCACTTTCACCACGTTGCTAATGAAAATGTAAAGTGTCGCAGCGTAATTTGGAATTATTTGACACTTTTACCACGTTGCTAAAGAAAATGGAAAGTGTCGCAGCATAATTTGGAATTATTTGAAACTTTTACCACGTTGCTAATGACAATTTAAAGTGTCGCAGTGTAATTTGGAATTATTTGACACTTTTACCAAGTTGCTAATGAAAATGTAAAGTGTCGCAGCGTAATTTGGAATTATTTGACAATTTTAACACGTTGCTAATGAAAATGTAAAGTGTCGCAGCGTAATTTGGAATTATTTGACACTTTTACCACGTTGCTAATGAAAATGTAAAGTGTCGCAGCGTAATTTGGAATTATTTGACAATTTTACCACGTTGCTAATGAAAATGTAAAGTGTCGCAGCGTAATTTGGAATTATTTGACACTTTTACCACGTTGCTAAAGAAAATGGAAAGTGTCGCAGCATAATTTGGAATTATTTGAAACTTTTACCACGTTGCTAATGAAAATGTAAAGTGTCGCAGCGTAATTTGGAATTATTTGACACTTTTACCACGTTGCTAAAGAAAATGGAAAGTGTCGCAGCATAATTTGGAATTATTTGAAACTTTTACCACGTTGCTAATGAAAATTTAAAGTGTCGCAGTGTAATTTGGAATTATTTGACACTTTTACCACGTTGCTAATGAAAATGTAAAGTGTCGCAGCGTAATTTAGAATTAATTTGACACTTTTACCACGTTGCTAATGAAAATTTAAGTGTCGCAGTGTAATTTGGAATTATTTGACACTTTTACCAAGTTGCTAATGAAAATATAAAGTGTCGCAGCGTGATTTGGAATTATTTGACAATTTTAACACGTTGCTAATGAAAATGTAAAATGTCGCAGCGTAATTTGGAATTATTTGACACTTTTACCACGTTGCTAATGAAAATGTAAAGTGTCGCAGCGTAATTTGGAATTATTTGACAATTTTAACACGTTGCTAATGAAAATGTAAAGTGTCGCAGCGTAATTTGGAATTATTTGACACTTTTACCACGTTGCTAATGAAAATATAAAGTGTCGCAGCGTAATTTGGAATTATTTGACACTTTTACCACGTTGCTAATGAAAATGTAAAGTGTCGCAGCGTAATTTGTAATTATTTGACACTTTTACCACGTTGCTAATGAAACTGTAAAGTGTCGCAGTGTAATTTGGAATTATTTGACAATTTTAACACGTTGCTAATGAAAATATAAAGTGTCGCAGCGTAATTTGAAATTATTTGACACTTTTACCACGTTGCTAATGAAAATTTAAAGTGTCGCAGTGTAATTTGGAATTAATTTGACACTTTTACCACGTTGCTAATGAAAATGTAAAGTGTCGCAGTGTAATTTGGAATTATTTGACACTTTTACCACGTTGCTAATGAAAATGTAAAGTGTCGCAGCGTAATTTGGAATTATTTGACACTTTTACCACGTTGCTAATGAAAATGTAAAGTGTCGCAGTGTAATTTGGAATTAATTGAACACTTTTAGCACGTTGCTAATAAAAATGTAAAGTGTCGCAGCGTAATTTGGAATTATTTGACACTTTTACCACGTTGCTAATGAAAATTTAAAGTGTCGCAGCGTAATTTGGAATTATTGGCCACTTTCACCACGTTGCTAATGAAAATGTAAAGTGTCGCAGCGTAATTTGGAATTATTTGAACTTTTAGTGTAATTAGGACTCAGGATCAACTTACATTTAGTGCTAAACCGTGACTGTTCTGGTATCGCAAAAATCCTGGAACGTATATTTGCGCACGCTGTAACGAAATCCATCGCCGGTTTATCATCCTTGTCCCATACAAGGAAACTTTTACCCTCCAATTCCTGTTTTAATACTGCAATACTATCCCCAAATACTTTGGCGCATTTCCCTAGACTCCACACTTGCATATCATTAGCGCGCACATCATCAGCTTTATCAGCATCAGTTGAAGCTGCCACGGCATCTGTCCAAGGTGTCGGCTTCGGTGGCGTGCGCGTCTTCCATAAATTCTCTGGAAAAAGTGGTTCCTAAGGAAATGGGGATCATTTTCCTGCAAGAAACAGGACTTACCCATACTCAACAAGTAGTCGATGTCATTTTTGAAGAACTTATTGAACAATTGTTCAGGGTTGTAACTGATATCTTGGGCCCATTGTCGCGTGGATACTCGTTTTATATTACCAGCATCTGTTTCACTGTTTTTTCCATCAATTTTCGCTTCAGGATCCTCGGCATCAGGAGACACATCTTGATCCGGATCATCTTCACCGAATAATTGACTGAAAATTGTACGCCGTATGACATTTTGCGGATATAGTTTACGCCCGCACTTGCTGTGACGTCACACAAATATTCGAAGTAAAAGAGAGAAAGGTAGAGAGAAAGGTAGAGAGAGAGAGAGAAAGAGGAAGGTAGAGAGAGAGAGAAAGGTAGAGTCTGTATTAACAGTGTGTCACTGATCATAAAAATGCAACTATGGCTGTGTGTGGCAAATATTAAGATTAAGTTGACATTTGACTTAACGTTGAGGTTTTTATATTTTTATTCAACAAAACAAAAAAACTTCCAAATTATTTAAAAAAACGCCGAAATTATAAAAAAAAAAACCTCGAAATTATAAAAAAAACTTCGAAATTATAAAAAAAACTTCGAAATTATAAAAAAAAAAAACTCGGAATTGTAAAAAAAAACTTCGAAATTATAGAAAAAAAAATCGTAATTATGAAAAAAAAAAACTCGAAATTAAATAAAAAAAAAACTTCGAAATTATAAAAAAAACAACAAAAATTTCAAGATTAGAAAAAAAAACTTCGAAATTATAAATAAAAAACTTCGAAATTATGAAAAAAAAACTTCGAAATTATGAAAAATCAAAACTTCGAAATTATGAAAAAAAAAAAGAAATTATGAAAAATCAAAAATTCGAAATTATGAAAAAAAATTATGACAAAAAAAAAAACTTCGAAATTATGAAAAATCAAAACTTCGAAATTATGAAAAAAAATTATGAAAAAAAAAAACTTCGAAATTATGAAAAATCAAAACTTCGAAATTATGAAAAAAAAAACTACCGACATTATGAAAAAAAAAAACTACCGACATTATGAAAAATCAAAACTTCGAAATTATGAAAAATCAAAACTTCGAAATTATGAAAAAAAAAAAACTTCGAAATTATGAAAAATCAAAACTTCGGAATTATGAAAAAAAAAAACTTCGAAATTATGAAAAATCAAAACTTCGAAATTATGAAAACAAATATGAAAAAAAAAACTTCGAAATTATGAAAAAGCAAAACTTCGAAATTATGAAAAAAAAAACTCGAAATTAAATAAAAAAAAAACTTCGAAATTATAAAAAAAACAACAAAAATTTCAAGATTAGAAAAAAAAAACTTCGAAATTATAAATAAAAAACTTCGAAATTATGAAAAAAAAACTTCGAAATTATGAAAAATCAAAACTTCGAAATTATGAAAAAAAAAAAGAAATTATGAAAAATCAAAACTTCGAAATTATGAAAAAAAATTATGAAAAAAAAAAAAACTTCGAAATTATGAAAAATCAAAACTTCGAAATTATGAAAAAAAATTATGAAAAAAAAAACTTCGAAATTATGAAAAATCAAAACTTCGAAATTATGAAAAAAAAAACTACCGACATTATGAAAAATCAAAACTTCGAAATTATGAAAAATCAAAACTTCGAAATTATGAAAAAAAAAAACTTCGAAATTATGAAAAATCAAAACTTCGAAATTATGAAAACAAATATGAAAAAAAAAACTTCGAAATTATGAAAAAGCAAAACTTCGAAATTATGAAAAAAAAAAAAGAAATTATGAAAAATCAAAACTTCGAAATTATGAAAAAAAAAAAAGAAATTATGAAAAATCAAAACTTCGAAATTATGAAAAAAAAAACTTCGAAATTATGAAAAATCAAAACTTCGAAATTATGAAAAAAAAAAACTTCGAAATTATGAAAAATCAAAACTTCGAAATTATGAAAAAAAATTATGAAAAAACAAAAACTTCGAAATTATGAAAAATCAAAACTTCGAAATTATGAAAAAAAATTATGAAAAAAAAAAACTTCGAAATTATGAAAAATCAATACTTCGAAATTATGAAAAAAAAAAAAACTTCGAAATTATGAAAAATCAAAACTTCGAAATTATGAAAAAAAATTATGAAAAAAAAAACTTCGAAATTATGAAAAAGCAAAACTTCGAAATTATGAAAAAAAAAAAGAAATTATGAAAAATCAAAACTTCGAAATTATGAAAAAAAAAAAAGAAATTATGAAAAATCAAAACTTCGAAATTATGAAAAAAAAAAAACTTCAAAATTATGAAAAATCAAAACTTCGAAATTATGAAAAAAAAAAACTTCGAAATTATGAAAAATCAAAACTTCGAAATTATGAAAAAAAAACTTCGAAATTATGAAAAATCAAAACTTCGAAATTATGAAAAAAAATTATGAAAAAAAAAAACTTCGAAATTATGAAAAATCAAAACTTCGAAATTATGAAAAAAAATTATGAAAAAAAAAACTTCGAAATTATGAAAAATCAAAACTACGAAATTATGAAAAAAAAAAAACTTCGAAGTTATGAAAAATCAAAACTTCGAAATTATGAAAAAAAAAACTTTGAAATTATGAAAAATCAAAACTTTAAAAAAAAAACTTCGAAAAAAAAAACTTCGGAATTTTACAAAAACAACAAAAATTTCGAGATTAGAAAAAAAAAACTTCGAAATTATTAAAAAAAAAAAACACGGAATTGTAAAAAAAAAACTTCGAAATTATGAAAAATCAAAACTCCGAAAATATGAAAAAAAAAACTTCGGAATTATGAAAAATCAAAACTTCGAAAAAAAAAAACTACGGAATTATAAGAAAAAAAAACTTCGAAATTATAAAAAAAAAAAAAAATCGTAATTATAAAAAAAACTTCGAAATTATTAAAAAAAACTTCGAAATTATAAAAAAAAAAACCTCGGAATTATAAAAAAAAACTTCGAAATTACAAAAAAAAAAACAAAATTTGGAAATTATATAACAAAAAAAAACTTCAAAATTATGAAAAAAAAAATAATATACATACAAAATACGCCCGCACTTGCTGTGACGTCACACAAAGATTCAAAGTAAGAGAGAGAGAGGGTAGAGTCTATATTAATAGAGTGTCGTTGATCATAAAAAATGCAGCTATGGCTGTGTGTGTGACAGATGACTTAACATTGACGTTTTTATTATATTTTTACTCAACAAAAACAAAAAAACCTCGAAATTATAAACAAAAAACACTCACTTGAATAAATGTTTCGCCCAAACAATACAATGCACAGGTTCTGAGGGTGTATTCCTGATTGTGCAACCCGGAAAAGTTTTCTGTGGCGGTTTCGGTTGGCACTCATAACACTGTGTCGTTCCTTTCTTGATCAGTTCCACCTGTCCTGAGTACCCTGAAGTTCCAGACTCAATCAGTGGAACATCAGCGGCAAGACACATTCGATTCACGTGGTTTCGTGCTGTTCTGTTGTCCAATGCGTTCAAAACAATCTTGAACTGCTTGAAATAGTTCACACCATAATCGGAACTGTATAAGTTGACTATAATAACATTGGTGCTCCCTACTAATTTAATAAACAATAAATACCTTAAAATACTGTCGTGATATGCCTTGATTTTAACATCGGGATTGTAGCTCAAAATACTTTCTCGAGCGACAACTGCTTTTGGTTTACCGACGTGCTCCTTTCGGAATAGAAATTGCCTGTTTAAGTTGCTGACATCAATTGTATCGAGATCAATCTGAAAACGAACTGAAGTTATGAAATTAACATTGGAGGAGTGTATGGACTTACGATTTCGATATCCTGAAATCCGGATAATACGAGATTCTTCAATACTTCACATCCAATCCCACCAGCACCTACCAGAAGTACTTTGGATTTCGGTAGAAGTTCTGCCACTCTGGGATCAACAGAGTACGAAATGTTTGGTGACATTGCAGAATGTTTTGTACAACAAAATCGATTTTACACCAATTATTTCTTAATTTAGTTTAGATTTAATTTTGTTTTTAATATGTAAAGTTAGTTTATTTCTGGAGATAGACGCCGCAAACATAACCTTACACAATTATGACATTTCAGAATTATTGACATTGACAAAATAAACACGATCAATTGAGTTTAGGATGTATAAGGAACGCGCAAGAAAATGAAATTCACTCACATTTCAAGGTTTTGAGCTTTAAATCACTTTACTAGATTTAAGGCAATTACCAGATTTAAAACAAATTATATATTGATTTGTGTGTTCTTGTTAATTTCACAAGTAATACGCAAATCCTTCAACCCGAAATATCAGCAATTTACACTCACTTGCCTTAAAACAGAGAAATAGGTTGACAGATTGGCAAACTGCTAATATAGTAAGCCGCCATGTTCCACCATTGACAGTGGCGTACCGTTTTAAGAGATGCACATTAGACTACCAGTCTCCAATATGCATTTTGTTATATTTAAAATAAATCAAATATTGATTATTTTAATAATATATTATTTTATTAAACATTTTGTGAACTTTCATTTCAAACATTAACAATCAATTTGATCTTATTTTTATGAAAATGTTTACAGTTTTGTTGAATTTTTCACGGTGCGTTTGGTTTAAGCTTTTTATAACTCTCTAACTTGGAACTGTGGATAGTTTTAGTTCTTTATACAATTCTACGTTTTGTACATTTGACAGTTAAAATAACCTCAAATAGGAGAAACTGGCTAAATACCCACTGTGAAGGCCATTAACGAAGAACGAATGAACGGTAACCTCAAAATGATTTTCTATTATGTATATCAGGATTGTTGAGTTGAATCTTCTCGTTTATAGCGGTCACGAAGAGCCAGCGCAAAGGCACCACAAATTGAATATAGTCAATAATATCAGATAAGACATAGGTATATTATTATTCTTCATTTGCTTGAGATGTGGACGGTACACAGTTATGCTGGTGCTGATCACGACGCAACAATACGTTTGCGTGAGAATAGAATCCGGAACGGACCGGATCAAATTTATCAGAATTGGATTAGGTACTTACTTGGGGATTACAATTTTACATTTATTTTTCAGGTAAGGTAGAATGATCATATTTTAAATACCTACCCGTTGATTATGTTAAGAGTATTTAATATGAGAGGGTACGTGCACTTATTGAGGAACAGCACGGTAGAAATTTCTATTATTTCGAGTTTGTTTGAAATAAAATCAATGGATTAAAACTCAAAATAAACTATTTATTAGAAAAACCGAATACACATAGTTAATAGTTTTCGTACAACATAACCTTACTTTATAGATGACTTTTGACATTCTTATACACCATAGATATTAGAAGTGAGATGGAACGAATATACAGCGTTGCCAACTCTAAAATAAGTAAACTGATTTCAGCGCAGACGCAGTAAACATAACAAAGTTAAATTTGTGGGAACAAATAAAACACATCAACCAAATACATGCATAAGTCAATAATTTATTTATTTTTATCACAAAATTGGCTGGACAATAACTTGTTTTTTTTATTTTTAATATACTTTACAATAAGTACTAAGATGAAACTAACCTACAAGCATTTATACAATATAACGTATCCTGAAATTATCACAAAAATCTATAGAATAAGTCTTAGAAAATATCCAAGTTTTTGTAAGTAAATTTTATATACACAAACAATTATTAATAACAATAAACAAATACTGTTCTCACGGTTATTCTTTGGAAAATAAATCGGTTAAATTGTAACATATAAAATTTTTATTAAATAAAATTAACAACAAAGTTTAGTATAGTTTTTTAAAATAAATAAATTTATAAATAAAATATATACTTAACAAATTTAATATTTTGTTTGTTTTGAATAATAATTTATGATAAAAGTAACGGTGAACGCTCTAATTTGTTCATCGGATATCAACGAATTATACTTGAAATACTACTCGACCGGCCCGGGATACTCTCCTCATCTGAATGATCGGGGGATATTCGAATAGCTTGGTACCACTGGTTTGTGAGATCTGTCATCTGACTTTTGCAATCTTTCAGTTCCTGCAGCAAAACGAATACCAACTGTCAATTTTATTACAATACAAGCGTTGCAACATTAAAAATAAATCGAATATATCGATACATCTCTATTAATGAGAGAAAGTCACTTTGCAACTTTGTTTACAATAACCAATGAATAAAAATACCATCAAAATACACAAAACGACAACAGAATGGTTTCTCAAAATGGCCGACTTAGCTCTGACGTATTAACTGTCAAACAGTCCATATGCTCTTCTGTATTCATTGACAATAACATTCTTAAGACAAATAGTAAATTTTTATCGTTTTTATTTTTATACATTACGTGAAGAAGAATGAATATTAAAACTACCTAATTATAACTAAAACAATACCTGCTTACTCAAACTCTCAAATCCTTTTTCTTGACAGGCCCAGCTAAATGCATAAACACCAACCAGAGATTAGCACAAAAATAACCCCCAACAGCACCTAAAGTACAGGGTATCGGCCACTCCTGATACGGCTTATCCCAATCTAACGGTATTAATACAGCACCCAACCACGCCCCGAACACCGTTAAACGAATAATTATTAAAAACTTTTTGTAAACATCGTTACCCTCAAATACTGTTAGAGAAGTAAACAACATTACCACACTATCAGGGCCTAAATACAAACAACACGGTAGGGTTGTTAGTATTGTCATCACTAACGCGAATGTGAAGGTTTCCTGTTGTTTCGAGATAAGCGGAGCACCAAATACTACTGCGGTGATATAGAATAACATAACAGCACTGCATATTATTACAAAACTTTGTATGATGTTGTTGATTTTGATTTTTTTAATCTCAGACTTTTTCGTGGTATGTTTGGTGTGGTTTACACTGAATAGAAGGTATTTTAGTAGTTCTGCTATTATTAAAATCACTTCAATGCGAATCTTCTGCGGTTGCCCGATCTTGTAGATTGTGTCGGTGAAATTTAACCACATTATTGTTAACGGGATGTAAACGCATGTTAGAAGGTTACCAATCGCGAAATTATTATTGAAATGAACCGAATTATTTATGAAATCCATTGTAATTAATAAATTTACAATCAGCAAAAATAATTAGTAATTAAACTAACATAACCTATAAATATATTAAATTTGACTTGACACATGACACTTCTAAATATTCGTATCCACACTCACATCAGTTGAACTGATGGATATTCTTCAGAGGTTTAGATTTGTTTATGACTTAAGCTATGTAAAGGAACTAAAATTTGATCAGATATTTCGACTTAAAAGGAAAGAAATGCCACTTTATATTCAAAACAACAATTTACTAACCTGCTGTGTAAATCTCCGTGTAAAGAACGGTATCAAGTACTTCAAATCATACTTCGCAAATCCCTTAATCCTATCGGATACGAACGTCACTTCCATCTCACCCTCAGTAGTCTCGGACAAATGTTCCGAGTCCAACGCTTGGCCCCATTCCCGCGTTTTACTCAAAGTCACCTCCCGATCCTTCTTACGTTTCTTTAACCTTCTTGAAGGGTTCTTAGTGGCCTGCAAAAACTTCAATAACGGCATCGTTGACCCGCCAAACACTAGTGTGGTAACCAACACGATAATCAAGGTACTTGTAATGATAACGTGTCTAGTTTCATCACTAAAGTTTAGATGCAACGATAACGCGTACGAGATTGCACCGCGTAAGCCACTGAACCACATAATAAACATCATTTTCCGCGTAATCTGATGCTCGCGGAACTTATTCACGACATATGCTAAGGGAAATATATTACAGGCGCGACCGATAAGACACAAAATAATACTCCAAACTACCAAAGCAGGCTCAGCGCGATGCTTGAAACTAAACAACGCCAATCCTAAATACGCGAAAACACAAGTTTCAGCGATAAAAGCCAGCGTTCTAAGCGTTTGTTGCATTGTTATTTGAGTGACAGTTGACAGATTGAAGTGAGTGTAATGGGACATAACGATACCACAGAATAGTATCGCCATAATACCGCTCAAATGGATACCCTCAGCTAAAACATAGGGGGCATAAGTAAAAACTAACATCATCCCGAATTCTAGTGAAGGGTTTTTCCGAAGATCAACGTGTTTGAGTAGTAATGCACTCACCAAAGCGAAAAGAACCCCGATACCAGCTGAGGCGAAAAACATCAGACAGAAGCGTTGTATGCCCAAAACTATCGATTCCCCCGTACTCATTAAGGGGTTGTTAGATTCCAATGCGGCGGTGGTAAGAACGATCGCAATAGCATCGTTAAGAATACTTTCCCCGAACACCAGCATATTGAGTACGGGATCAACATCCAAAGCATGGAATATCGCGACTGTAGCAACGGGATCAACAGCGGAAATAAGCGAACCGAACGCGAACGATTCCACAAAGCTTAACTGATAAACAACCTCAGCTAGTCCGAGGAAATATATCCCGAATCCAATCACAAATGCAGAGATTGTTGTCCCAAATATCGCGAACACTAATATTGACCCGATATTCTGGAAAAAGTTCCCTTTATGCAGGTTATAACCAGATTCAAATATGATTGGAGGTAAGAGTATTAAGAAAAACGCCGTTGGAGAAAACGCCTCTTCCTTTCTCCAATTACTTATGTTACGGTTTGATAACGCACTCATGGTAAACCCGATTAAAGCACCAAGAAACACTATCACTACACTTTCGGGAACGTATTGGAATCCAGTTTGCAGCATGAAATGAATTAGGAGGATTCCTAAAGCTAAAACACAGAGGACGAAGAAAATCGCCATAGAACTATTGTGTTCAGCTTCAGCGGATTCTTTATCGGGTAGTACTGGGTCTACTGATTGTGTAGTTGCAGTGGTGTTGGTTGAAATATTTCGCGGGGATAACGCTTGCGTTGGAGGCACAATATTTGAAGTAAAAGATCCATTGTTAACTACTGCTGCAGTTGGTTGTGGAGTGATATTTTGTTGTGTTGTTCTACTTTCCGGTATCACTGTCGGAGTTACTGTATTATTATTTTTTGTTACATTATTATTATTTGGTATTATCGTGGTATTATCCGCGTTATTCGTAACATTGTTAGCATTTTCTAGTGAAGCAATATGTAAGAGAAATATGAAGATTATTGTAGTACATATGTAAAAAACACTTTTCTGCATTTTAATTTAGTAATTATTCACTGTTATGTTAGCACTAGTATTTATACTTTATTTAGTCATTTCTTTATGTGAGTGACGAGTAGTAAAGATAGTTAATTATAACCAAAACAAAAAATACTAGAACATCTTGTGATTAAAATTTTGGTTATGCGCAAAATTGTAAACAGCCGCGACAAACTCAAGGACGTTTTGTTGCACAATAAAAATTAGACACGTTAATATTTGCTTTCAGATACTAAAAATAATGTTTTATATAAATAAACTGATTAATTATGTTATTGCAATAAAATTGTTGTCGTCGTACTATTTTTCAAATTAACTTGGATTTAGATAAGTATTTGACACTTGTAATGAGGTTCCTTTTAACCCAAACTTCAACGTTACTTCATTCTTCTTTCCTTTTACAAAATTGAATCCCTCGTTCAGTTGATACAAGTGAGTCGCCTGACGAATAACCTCACATAAGTTGAACTGGTGATTTTGAAAAAATAACTTCACCTAGAACTTAAATTCTGCCAGTGTCAGTTTCATTTTAAAATAAGTTCTCTATAGTATTTTACCTCATTAGCAGATAGATACAAGTTCCTTTTACAACTGTAACCAAATACACCTCGAATGTGTGGATGCTTATTATAGTCGAATTCACGCCATTGACCGATTATAACCGCGGCTATGATGAGAGTCGACCTTGGTTTTGGCATTGTGTTTATTATAATATAGTGTGTCAGCGCTTGGTTAGTACCTGTCAACTAACAACAGATGGCGCTATCACATACCAGAAATTTATTAATGAACGACTGAAGTTGATAACGCCGTCTGTTGTTAGATGCTGGTACTAACCAACCGCTGACACACTATATTATAATAAACACAATGGTTTTGGCAACCGATTCAAACCGCTTCTAGCCCGCGTGCATGAGCGAGAAGTAAGCGGTGTTTATGTTATATCTATTTATTTAACATTTGTAATTTGTGAGGTTATGTCGTTAAGTAACGCGATCACACAAATTGTTTAAATAGAAGCTTAATAGAGGCCAAAACACAGATTAGTAATTAAACTTTTTTGGTTAAACCGCAAATAAACTATGACGCCATGAAGGGCTTCTTCGTGACGTCACCATAGTGAAACCGGCAATAACCGGGGTCGCGTGAATGCAAAAAGTTAAACCGTTTATAACCGGTTATGGCGTGAATTCGACGTTTTGAGCAATTGACATTTGTAAATGTCACTATCGAAAACCTAACCTATGTCTACTCAAAAATATAAACAATTTTTGATCTTTAGTTTTAAAATTTAAGCTAAAACTATGGCGAGTCCCGGTACAGCAATGGACTCATTGAGCGCTGCTCTAAAATGCAACATTATCCCGAACCAGGAATACTTGTTGCAGGGCTCCGTTCTAGACCAATACGTCGAGGTGTTATTGCACAGACTTAGAGGTCTGTGTGATAATGTAGATAGTGGTCCGGAATCTTTCCACGACCATGAATTGTGTTTTACATTACGCGCTGCAAATACCGGAACACCAATTGTATGTTTAATAGTGGGTACAATAGATATCGGTAGAGGTGTTTGTATTGTGTTCTTTTAGGTATTACCATTGCGTGTTAGAAGAGCTCTAGATGTTAATGATGCCCCATTTCAATTGAGGTACGTTGGGCAACAGGAATTGGGTGACAAAAATCGACCAACTGTCGTTCGATCAAGTATTGATATGGCATGTAGTTCAACGATTGTAGAGTTTCTAACCGAACTTGGTTGTCGCTTGGATTTTGAGTATATCGCTAGAGGCTACATGTTTAGAAAAGGTTAGATTCACTTGATAATTTGTTCAATTAGTTATAAAAGCGTCTCTTTCAGGTAGAATGAAAATAACAGTGTCAAAAATATTCAAAATGAACGGTATGACAAATAAACCTGGTGAGGGTGTGGAACCGATATCTCAGAGTTATTTGGTGGAATTGTCTGTGTTAGCGCCTAGTGGGCAAGACGCTATTGCTGAAGATATGCGGATCTTTGCTGAACAGTTAAGGCCGTTAGTACAGCTAGAGAAAATTGATTATAAGAGACTGGGTAGTATGATGTAATAATAATAACTAGTTGTGGTTATTTTGAATAAATTAAGTCAAATATTTATTGTTAATTAAATTTATTTTCTATATAAATAAATAATTATTACGTGTAAGACTGTTTTTTTTATTTAACTCCTAACGAAACTGTTCAATAAACAAACCTTTCACTGTTCTTCATTTCTCGAAGTAGCGCCTTCACCAAAAGACCAGAACATATATGATAATGAGATTTCGCACAAGGACCAAAGTCTCCCTTTTTGTGACAAAATATTAGGAAATCGTTCTTCATTTCTCGAAGTAGCTCCTTCACCAAAAGACCAGAACATATATGATGATGAGATTTCGCACACGGACCAAAGTCTCCCTTTGTGTAACAATATATTAGGAAATCGTTCTTAATTTCTCGAAGTAGCGCCTTCACCAAAAGACCAGAACATATATGATGATGAGATTTCGCACAAGGATGAAAGTCTCCCTTTGCGTAACAAAAGATTAGGAATTCGTTCTTCATTTCTCGAAGTAGCGCCTTCACCAAAAGACCAGAACATATATGATGATGAGATTTCGCACAAGGACCAAAGTCTCCCTTTATGTAACAAAATATTAGGAAATCGTTCTTCATTTCTCGAAGTAGCGCCTTCACCAAAAGACCAGAACATATATGATGATGAGATTTCGCACAAGGACCAAAGTCTTCATTTTTGTAACAAAATATTAGGAAATCGTTCTTGATTTCTCGAAGTAGCGCCTTCACCAAAAGACCAGAACATAGTATATGATGATGAGATTTCGCACAAGGACCAAAGTCTGCCTTTGTGTAACAAAATATTAGGAAATCGTTCTTTATTACTCGAAGTAGCGCCTTCACCAAAAGACCAGAACATATAGAGATTCTTATACGCAACTTACGAATTTAAAATATTTAGGTATATGGAATAGAAGAAATTTTACACAAATATTGTAATTTGAGTAAGCATTTCCTAGGACAGCGAATTTCCCAGAGGGAGAGAGGAATATCCCACAAATTCGCATCACTAAGTCAGAAAAATTATTTTTACTGTTATTACGTTATTGATTTTCTACAATTCTACAGCAACACCATCTTTACGAGAGAGTTTGAAATAAAACGATCCTAAATACCAGTTTTTAGTTTTTTATATTATAAAACCAATTTTGTTCAAATTACGAGAACTTTTTGAAATATCCCTGTGGAAAAGATTTACATTTCCGACCAATAATGGGCAAGTTTGTAAAACTGTAACAAAAATTAGGATATCGTTATTGATTTTTCGAAGTAGCGCCTTCACCAAAAGACCAGAACATTGAGATTGTTGATATATAAGAATCTCAATGTTCTGGTCTTTTGGTGAAGGCGATACTTCGAAAAATCCATAACGATATCCTAATATTTTACAGGTTTTTATACTTTGATTTGCATACATTCAATTTTTGCATTCCAAACGACAGCGGTGGTTTAGTTTTTTATATTATAAATCGATTTTGTTCAAATTACGAGAACTTTTTGTAATATCCCTGTGGATATATTTCACCTTAAGAATATCTAAAATTCCTACCAATAATGGGCAAACTGTAAGAAAACATTAGGAAATCGTTATTCATTTCTCGAACTAGCGCCTTCACCAAAAGACCAGAACATAGAGATTCTTATGCAGGTTTTTAAACTTTGATTTGCATAAATTCAATTTATTTATAACATTCTTCTTACAAATTATCACTCTCGGAAAATTATCAATTATTGCAGGTTTTTTATATTATAAAACCAATTTTGTTGAAATTACGAGAACTTTTTGAAATATCCCTGTAGAGAAGATTTACATTTCCGACCAATAATGCGCAAGTATGAATATGAAGATATCGTTATTGATTTTTCGAAGTAGCGCCTTCACCAAAAGACCAGAACATTGAGATTCTTATATATCTACAGGTTTTTAGACTTTGATTTGCATAAATTCAATTTTGTAATATCCCTGTGGATATATTTCACTTTAAGAAGATTTAAAATTCCTACCAATAATGGGCAAACTATAAGAAAATATTAGGAAATCGTTATTCATTTCTCGAACTAGCGCCTTCACCAAAACACCAGAATATAGAGATTCATAAGCAGATTTCTAAACTTTGATTTGCATAAATTCAATTTATTTAACATTCTTCTTACAAATTATCACTTTCGGCAATTATCAATTATTGCAGGTTTTTTACATTATAAAACCAATTTTGTTCAAATTACGAGAACTTTTTGAAATATCCCTGTAGAGAAGATTTACATTTCCGACCAATAATGCGCAAGTATGCATAACTGTAACAAAATATTAGGATAACGTTATTGATTTTTCGAAGTAGCGCCTTCACCAAAAGACCAGAACATTGAGATTCTTGATATATATAGGAATGTCAATGTTCTGGTCTCTTGGTGAAGGCGCTACTTCGAAAAATCAATAATGATATCCTAATATTTTACAGGTTTTTAGACTTTGATTTGCATACATTCGATTTATGCATGCCAAACGACATGCGATGCTTTAGTTTTTTATATTATAGATCCATTTTGTTCAAATTACGAGTAGTTTTTCTAATATCCCTGTGGATCTATTTCACTTTCAGAAGATTGAAAATTCCTACCAATAATGGGCAAACTGTAAGAAAATATTAGGAAATCGTTATTGATTTCTCGAACTAGCGCCTTCACCAAAAGACCAGAACATAGAGATTCATATGCAGGTTTCTAAACTTTGCATAAATTCAATTTATTTATAACATTCTTCTTACAAATTATCACTCTCGGAAAATTATCAATTATTGCAGGTTTTTTATATTATAAAACCAATTTTGTTGAAATTACGAGAACTTTTTGAAATATCCCTGTAGAGAAGACTTACATTTCCGACCGATAATGCGCAAGTATGAATATTAAGATATCGTTATTGATTTTTCGAAGTGGCGCCTTCACCAAAAGACCAGAACATTGAGATTCTTATATAGCTACAGGTTTTTAGACATTGATTTGCATAAATTCAATTTTGTAACATCCCTGTGGATATATATTTCACTTTAAGAAGATTTAAAATTCCTACCAATAATGGGCAAACTGTAAGAAAATATTAGGAAATCGTTATTCATTTCTCGAACTAGCGCCTTCACCAAAAGACCAGAACATAGAGATTCTTACGCAGGCTTCTAAATTTTGATTTGCATAAATTCAATTTATTTAACATTATAAATTATCACTTTCGGAAAATTACCAATTATTGCAGGAACAAATAATTGTGAAGAACAATAACAAATTGAAAGAGAACTTTATTGATTTTCTATACAGTCAAAGATTATACATCAGCTAATTTAGCTGTGATTATTGATTATTCAATCTTTGGGTAAAATTATCTACATCAAAAGTTATGAACTAAAACACCAATTTCTAGTTTTTGACAATTATAAATTAATTTTGTTTAAAATTTTTCACCAATAATGCGCAAGTATGTGCGGAACCACAGGCAGAACTATAACAATAAATTAGGGAGACGTTCTTCATTACTCGAAGTAGCGCCTTCACCAAAAGACCAGAACATATAAAGATTCTTATACGAAACTTAGGAATTTAAAATATTTAGGTATATGGAATAGAAGAAATTTTCCACAAATATTGTAATTTGAGTAAACATTTCCTAGGACTGCGAATTTCCGACAAATTCGCATCACTAAGTCACAAAAATTATTTTTACTGTTATTACGTTATTGATTTTCTACAATTCTGCAGCAACACCATCTTTACCAGAAAGTTGGAAATAAAACGATCCTAAATACCAGTTTTTAGTTTTTTATATTATAAAACCAATTTTGTTCAAATTACGAGAACATTTTGAAATATCCATGTGGAACAGATTTACATTTCCGACCAATAATGAGCAAATATGCATAACTGTAACAAAATATTAGGATATCGTTATTGATTTTTCGAAGTAGCGCCTTCACCAAAAGACCAGAACATTCTTGATATATAAGAATCTCAATGTTCTGGTCTTTTGGTGAAGGCGCTACTTCGAAAAATCAATAACGATATTTTAATATTTCACAGGTTTTTAGACTTTGATTTGCATACATTCAATTTATGCATTCCAAACGACAGCGGTGGTTTAGTTTTTTATATTATAAATCCATTTTGTTCAAATTACGAGTAGTTTTTCTAATATCCCTGTGGACCTATTTCACTTTAAGAAGATTTAAAATTCCTACCAATAATGGGCAAACTGTAAGAAAATATTAGGAAATCGTTATTCATTTCTCGAACTAGCGCCTTCACCAAAAGACCAGAACATTGAGATTCTTATATATCTACAGGTTTTTAGACTTTGATTTGCATAAATTCAATTTTGTAATATCCCTGTGGATATATTTCACTTTAAGAAGATTTAAAATTCCTACCAATAATGGGCAAACTGTAAGAAAATATTAGGAAATCATTATTCATTTCTCGAACTAGCGCCTTCACCAAAAGACCAGAACATAGAGATTCTTATGCAGGTTTCTAAACTTTGATTTGCATAAATTCAATTTATTGAACATTCTTCTTACAAATTTACAGTTTCGAAAAATTACCAATTATTGCAGGAACAAATAAGTCTGAATTTAAGAACAATAACAAATTTAAAGAGAACTTTATTGATTTTCTACAGTGTAAGATTATACAGCAGCTAATTTAGCTGTGGTTATTGATTATTCACACACTTCATGTTTGCTACGGGCAAAGATTAATCTACACAATAGATAGTCAGCGTATATGGGAAAGAAAACAAAAATTGAAACTGTCTCGACACGAGCTACATCTATTAGAAAAACATGTAACCATGGAAATTATGGAAATTGTAGATGGTGTTATATGTATTGTGTTGAAATAAAATAATCATATGGGCAATGTTAGACAAGGACGAGTATACTTTCCCCTACGAGGTGGGAGTTTGTTTTTATATTATAGGTATCATATATGTACTACTGTGCAGCAGTGTTTTTTGTCGGTTAATATAAAATTATATGGTATACGTACACCTATCTACGCAAAGATTAATGTGTATGGACGAAAATAAAAGAAATTACTATAATAGTATAAATATACAGGGCTGGTTCATTAAATGTTTTAGACAATAATTTTAAATGACTAAAATAATATTATTTTAGTCATTTAATTTTAAATTTCGGATATAAGGATGCATCAAAAAGTTATATTTAAATTAACGAAATTTGGCGTTATAGATAGGACTTCCGCTTATTATCTGATTCAGTTTTAAGGATCAAACTCAAACAGCAGATTCAACTTGTTAACATTATGAAAAAATAAATCTCAGACTCATACAGGCGTGAAATGCTACCCTAACTTTTTTATGCACATTTTTTGCGTGTGTTTCAATTCGGAGATGTAAAATCTAACAAATTATATACGTAATAAATGTATCCTTCTGTGATATTGATAGAAAGTCATCGTTATCGCGTATTATCGATTTTAAGAAATGTTAATATTAAAAAGGCTGTGCTTTTTACAAGTTGCTGAAGTAAATAAGGTTTGAAATTTCCAGCATGACAATAATTATTTAAAAAAATACGGTTTCGAAATGCAGGATGTAAAAAATTAGAATTTTTAATCTGTTTTTAATGAAAATTTAAATCTATTGAGAAACATGGTTCAGGGTTTTTGTGAAATGTATTTTACTCCAAAGATTCTACTCATCGATTATAACCGAATTAATATCTATACTAGTAAAATAACACAATTATCACAATTAGGTTCAAATTCTGCAACGCCGAATTGAAAAAAACTTACAGTCTCCCTAATATTGGTTTTTGTGCAATGTTCATAAAACTTTAAAAAACTAACGATTTATGTAGATTGTATTGTTAACACGTTTCGTAAAAAGCTTTAAAAACCCACCAACAGGGTGTTCAGTTCAAGTATCACGACAATAACTTTTTTCATGTTTTAACAAGTACAATCGTCTGCTTCAGATTGATCCTTAAAAACTGAATAACAGTTTCTCTATATAAAAAAATAAAACTTGTAAATATCATCCCCAAACATTTAATTTGAATACAATTACATAACACCATATTTGAAAGTAAATAAAAAAAACAGCATTACCTAGTTTGACAGATTTGCAAATTGCAAATCAAAGTATCTATGTATACAGGGTGTTGCATAAGTACTTGTACAAACTTTAAAGGGTGATTCTTTGACTAATTTTAAGATACAAATTTCATATGTACATGGGTCCGCTACGGCTTGGTTTTCGAGATACAGGTAGTTCAAAAAGAATATTATATTTAGGATTATATGCTTGTTCAATAGCATCGCAATTTGGTGCAATTCGGGATACAGGTGTATTGATGACACCAGAGCTGTCAAAAGAACTAATAAAAAATACGAAAAATAACAAAATACAAATATCATTCAAAAGACAACAATGCACATAATAGTCGGTACCAAGCCAAATAGGTAGTAGGTAAATATAGATTTATTTTGTTTCGGGCTTGGGCTTGGCACCGACTTATTGTAATCAAAACTACCCACCAAACGGATACATTTAATTTTACGCAGATGCTCAAAATGTTAACTTTCTTTCATTAATAGAGACCTGTGAAGTGAGCTTACCTCTTACGCCCACGTATTAAGTACTAAGTTTCAGTTATCAGTTATAATTTTTTATTTTCCAAGAAAGCGAAACGAGATATTTAAAACGGCATTGCGCCGCCCTCATGTATACCTCCGGGGGCGGCATCGAAAATCGCTACACGTCACAAACTTGTAAATGCTTAGAACTACCCCTATATCAAATTTCTATTTTCTATCTTTTTTGTTTCATACCCAAAGCCCTATTCCTACCGAACTTATTATTTACCCGAAGAAACATTAAAAAGAAGTAAAATTTAAGTACCTAAACCTATAAAGTGGAACTTATACCTGAATTTATAACCCATTTTCTGCATCGATCTTCTTCTTTAGGAAATCGAAAGAAATGTACCTCTCGATTGTTTCTGTAACTGTTGTTACAATTTCGAAAAGCACATTGGTTACGACTTAATTTCGAATTGTTTCTTTCCATTTTCACAAAACACAAAAATTATTTAGTCACTAACTAGGAAGTTTCTCAAATAAAAAAAAAACACAACACAAAATAATATAATTAGTCTAAAATTAGAAAAACACAAAATAAGTTAAAAAATATTCACAAAAAAAATAACTACGCAGCCAAAGATTAAATTTAATTTAATATATTAGGTAATTCTCTTCAAAACAAAATCAGTAGGTATGAAAACAACCATAATATGTATACCTAATATAATATAGGTAGCACTGATAATTTTTTTATTATAGGTATTATAAGATCTACAACAATCTTGTTACATCTTTGCCACATTGTCTACGTGAAATATTTAAAATATATGTAATAAATTGAAAAAGTATCTAGTCAATTCTTAAGTGGAGTTATAATTTTGACAAAGAATAATGTACATTAATACCTACTTGATTTCGGTATTGGTATAAAAGTCTAATATCCACGAAATAAATTTAATATACCTAATAATCATTAATCCATGCCATACAACATGTTTCAAGACTAGACCAGTCCCATAAACAGTGGCGAGCAATAATTAAATCAAAAGCTTTTAGCTTTTAGATATTTAGATTTTTTTATATACATCAACAAATTATTACAATGGAGCCAGAAGTATGTTTCTATCTAAAAGCTTTTCATTTAATGATTGTTCGCCACTGATCATGGGACTGGTCTAGTCTTGAAACATGTATGACATGGATTAAATATTATTTTATTAAATTTAATTCATAGAGATAAGGCTTTTATTTCAATACTGTACTTGTAATAAATCACCCTGTGTGTTTCTTTTACCGACGAATCGGCAACAGCACGACACACACCACATTCGCTTGTTTTTTTTTCTACCCTCCCTACGTATCCCCTCCAGATTAATACAGAATTTCATCAATCTCTCTCTCTGACAATACAGCATTGTCGATGCATAACTGTTGCAAATGATGTAAATAATTGTTATACGTTGCGTTTTGTTTCTGATATTAATAAACTACAAAACGGTTTCTGGCTGTGACAATACTGCTCTATGCTTTACACGCTAGTCTACGCCACGTAGTGGCTGGCATACTTAGAGATGTTCTCATTTTAATGCATTGGGCTGACTATCTATTGTGTAGATTAATCTTTGCTACGGGGTTAAAGTTATCTACATCAAAAGGTATGAATTAAAACACCAATTTCTAGTTTTTGATAATTATAAATTAATTTTGTTTAAAATATTTTACCAATAATGCGCAAGCATGTGCAGAACCACAGGCAGAACTATAACAATAAATTAGGAGACGTTATTGATTTCTCGAAGTAGCGCCTTCTCCAAAACACCAGAACTTAGAGATTTTTAAATACAAATCATGCTTCTAGAATCAAAACATCCATATTACAGGTATCTAGTTTTTTTTAAATGATATAACGATTAGAAATAAAACAGTTTGAGATTAATTTCCCATTTAATTGATATTGACACGTACGATTTATGACAGGTGAGTGAAAACTGCTGCTGGTATTGAAATATTATTAAGTAAACTGTCAGAGGTTTTCACTCAACTCACTTGATTGTGCCTGTGTCGTTTTATAAAACTTAAACGTCCATACATAACTTAAGCAAATCTAAGTGAGTCTGAGGAATATCAAGTGAGTGATGTAATAAAACAGCATAGTTTTTTCTGATGCCACTTCATTTTGTCCTAGACAATGACTTTGTTCAATTTTTTTTGCTCAGGCCAGTATATAAGACGACTAAACAACGATGCCGAAATACAGACAATTTGCCGGATAAAGTAACGACAATAGCAGTTGTAAGATCTGGCAACCGTGTATTTAACTGACGGCAACGACACTTCCTCTTGTCGTTTTCGCCATATTGCATTTTGCTCTCTTTCCGTTTAGACATTGAAGAGGTATGTTGTTGTTACAGAAATTTCTAGATTTTTCACGTGTTAAGAAACTTAAAATTGCACATAAACCAATTACATAACACTATTAAACCATTAAAACAATACCAGTTTGATAAAATATTGTGTATAAATTGTTAAAAATATATTTTAATCATGTTTTTGTGTCGCGACATTTTTTTCAGATACGGCATCAAACAACTCTCTTCAATTTCAATTTGTAAAGAACCAACAATAAGTTTAATAAGAAGAAACACAAGAAATCAACTATATAGTAATATTAATCATACATTAAACATGTAAGTACCTACATCATAGTTTCAATTATTATTAGTATTATTTTAAAGAATGTAATTACAAGTACGCCATGTTGTCTCACGAGAAAATCGATAATTCTAATGTTTCCTTTCATTTTTGGCATGCCACTATTTTACACTATAATAGTGCATGAGTGCGTATGAAAGGTAAATTAAATAGTAAAGGGAAATCATGCCTTCGGTGTCCACACATGTTAAAGTCTGGATTCCATCCTCAAATTTCCCTACAGTTTTTTTTTATTTTGTACTTATATCCTAGCGAAATAATTGTTTTGTAGGTTTGCACTATTATAATCTTAGCTTTTGTATTAATAAAAACATATTTTCATGAATCATGCTTTGAACACATGCTACACGTTATATTTTGCATAATGTTATACGACTATTATGTGTAGATTTTTTTTGAGGAATTCACTTTTTTCCAGCACAAATTTAGCTTGTTTTGTCGGTTTATTAGCTATAAGAATCTTACATTATTTTCATTTTTGATCTATGGAAAATTTTCGGTAATACTTAGGTACTGTTTTAGTTTTTTTATAATGTAATAAGCTCTATTATGTCTTAATTTTAGAACGAGACTTAACAAAAGTCTCTTTTTTCAATTTTTTTAATAAGTGCCGAGGTTTTTGCTTGTATGTCATGCCTAACTGGAATAAAAGCATTTACAAATCCGGCTCGAAGGACCAAATACTCTTAAGCTCGATTGATTCGAAACAATAGTAGTAAAATGGTCCTTCGAGCCCGATTTGAAAATATTCTTATTCCCGGTAAATCTGAATAACTTACACCGCGCATGCGCCTTACAACAACTTCTGTGATGCCACAATTCGGTTCGGAACGCGAACGAAACTCTTTTATTGTTGAAAATGACGAGGATTTGCACCGAACCGCGTGTAACTTAGTCAGATTTACCTGGAATAAAAGTATTTACAAATCCGGCTCGAAGGACCAAACACTCTTAAGCTCGATTGATTCGAAACTATAGTAGTAAAATGGTCCTTCGAGCCAGAATATGGCAATACTCTTATTCCCGGTAAATCTGATTAAGTTACACCGCGCCTGCGCCTTAAAACAACTTCTGTGATGTCACAATTCGGTTCGGAACGGGAACGAAACTCTTTTATTGTTGGAAATGACGAGGATTTGCTCCGAACCGCGTGTAACTTAGTCAGATTTACCCGGAATAAAAGTATTTACAAATCCGGCTCGAAGGACCAAATACTCTTAAGCTCGATTGATTCGAAACAATAGTAGTAAAAGGGTCCTTCGAGCCAGAATATGTAAATACTCTTATTCCCGGTAAATCTGAATAAGTTACACCGCGCCTGCGCCTTAAAACAACTTCTGTGATGTCACAATTCGGTTCGGAACGCGAACGAAACTCTTTTATTGTTGGAAATTACGATGATTTGCTCCGAACCGCGTGTAACTTAGTCAGATTTACCTGGAATAAAAGTATTTACAAATCTGGCTCGAAGGACCAAATACTTTTAAGCTCGTTTCATGCGAAACAATAGTAGTAAAAATGGAATTATTCACTTTTCTTCGCGTAAATATTTTTGACATTTAGTAGATCCATCTCAACACATATCTGTCACCGTATCCCATTTGCGCATGCGCAAATGGGATACGGAATTTAAACAGATCGACATAACCTATAAACGTATTTTGTAATAGAGTTTTGTTGTAACGATAACATTTTGTTAAATAAAATTGTATCTCGACCTCTTTGATGCGTAACGATTACGTTATTTCAGGTCGTCCTATAACGGTAAACAAAACGGTTACGGTAACAGTAGAAACGGTTACGGCAACAACCAAAGAAACGGTTACAACAACAGAAGTAGCAACGGCTACAACAAAAGCAACGGTTACGAAAATCGCAGTAACGGTTACAATAACCGATTCGGCAGTAACGGCGACTATTCGAGTAACGGTAAATCATTTGGTAGTAACGGTAAATTGGACAAGGTCGAATGGGAGAATAAAGAATTGCAACCGTTTAAGAAAGATTTTTATGTGGCGCATCCGACAGTGGCGAATCGAACAGAAAATGAGGTGGAACAGTATCGAGTGGCAAAGGAGATCACAGTTGAGGGAGCAGTACCCAATCCGATACAGAGTTTCCATGAGGCGTGCTTCCCCGATTATGTTATGGATGAGATCGTGCGGCAGGGATATGAAGAGCCTACATCAATACAGGTAAACTCACATTGTATTGTATTGTTGTTCGCCCGCCAGTTTTTTTTTTTTTTTGAATACGCGAATAAAATTTGACATGTAAAGTGTGTGAAATTGACATGATATTTTGGTATCAGAAGTGGGATCTTAATGAAAATTAAAGAATCCAAAAAAATGAAAAAATCCAAAAAACACTTCACTTTTTTGGATTCTTTCATTTTTTTGATTTTTTTGGATTCTTTTACTTTTTTAAATTCGTTCATTTTTTTTAATTCTTTAATTTTTTTGGATTCTTTCACTTTCTTGGATTCGTTCATTTTTTTTTTAATTCTTTCATCCATGAATCCAAAAAAGTGAAAGAATCCAAATAAATGAAAGAATCCAAAACAATGAAAGAATCTAAATAAAATGAAAGAATCCAAAAAACACTTCACTTTTTTGGATTCTTTCATTTTTTTGATTTTTGTGGATTCTTTCACTTTTTTAAATTCGTTCATTTTTTTTGAATTCTTTCACTTTTTTGGATTCGTTCATTTTTTTTTAATTCTTTCATCCATGAATCCAAAAAAGTGAAAGAATGCAAAAAGTGAAAGAATCCAAAAAAGCGAAAGATCCAAATTTCATTTTTTTGGATTCTTTCACTTTTTTGGATTCGTTCATTTTTTTTTTTGAATTCTTTCATCCATCAATCCAAAAAAGTGAAAGAATCCAAATAAATGAAAGAATCCAAATAAATGAAAGAATCCAAAAAAATTAAAGAATTCAAAAAAAAATGAAAGAATCCAAAAAAATTAAAGAATTCAAAAAAAAATGAAAGAATCCAAAAAAGTGAAAGAATCCAAATTTATTTTTTTTGGATTCTTTAATTTTTTTTGGATTCTTTGATTTTTTAATTTTTTTGGATTCTTTCACTTTTTTGGATTCTTTCATCCATGAATCCAAAAAAGTGAAAGAATCCAAATAAATGAAAGAATCCTTTTTTGGATTCGTTCATTTTTTTTTAATTCTTTCATTTTTTTGGATTCTTTAATTTTTTTGATTTTTTTTGGTTTCTCTCACTTTTTTTTGATTCGTTCATTTTTTTTTTAATTCTTTCATCCATGAATCCAAAAATGTGAAAGAATCCATTAAATGAAAGAATCCAAAAAAATGAATGAATCCAAAAAAATGAAAGAATTAAAAAAAAAATGAACGAATCCAAAAAAAAATGAAAGAATCCAAAAAAATGAATGATTTCAAAAAAAATGAACGAATCTAAACGAATTAAAAAAAATTTTTTTTGGATTCTTTAATTTTTTTGATTTTTTAATTTTTTTGGATTCTTTCATCCACGAATCCAGTGTGAAAGAATCCAGATAAATGCAAGAATCCAAAAAAAAATGAAAGAATCCAAAAAAATGAAAGAATCCAAAAAAATGAAAGAATTCAAAAAAAATTAACGAATTCAAAAAAAATGAACGAATTCAAAAAAAATGAACGAATCCAAAAAAGTGAAAGATTCCAAAAAAATCAAAAAAATGAAAGAATCCAAAAAAGTGAAAGATTCCAAAAAAATCAAAAAAATGAGAGAATCCAAAAAAAATGAAAGAAATAAAAAAAAATGAACGAGTTAAAAAACAAATTTTTTTGGATTCTTTAATTTTTTTGATTTTTTCATTTTTTTGGATTCTTTCACTTTTTTGGATTCTTTCATCCATGAATCCAGTGTGAAAGAATCCACATAAATGCAAGAATCCAAAAAAAAAATGAAAGAATCCAAAAAAATGAAAGAATTCAAAAAAAGTTAACGAATTCAAAGAAAATGAAGGAATCCAAAAAAGTGAAAGATTCCAAAAAAATTTTTGATTTTTTCATTTTTTGGGATTCTTTCACTTTTTTGGATTCTTTCATCCATGAATCCAGTGAAAGAATCCAGATAAATGCAAGAATCCAAAAAATGAAAGAATTCAAAAAAAAATTAACTAATTCATAAAAAATGAACGAATCCAAAAAAGTGAAAGATTCCAAAAAAATCAAAAAAATTAAAGAATCCAAAAAAGTGAAAGAATCCAAAAAAATTAATTAATAAAAAAAATCAAAGAATTTAAAAAATGAGAAATCCAAAAAAATTAAAGAATCCAAAAAACTGTGATTATGGGGGTTAGGCCATGTGCCTGATATTTTGTTTGAATTTATCAAAGGTCACAGCTCGTAATCCAGAAAGTGTCAGGCATTCTTACTAGGCTCAAATTATTCCGCGGGAAGAGGACTATTAGAAAAAAAATGAAAGAATCCAAAAAAAAATGAAAAAATGTTTGATTTACCCTGAAGAAGTTCTAAATAAAATAAACGAAACGTCGACTTGAGAGGTTTTTTTTCTTTCCGTTAGGCTCAAGGTTGGCCCATAGCGATGAGTGGTCAAGATATGGTCGGAGTTGCACACACAGGCTCCGGTAAAACCTTGGCATACGTCCTACCCGCCATTGTACACATCAACAATCAACCACCATTAGCAAGAGGTGATGGACCTATTGCATTAATTCTGGCACCCACCAGGGAGTTGGCGCAGCAAATTCAACAGGTGTGCACCGATTTTGGTCGGTCATCGCACATCCGTAACTCGTGCATCTTCGGGGGGGCGCCTAAAGGACCACAAGCGCGTGATTTGGAGCGGGGTGTTGAGATTTGTATCGCCACACCGGGAAGGTAAGCATTTCGTTACATTTTTGTTTTGTTTTATTTAATTTTTTATTTATTTTTTGAAAATTTCTTATTCTTCTTTGTTAATGAATTTTTATTCTGAGTTAGATTCTTTTTCTATGCAATTTTTTTTAATCTTTTGGGTACTTTTTTTGCTTTCAATTAATCAAGTACACATTCGTCTTGATTTTACATTATTTCAGTTGAATTTTACATGATTTCGGTTGAATTTTACATGATTTCGGTTGAATTTTACATTATTTCGGTTGAATTTACATTATTTAGTTTGAATTTACATTACTTCGGTTGAATTCACATTACTTGGGTTGAATTCACATTACTTGGGTTGAATTTACATTATTTCGGTTGAATTTACATTATTTCGGTTGAATTTACATTATTTAGGTTGAATTTACATTATTTCGTTTGAATTTACATTATTTCGGTTGAATTTACATTATTTCGGTTGAATTTACACTATTTAGGTTGAATTTACATTATTTCGGTTGAATTTACATTATTTAGGTTGAATTTACATTATTTCGGTTGAATTTACATTATTTCGGTTGAATTTACATTATTTCGGTTGAATTTACACTATTTAGGTTGAATTTACATTATTTCGGTTGAATTTCCATTATTTAGGTTGAATTTACATTATTTCGGTTGAATTTACATTATTTCGGTTGAATTTACATTATTTCGGTTGAATTTACATTATTTCGGTTGAATTTACATTATTTAGGTTGAATTTACATTATTTCGGTTGAATTTTACATTATTTAGTTTGAATTTACATTATTTAGTTTGAATTTACATTACTTCGGTTGGATTCACATTACTTGGGTTGAATTTACATTATTTAGGTTGAATTTACATTATTTCGGTTGAATTTACATTACTTCGGTTGAATTTACATTATTTAGGTTGAATTTACATTATTTCGGTTGAATTTACATTATTTCGGTTGAATTTACATTATTTCGGTTGAATTTACATTATTTCGGTTGAATTTACATTATTTCGGTTGAATTTACATTATTTAGGTTGAATTTACATTATTTAGGTTGAATTTACATTATTTCGTTTGAATTTACATTATTTCGTTTGAATTTACATTATTTCGTTTGAATTTACATTATTTCGGTTGAATTTACATTATTTAGGTTGAATTTACATTATTTCGGTTGAATCTACATTATTTAGGTTGAATTTACATTACTTCGGTTGAATTTACATTATTTCGGTTGAATTTACATTATTTAGGTTGAATTTACATTACTTCGGTTGAATTTACATTATTTAGGTTGAATTTACATTATTTAGGTTGAATTTACATTACTTCGGTTGAATTTACATTATTTAGGTTGAATTTACATTATTTCGGTTGAATTTACATTATTTAGGTTGAATTTACATTATTTCGGTTGAATCTACATTATTTAGGTTGAATTTACATTACTTCGGTTGAATTTACATTATTTCGGTTGAATTTACATTATTTAGGTTGAATTTACATTACTTCGGTTGAATTTACATTATTTAGGTTGAATTTACATTATTTAGGTTGAATTTACATTACTTCGGTTGAATTTACATTATTTAGGTTGAATTTACATTATTTCGGTTGAATTTACATTATTTAGGTTGAATTTACATTATTTAGGTTGAATTTACATTATTTCGTTTGAATTTACATTATTTCGTTTGAATTTACATTATTTCGTTTGAATTTACATTATTTCGGTTGAATTTCCATTATTTAGGTTGAATTTACATTATTTCGGTTGAATTTACATTATTTCGGTTGAATTTACATTATTTCGGTTGAATTTACATTATTTCGGTTGAATTTACATTATTTAGGTTGAATTTACATTATTTCGGTTGAATTTTACATTATTTAGTTTGAATTTACATTATTTAGTTTGAATTTACATTACTTCGGTTGGATTCACATTACTTGGGTTGAATTTACATTATTTAGGTTGAATTTACATTATTTCGGTTGAATTTACATTACTTCGGTTGAATTTACATTATTTAGGTTGAATTTACATTATTTCGGTTGAATTTACATTATTTCGGTTGAATTTACATTATTTCGGTTGAATTTACATTATTTCGGTTGAATTTACATTATTTCGGTTGAATTTACATTATTTAGGTTGAATTTACATTATTTAGGTTGAATTTACATTATTTCGTTTGAATTTACATTATTTCGTTTGAATTTACATTATTTCGTTTGAATTTACATTATTTCGGTTGAATTTACATTATTTAGGTTGAATTTACATTATTTCGGTTGAATCTACATTATTTAGGTTGAATTTACATTACTTCGGTTGAATTTACATTATTTCGGTTGAATTTACATTATTTAGGTTGAATTTACATTACTTCGGTTGAATTTACATTATTTAGGTTGAATTTACATTATTTAGGTTGAATTTACATTACTTCGGTTGAATTTACATTATTTAGGTTGAATTTACATTATTTCTGTTGAAACTTTCGATCCCAACGTCATATTCCGTTTTAATGTTTGTTTTGTTTGGAATTTTACATCATTCAAGTTGAGATTTACAGTTTTATATTATTTCGGTTGAATTTACATTATTTCGGTTGATTTTACATTATTTCTGTTGAATTTACATTATTTCGGTTGAATTTACATTATTTCGGTTGAATTTACATTATTTCGGTTGAATGTACATTATTTCGGTTGAATTTACATTATTTCTGTTGAATTTACATTATTTCGGTTGAATTTACATTATTTCGGTTGAATTTACATTATTTAGGTTGAATTTCCATTATTTCGGTTGAATTTACATTACTTAGGTTGAATTTACATTATTTCTGTTGAAACTTTTCTTTCCAATTTTACATTCCGGATTAATGTTTGTTCTGGTTGGAATTTTACATCATTCAACTTGAAATTTACATTATTACGGTTGAATTTTTAATTTATTCAGACTCGATTTTATCTCAGGTTGAAATTTACATTCAAATTCGACAGGGCAAGGGAAATTCTTGGGGATTTTTAAGAAATGATGAAAGAATGCAATGACTTGTATTTTTACTTAATTTTCTATCCACAGACTTATTGATTTCCTGGAAAAAGGAACCACCAACTTGGAGCGTTGCACCTACCTGGTATTAGACGAGGCTGACCGTATGCTTGACATGGGTTTCGAACCGCAAATCCGTAAAATCCTCAGCCAGATCCGACCTGACCGACAAACATTGATGTGGTCGGCAACATGGCCGAAAGAGGTGCGCAAATTGGCCGCCGATTTTGTACGCGACTTTGTCCAAATCAATGTTGGATCGTTGCAATTGAGCGCCAACCATAATATTCTCCAAATCGTCGACGTATGTCAGGAGCACGAAAAAGAATCAAAGTAAGTTTGGGGGGGTTAAATGATGACGGGTTTTTATCCTTCCATTTTTGGCATGCCACTGTTTTAACACTATAGCTGTGCATGAGTGCTTATGGAAGGTAAAGTAAAAGGGGGAAATCATGCCTTCGGTGTCCACACATGTTAAAGTCTGGATTCCATCCTCAAATTTCCCCACAATTTTTAGTTTTGTCCTGGCTCGAAGGACCAAAAAATTTTTTTTCGCATCTGAAATAAATTTATTTTCGCAAATTCTCTAGGTTGGCCGCCTTACTTCAAGAAATCGGTTCAAATTCTGAGCCGGGAGCAAAAATCATCATTTTCGTGGAGACGAAAAAGAAGGTTGAGGGCATTACGCGTGGCATTCGTCGTGTGGGTTGGCCAGCAGTGTGTATGCATGGCGATAAAAGCCAACAGGAACGTGATTATGTGTTGCGGGAGTTCCGGAATGGGAAATCGACCATTTTGGTGGCGACTGATGTAGCTGCTCGAGGTTTAGGTGAGTTTTTCTTTTTAGAGCATCTTTTAAATATCGGGAGCGCGCGAATTGGGTGGTTTTTTGCAGGGAAATTAACAGTTTTGTCCTGGCTCGAAGGACCAAAATATACTTTTTTACTTGTAACTCGACATTTTTTATTTTCATAGAATTTTCTACACTTTTTTTATATTTTTCTTCACAACTTTGAAAGGATTTCTTGAGGTATCGCGCTGAACCTGAAGAAAATTATTTATAAACCTAGTTTCAGGCTTTTTATGTGCAAAAAGTGTAGTGTGTGAAGATGACCGCTTGTCGAATATACTAATCTGCGATTTTTGCATTGAAATAAACATTTTTTGTCCTGGCTCGAAGGGCCAAAATATACTTTTTACTTGTAATTCGACATTTTTTATTTTCATAGAATTTTCTACACTATTTTTATATTTTTCTTCACAACTTTGAAAGGATTTCTTGAAGTATCGCGCTGAACCTGAAGAAAATTATTTATAAACCTAGTTTCAGGTTTTTTATGTGCAAAAAGTGTAGTGTGTGAAGATGACCGCTTGCCGAATATACTAATCTGCGATTTTTGCATTGAAATAAACATTTTTTGTCCTGGCTCGAAGGTCCAAAATATACTTTTTACTTGTAACTCGACACTTTTTATTTTCATAGTATTTTCTACACTATTTTTATATTTTTCTTGACAACTTTGAAAGGATTTCTTGAAGTATCACGGTGAACCTGAAGAAAATTATTTATAAACCTAGTTTCAGGCTTTTTATGTGCAAAAAGTGTAGTGTGTGAAGATGACCGCTTGCCGAATATACTAATCTGCGATTTTTGCATTGAAATAAACAGTTTTTGTCCTGGCTCGAAGGACCAAAATATACTTTTTACTTGTAACTCGACACTTTCGATTTTCATAGAATTTTCTACACTATTTTTATATTTTTCTTCACAACTTTGAAAGGATTTCTTGAAGTATCGCGCTGAACCTGAAGAAAATTATTTATAAACCTAGTTTCAGGCTTTTTATGTGCAAAAAGTGTAGTGTGTGAAGATGACCGCTTGCCGAATATACTAATCTGCGATTTTTGCATTGAAATAAACATTTTTTGTCCTGGCTCGAAGGACCAAAATATACTTTTTACTTGTAACTCAACACTTTTTATTTTCATAGAATTTTCTACACTATTTTTATATTTTTCTTTACTACTTTGAAAGGATTTCTTGAAGTATCGCGCTGAACCTGAAGAAAATTATTTATAAACCTAGTTTCAGGTTTTTTATGTGCAAAAAGTGTAGTGTGTGAAGATGACCGCTTGCCGAATATACTAATCTGCGATTTTTGCATTGAAATAAACATTTTTTGTCCTGGCTCGAAGGACCAAAATATACTTTTTACTTGTAACTCGACATTTTTTATTTTCATAGAATTTTCTACACTTTTTTTATATTTTTCTTTACAACTTTGAAAGGATTTCTTGAAGTATCGCGCTGAACCTGAAGAAAATTATTTATAAACCTAGTTTCAGGCTTTTTATGTGCAAAAAGTGTAGTGTGTGAAGATGACCGCATGCCGTATATACTAATCTGCGATTTTCGCATTGAAATAAACATTTTTTGTCCTGGCTCGAAGGACCAAAATATACTTTTTACTTGTAACTCGACACTTTTTATTTTCATAGAATTTTCTACAATATTTTTATATTTTTCTTTACAACTTTGAAAGGATTTCTTGAAGTATCGCGGTGAATCTGAAGAAAATTATTTATAAACCTAGTTTCAGGCTTTTTATGTGCAAAAAGTGTAGTGTGTGAAGATGACCGCTTGCCGAATATACTAATCTGCGATTTTCGCATTGAAATAAACATTTTTTGTCCTGGCTCGAAGGACCAAAATATACTTTTTACTTGTAACTCGACACTTTTTATTTTCATAGAATTTTCTACACTATTTTTATATTTTTCTTTACAACTTTGAAAGGATTTCTTGAAGTATCGCGCTGAACCTGAAGAAAATTATTTATAAACCTAGTTTCAGGCTTTTTATGTGCAAAAAGTGTAGTGTGTGAAGATGACCGCATGCCGTATATACTAATCTGCGATTTTCGCATTGAAATAAACATTTTTTGTCCTGGCTCGAAGGACCAAAATATACTTTTTACTTGTAACTCGACACTTTTTATTTTCATAGAATTTTCTACACTATTTTTATATTTTTCTTTACAACTTTGAAAGGATTTCTTGAAGTATCGCGCTGAACCTGAAGAAAATTATTTATAAACCTAGTTTCAGGCTTTTTATGTGCAAAAAGTGTAGTGTGTGAAGATGACCGCATGCCGTATATACTAATCTGCGATTTTCGCATTGAAATAAACATTTTTTGTCCTGGCTCGAATGACCAAAATATACTTTTTACTTGTAACTCGACACTTTTTATTTTCATAGAATTTTCTACACTATTTTTATATTTTTCTTTACAACTTTGAACGGATTTCTTGAAGTATCGCGGTGAACCTGAAGAAAATTATTTATAAACCTAGTTTCAGGCTTTTTATGTGCAAAAAGTGTAGTGTGTGAAGATGACCGCTTGCCAAATATACTAATCTGCGATTTTTGCATTGAAATAAACATTTTTTGTCCTGGCTCGAAGGACCAAAATATACTTTTTACTTGTAACTCGACACTTTTTATTTTCATAGAATTTTCTACACTATTTTTATATTTTTCTTTACAACTTTGAAAGGATTTCTTGAAGTATCGCGCTGAACCTGAAGAAAATTATTTATAAACCTAGTTTCAGGCTTTTTATGTGCAAAAAGTGTAGTGTGTGAAGATGACCGCTTGCCGAATATACTAATCTGCGATTTTCGCATTGAAATAAACAATTTTTCTCCTGGCTCGAAGGACCAAAATATACTTTTTACTTGTAACTCGACACTTTTTATTTTCATAGAATTTTCTACACTTTTTTTATATTTTTCTTTACAACTTTGAAAGGATTTCTTGAAGTATCGCGGTGAACCTGAAGAAAATTATTTATAAACCTAGTTTCAGGCCTTTTATGTGCAAAAAGTGTAGTGTGTGAAGATGACCGCTTGCCGAATATACTAATCTGCGATTTTTGCATTGAAATAAACATTTTTTGTCCTGGCTCGAAGGACCAAAATATACTTTTTACTTGTAACTCGACACTTTTTATTTTCATAGAATTTTCTACACTATTTTTATATTTTTCTTTACAACTTTGAAAGGATTTCTTGAAGTATCGCGCTGAACCTGAAGAAAATTATTTATAAACCTAGTTTCAGGCTTTTTATGTGCAAAAAGTGTAGTGTGTGAAGATGACCGCTTGCCGAATATACTAATCTGCGATTTTTGCATTGAAATAAACATTTTTTGTCCTGGCTCGAAGGACCAAAATATACTTTTTACTTGTAACTCGACACTTTTTATTTTCATAGAATTTTCTACACTATTTTTATATTTTTCTTCACAACTTTGAAAGGATTTCTTGAAGTATCGCGTTGAACCTGAAGAAAATTATTTATAAACCTAGTTTCAGGCTTTTTATGTGCAAAAAGTGTAGTGTGTGAAGATGACCGCTTGCCGAATATACTAATCTGCGATTTTTGCATTGAAATAAACAGTGTTTGTCCTGGCTCGAAGGACCAAAATATACTTTTTACTTGTAACTCGACACTTTTTATTTTCATAGAATTTTCTACACTTTTTTTATATTTTTCTTTACAACTTTGAAAGGATTTCTTGAAGTATCGCGCTGAACCTGAAGAAAATTATTTATAAACCTAGCTTCAGGCTTTTTATGTGCAAAAAGTGTAGTGTGTGATGATGACCGCTTGCCGAATATACTAATCTGCGATTTTTGCATTGAAATAAACATTTTTTGTCCTGGCTCGAAGGACCAAAATATACTTTTTACTTGTAACTCGACACTTTTTATTTTCATAGAATTTTCTACACTATTTTTATATTTTTCTTTACAACTTTGAAAGCATTTCTTGAAGTATCGCGGTGAACCTGAAGAAAATTATTTATAAACCTAGTTTCAGGCTTTTTATGTGCAAAAAGTGTAGTGTGTGATGATGACCGCTTGCCGAATACACTAATCTGCGATTTTCGCATTGAAATAAACATTTTTTGTCCTGGCTCGAAGGACCAAAATATACTTTTTACTTGTAACTCGACACTTTTTATTTTCGTAGAATTTTCTACACTATTTTTATATTTTTCTTTACAACTTTGAACGGATTTCTTGAAGTATCGCGGTGAACCTGAAGAAAATTATTTATAAACCTAGTTTCAGGCTTTTTATGTGCAAAAAGTGTAGTGTGTGAAGATGACCGCTTGCCAAATATACTAATCTGCGATTTTTGCATTGAAATAAACATTTTTTGTCCTGGCTCGAAGGACCAAAATATACTTTTTACTTGTAACTCGACACTTTTTATTTTCATAGAATTTTCTACACTTTTTTTATATTTTTCTTTACAACTTTGAAAGGATTTCTTGAAGTATCGCGGTGAACCTGAAGAAAATTATTTATAAACCTAGTTTCAGGCTTTTTATGTGCAAAAAGTGTAGTGTGTGAAGATGACCGCTTGCCGAATATACTAATCTGCGATTTTTGCATTGAAATAAACATTTTTTGTCCTGGCTCGAAGGACCAAAATATACTTTTTACTTGTAACTCGACACTTTTTATTTTCATAGAATTTTCTACACAATTTTTATATTTTTCTTTACAACTTTGAAAGAATTTCGTGAAGCATCGCGGTGAACCTGAAGAAAATTATTTATAAACCTAGTTTCAGGCTTTTTATGTGCAAAAAGTGTAGTGTCTGAAGATGACCGCTTGCCGAATATATTAATCTGCGATTTTCGCATTGAAATAAACATTTTTTGTCCTGGCTCGAAGGACCAAAATATACTTTTTACTTGTAACTCGACACTTTTTATTTTCATAGAATTTTCTACACTATTTTTATATTTTTCTTTACAACTTTGAAAGGATTTTTTGAAGTATCGCGCTGAACCTGAAGAAAATTATTTATAAACCTAGTTTCAGGCTTTTTATGTGCAAAAAGTGTAGTGTGTGAAGATGACCGCTTGCCGAATATACTAATCTGCGATTTTTGCATTGAAATAAACATTTTTTGTCCTGGCTCGAAGGACCAAAATATACTTTTTACTTGTAACTCGACACTTTTTATTTTCATAGAATTTTCTACACTATTTTTATATTTTTCTTCACAACTTTGAAAGGATTTCTTGAAGTATCGCGTTGAACCTGAAGAAAATTATTTATAAACCTAGTTTCAGGCTTTTTATGTGCAAAAAGTGTAGTGTGTGAAGATGACCGCTTGCCGAATATACTAATCTGCGATTTTTGCATTGAAATAAACAGTGTTTGTCCTGGCTCGAAGGACCAAAATATACTTTTTACTTGTAACTCGACACTTTTTATTTTCATAGAATTTTCTACACTTTTTTTATATTTTTCTTTACAACTTTGAAAGGATTTCTTGAAGTATCGCGTTGAACCTGAAGAAAATTATTTATAAACCTAGTTTCAGGCTTTTTATGTGCAAAAAGTGTAGTGTGTGAAGATGACCGCTTGCCGAATATACTAATCTGCGATTTTCGCATTGAAATAAACAGTTTTTGTCCTGGCTCGAAGGACCAAAATATACTTTTTTACTTGTAACTCGACACTTTTTATTTTCATAGAATTTTCTACACTATTTTTATATTTTTCTTTACAACTTTGAAAGCATTTCTTGAAGTATCGCGGTGAACCTGAAGAAAATTATTTATAAACCTAGTTTCAGGCTTTTTATGTGCAAAAAGTGTAGTGTGTGATGATGACCGCTTGCCGAATATACTAATCTGCGATTTTCGCATTGAAATAAACATTTTTTATCCTGGCTCGAAGGACCAAAATGTACTTTTTACTTGTAACACCCGCGTTTGTTGATTTTTCTAGATGTGGACGGTATCAAATACGTTGTAAATTATGATTACCCGAATTCCTCAGAAGATTACATTCACAGAATTGGTAGAACCGGACGATCTGACACCACAGGCACATCATATGCATTCTTCACACCGTCCAACATTAAACAAGCACGAGACTTGGTTTCGGTACTAACAGAAGCTAACCAGGTAAGCTGGAATTGATTGTTGTTTTGTAACGCTCAAGATCCTTTCATTTTTGGCATGCCACTGTTTTACACTATAACTGTGCATGAGTGCTTATGAAAGGTAAATTGAATTAGAAAGGGGAAATCATGCCTTCGGTGTTCACACATGTTTAAGTCTGAATTCCATCCTCAAATTTCCCCACAGTTTTTTTTTTTCAGAATTTTCATTATTTTTTTTCGGGCTCGAAGGGTCAAAATGATGGGCTTAAGTGAACTGTTTTGATTTTGACCGAATTTTTACTTTTTTTTATTTTATTTGACACAAAACTTTGGGGCTGGAAGGTCCAAAATGAAAATATAGTATTTTACTCCATTTTTATCTGGCTCGAAGGACCAAAATGACTTTTACCTTACCTTATTTTAGGTCATTTCATCTGACTCGTACGACATACATACAGTTTTACAGGTTTTATGCTGATTGGATGTCGGCTCGAAGGACCAAATATCTAAATATTTTTATCGATATTTACAGCTCAATACTTATACGCTTTTTAACAATTTATTGATGTTTTTATCTAGCTCGAAGAACCACAATGTTGGGTTTAAAATCGTGCCAGGAAACTTAGTAGATTTTTCAGTTGGCTCGAAGGACCAAAATGCTTTAAAGTAAAGTGTTGTTTTAACTTTTTTTTTAGCTTATTTTACGCGATTTTATCTGGTTCGAAGGACCAAACTACATACATACAATTTTTTATGCTTTATGCTGATTGGATATCGGCTCGAAGGACCAAAATATCTAAATAAACACATGTTATGCGTCTATTAACTTTTCATTTCAAATTGTTCAAGTATTTTACCGAATTCACTTTTCTCTTTCTTAAATTGCTGCATTTTTAATTTTTTTTATCCTGGCTCGAAGGGTCAACATGATGGGCTTAAGTAAACTTTTTTTTTTTTACGGAATTTTCTCATTTTATTTTTACTTCTAACACAGACAGTATTGACTTTATTTTACTCCATTTTTATCTGGCTCGAAGGACCAAAATGCTTTAAAGTAAAGTATTGTTTTGACTTTGTTTTGAGCTTATTTATGCAATTTTATATGGCTCGAAGGACCAAACTACATACATACAATTTTTTGTGTTTTGTGCTGATCGGATATCGGCTCGAAGGACCAAAACATCTAAATAAACACATGTTATGCGTCTATTAATTTTTCAGTTCAAATTGTTCAAGGAATTTACCGAATTCACTTTTCTCTTTCTTAAATTGCTGAATTTTTAATTCTTTTATCCTGGCTCGAAGGGTCAACATGATGGGCTTAAGTAAACTGTTTTTTTTACGGAATTTTCCCATTTTATTTTTACTTCTAACACAGACAGTATTGACTTTATTTTACTTCATTTTTATCTGGCTCGAAGGACCAAAATGCTTTAAAGTAAAGTATTGTTTTGACTGTTTTGAGCTTATTTATGCAATTTTATATGGCTCGAAGGACCAAACTACATACATACAATTTTTTGTGTTTTGTGCTGATCGGATATCGGCTCGAAGGACCAAAACATCTAAATAAACACATGTTATGCGTCTATTAATTTTTCAGTTCAAATTGTTCAAGGAATTTACCGAATTCACTTTTCTCTTTCTTAAATTGCTGAATTTTTAATTCTTTTATCCTGGCTCGAAGGGTCAACATGATGGGCTTAAGTAAACTGTTTTTTTTACGGAATTTTCCCATTTTATTTTTACTTCTAACATAGACAGTATTGACTTTATTTTACTTCATTTTTATCTGGCTCGAAGGACCAAAATGCTTTAAAGTAAAGTATTGTTTTGACTGTTTTGAGCTTATTGATGCGATTTTATCTGGCTCGAAGGACCAAAGTACATATATACAATTTTTTGTATTTTGTGCTGATTGGATATCGGCTCGAAGGACCAAAATATCTAAATAAACACATGTTATGCGTCTATTAATTTTTCATTTCAAATTGTTCAAGTAATTTACCGAATTCACTTTTCTCTTTCTTAAATTGCTGCATTTTTAAATTTTTATCCTGGCTCGAAGGGTCAACATGATGAGCTTAAGTAAACTGTTTTTTACGGAATTTTCCCATTTTATTTTTACTTCTAACACAGACAGTATTGAATTTATTTTACTCTATTTTTATCTGGCTCGAAGGACCAAAATGCTTTAAAGTAAAGTATTGTTTTGACTTTGTTTTGAGCTTATTTATGCGATTTTATCTGGCTCGAAGGACCAAACTACATACATACAATTTTGTTTGTGTTTTGTGCTGATTGGATATTGGCTCGAAGGACCAAAATATCTAAATAAACACATTTTGTTAGTGTATCGGTATTTCCAGTTCAATACTTATGCGTCTATTAATTTTTCAGTTCAAATTCACTTTTCTCTTAAATTGCTGAATTTTTAATTTTTTTATCCTGGCTCGAAGGGTCAACATGATGGGCTTAAGTAAACTGTTTTTTTACGGAATTTTCCCATTTTATTTTTACTTCTAACACAGACAGTATTGACTTTATTTTACTCCATTTTTATCTGGCTCGAAGGACCAAAATGCTTTAAAGTAAAGTATTGTTTTGACTTTGTTTTGAGCTTATTTATGCAATTTTATATGGCTCGAAGGACCAAACTACATACATACAATTTTTTGTGTTTTGTGCTGATCGGATATCGGCTCGAAGGACCAAAATATCTAAATAAACACATGTTTAAGTGTATCGGTATTTCCAGTTCAATACTTATGCGTTTATTTATTTTTATAGTTCAAATTCACTTTTCTCTTTCTTAAATTGCTGAATTTTTAATTTTTTTATCCTGGCTCGAAGGGTCAACATGATGGGCTTAAGTAAACTGTTTTTTTTTTACGGAATTTTCCCATTTTGTTTTTACTTCTAACACAGACAGTTTTGACTTTATTTGACTCCATTTTTATCTGGCTCGAAGGACCAAAATGCTTTAAAGTAAAGTATTGTTTTGACTCTGTTTTGAGCTTATTTATGCGATTTTATCTGGCTCGAAGGACCAAACTACATACATACAATTTTGTTTGTGTTTTGTGCTGATTGGATGTCGGCTCGAAGGACCAAAATATCTAAATAAACACATGTTATGCGTCTATTAATTTTTCAGTTCAAAGTGTTCAAGGAATTTACCGAATTCACTTTTCTCTTTCTTAAATTGCTGCATTTTTAATTTTTTTATCCTGGCTCGAAGGGTCAACATGATGGGCTTAAGTAAACTGTTTTTTTTACGGAATTTTCCCATTTTATTTTTACTTCTAACACAGACAGTATTGACTTTATTTTACTCCATTTATATATGGCTCGAAGGACCAAAATGCTTTAAATAAAGTAAAGTATTGGTTTGAGCTTGTTTATGCGATTTTATCTGGCTCGAAGGACCAAACTACATACATACAATTTTTTGTGCTATATGCTGATTGGATATCGGCTCGAAGGACCAAAATATCTAAATAAACACATGTTTAAGTGTATCGGTATTTCCAGTTCAATACTTATGCGTCTATTAATTTTTCAGTTCAAATTCACTTTTCTGTTTCTTAAATTGCTGAATTTTTTTTACGGAATTTTCCTCCATTTTTATCTGGCTCGAAGGACCAAAATGCTTTAAAGTAAAGTATTGTTTTGACTCTGTTTTGAGCTTATTTATGCGATTTTATCTGGCTCGAAGGACCAAACTACATACATACAATTTTGTTTGTGTTTTGTGCTGATTGGATGTCGGCTCGAAGGACCAAAATATCTAAATAAACACATGTTATGCGTCTATTAATTTTTCAGTTCAAAGTGTTCAAGGAATTTACCGAATTCACTTTTCTCTTTCTTAAATTGCTGCATTTTTAATTTTTTTATCCTGGCTCGAAGGGTCAACATGATGGGCTTAAGTAAACTTTTTTTTTTTACGGAATTTTCCCATTTTATTTTTACTTCTAACACAGACTTTATTTTACTCCATTTTTATCTGGCTCGAAGGACCAAAATGAGGAATGTATATGTATTTTCTAGGTGGTAAACCCCAAATTGGTCGAAATGGCCGGTAAAGGTGGCAGTGGGGGAGGTAACGGTTGGTCACGAGGAAGTAGATGGGGTTATATTGGCAGGAATGGCTCAAGCAACAATGGTTACGGCGGTGGTAGAGGTCGCGAAAATAACCAGAGCAGCGGACCCAGACATGTGAAATTCGGAAAGTAAAACTTAGTAGTCTTTAATCTTAATTTATTTCACAATTAATTAATCTTTAAAAATAAAATATATTTTTCTTGAATATGATCTTAAAAAAAATTGTCCCAATTTTTTATTTACGTGTGTAAAGTAGAAAATATTTGTAGCCAAAAATTACAAGTACAGCGCATTTTAAAGTATAGTATTATTAAATAGGAAAAATTATAAGAAATTTCCAGCATTCCTTCTACGTTTTTCGAAACAAAATCTGTTTGAAATTGACTAAAAAAGAGTTTTTCCACACTAGGGCGTTAATTATATAATTCTGCAACATTTTTTTCATGTTACACTCCGTTCACACAATCTAAATCTGGTATTTTTTATTGTGATGAAAATCCGGCTCGAAGGACCAAAAAAAATGTACGAAATTAATGGTGGTTTATCATCTATTTTTGTCTATAATTTGATATTTTCCCAAATTTATATCAACTGAATTCAAACAATAAAGCGTAATAATAAAAATTCGACAGTTTGTTTGTTTTTGCTGTGGTTATTTTTGCAGGAAAATATATCGAATTCATATTCATTCATAGCGAATCCATCTTATAACACTTATATAAGCGCATAAAATCAACATATAACGCATAAAGATGCCATTCAATAGAATTTTTATTGAATGGCGTCTTTATGCGTTATATGTTGATTTTATGCGCTTATATAAGTATATAAATCAATATATAACACTTATATAATTATATAAAATCAACATAATATAATAACGCATAAAAACATAATTAAAATGTATACCATTTTTAATTAAAATGAAAAATTCTATTGAATGGCGTCTTTATGTGTTATATGTTGATTTTATATAGTTATATAAGTGTTATATGTTGATTTATGTATTTATATAAGCGCATAAAATCAACATATAACGCATAAAGATGCCACTCAATAGAATTTTTCATTTTAATTATGTCTTTATGCGTTATTATGTTATGTTGATTTTATATAATTATATAAGTGTTATATGTTGATTTATGTACTTATATAAGCGCATAAGATCAACATATAACGCATAAAGATGCCATTCAATAGAATTTTTATTGTATGGCGTGTTTATGCGTTATATGTTGATTTTATGCGCTTATATAAGTACATAAATCAACATATAACACTTATATAATTATATAAAATCGACATATAACGCATAAAGATGCCATTCAATATAAGTTTTATTGAATGGCGTCTTTATGCGTTATATGTTGATTTTATGCGCTTATATAAGTATATAAATCAACATATAACACTTATATAATTATATAAAATCAACATAATATAATAACGCATAAAGACATAATTAAAATGTATACCATTTTTAATTACAATGAAACATTCTATTGAATGGCGTCTTTATGTGTTATATGTTGATTTTATATAATTATATAAGTGTTATATGTTGATTTATGTACTTATATAAGCGCATAAAATCAGCATATATCACTTATAAAGTACATATAGCAAATAATCATTCTGATAATAAAACCTTAATGGCCACTATTACGAATAATCATTCTGATAATAAACCCTTAATGGCCACTATTACGAATAATCATTCTGATAATAAAACCTTAATGGCCACTATTACGAATAATCTTTATGAATGTCAGCGTTGTTCGTATAAAAGTTCATCCAGTACAGTTTTTAAAATTCATATGTTAAAACATAAAGAAATATCAAAAGATTTTGAGAAACTTTATTGTGCAAATTGTGCATATTTTACTTACACTGAAAAGAGTTTAGCACAACATTGCCATAATAGACCATATGTTGGGTTTAAAATCGTGCCAGGAAACTTTGTAGGTTTTTCAGTTTTTACATTTTATTTAACACATACTTGGCTCGAAGGTCCAAAATGGTTTATAAAATACAGTATGTATTTATACCAACTTTTTTTTACTCCATTTTTTTCTGGCTCGAAGGACCAAAATGCCTTAAAATAAAGTATTGTTTGAACTTTTTCTTTAGCTTATTTTACGCGATTTTATCTGGCTCGAAGGACCAAAGTACATACATACGTTTTATGCTGATTGGATATCGGCTCGAAGGACCATTTTTTATCGTTATTTACAGCTCAATACTTATACGGAAGAATTTATTGTTGTTTTTAACTGACTCTCGAGGAACCACAATGTTGGATTTAGAATTGTGCTGGGAAACTTTGTAGATTTTTCAGTTTTTACCTTCATACTTGGCTCGAAGGTCCAAAATGGTTTAAAATACAGTATGTATTTATATCAACTTTATTTTACTCCATTTTTATCTGGCTCGAAGGACCAAAATGCTTTAAAGTAAAGTATTGTTTTGACCTCACCCGACGAGGCAAGGAATTTAGCCCCCAGAGAAATCATCAACTTTATGAAAGGTGTGGGACAGCTGGGCAATTCATAGATTAGAGTCATTCACAAAACGACTCCGAAAAACAATCTACCATTGTTTTGAGCTTATTTATGCGATTTTATCTGGCTCAAAGGACCAAACTACATACATACTATTTTTTGTCTTTTGTACTGATTGGATATCGGTTCGAAGGACAAAGATATCTAAATAAACATGGGAAAAATAACATGTTATGCGTCTATTAATTTTTCAGTTCAAATTGTTCAAGTAATTTACCGAATTCACTTTTCTCTTTCTTAAATTGCTGAATTTTTAATTTTTTTATCCTGGCTCGAAGGGTCAACATGATGGGCTTAAGTAAACTGTTTTTTTTTACGGAATTTTCCCATTTTATTTTTACTTCTAACACAGGCAGTATTGACTTTATTTTACTCCATTTATATCTGACTCGAAGGACCAAAATGCTTTAAAGTAAAGTATTGTTTTGAGCTTATTTATGCGATTTTATCTGGCTCGAAGGACCAAACTACATACATACAATTTTTTGTGCTTCATGCTGATTGGATATCGGCTCGAAGGACCAAAATATCTAAATAAACACATGTTTAAGTGTATCGGTATTTCCAGTTCAATACTTATGCGTCTATTAATTTTTCAGTTTAAATTCACTTTTCTTTTTCTTAAATTGCTAAATTTTTTTATCCTGGCGCGAAGGGTCAACATGATGGGCTTAAGTAAACTGTTTTTTGTACAATGTGTAGTAAAGGATTTACATACAAACGGAGTCTTGATAGTCATATATCAAATGCTGATCATTCTGATAAAAAAACCTTAATGGCCACTATTACGAATAGTCTGATGACTATTAATAACCAAAAAAACTGTTACAAAATTGATTGCACTGGTGTGGAAACGTCGGAATATTTTCAGGAATATTTATTGGTTGAGTATTGACCGTTTGATCACAAATCTATTAAGGAAAATAAACAATAATGATGAGATTATTGCGTTGAAAGTATTTTATTTTCTTTTAATACTTTTTATAATTAATTTATCCAATTAGGTTTAATTCTATTTTGTATTTTGTTACATCTGTGATAGTTGAAAGAAGTTGTACTGATTGAGTACTACGATGATATGATTTCTTGTGTTTTTTCTTATTAAACTTCGTTAATTTTCCATAAATAAATTTAACGAGAACCTAATTGTAATGAGAGTATTTGTAATAGAAAAGTGAAGCAAATAAATGTTTTAAAATTATATATACTGAGTGTATTATTAGTTTTCCCTAACCATTTCTAGGTGATAACAGGTCGGATGTAGCCATTGGATTTTGCTGCATCAACATATCTCTTATGACTTCTTTTCTTATTCCTTAGATCACAATTTTCAGGCCTTGGGAGCTGGATGATGGTAGGTGAGATCCTTCTCAGTAAGTTCAATAAAACTTATGACGAAAATTGGTTGATTCAAGTAGAATTGAGACTGATTTTGCTGAATCATTACGGATATATTTGACTTGCAAATAAGGTAGACGTTATTAACGTTAACCGTAACACTAGAGTGTTACGGTTAACGTTATTTTGACATCTGAGCATGCGAATTTGTCTAGGACTATCTTTATTCAAATTACGTTATCTTAAAATCAAGTGCGCAGGCTCAGATGTCAAAATAACGTTAACCGTAATACTAGACCTTATTTGCAAGTGAAATATCTGTATTGATTCGACATCAGTCTCAATTCTACTTGAAGGTATGGCCAATCGTTTCGTGATTGTATTTCAACCTTATTTTGACATCTGAGCAATCGCCGATGAAAATAAAATAAGGTAAAAATAAAGCAATCGCTTATAGCTGTTTTAATAAAGTCTAGGACTATCCTTATTCAAATTACGTTATTTTAAAATCAAGTGCGCATACTCAGATGTCAAAATAACGTTAACCGTAATACTAGACCTTATTTCCAAGTGAAATATCTTTAATAATTTGATAAAATCAGTCTCAATTCTGCTTGAAGGTATGTCCAATCGTTTCGTGATAGTATTTCAACCTTATTTTGACATCTGAGCAAGCGCAAATGAAAATAAAATAAGGTAAAAATAAATCCATCGCTTATAGCTGTTTTAATAAAGTCTAGGACTATCCTTATTCAAATTACGTTATTTTAAGATCAAGTGCGCATGCTCAGATGTCAAAATAACGTTAACCGTAATACTAGACCTTATTTGCAAGGGAAATATCTTTATTAATTCGGCAAAATCAGTCTCAATTCTACTTGAAGGTATGGCCAATCGTTTCGTGATTGTATTTCAACCTTATTTTGACATCTGAGCGTGCGCAGATGAAAATAAAATAAGGTAAAAGTAAAGCCATCGCTTATAGCTGTTTTGATAAAGTCAAGGACTGTCGTTATTCAAATTACATTATTTTAAAATCAAATGCGCATGCTCAGATGTCAAAATAACGTTAACCGTTATACTAGACCTTATTTGCAAGTGAAATAATTCAGCAAAATCAGTCTTAATTCTACTTGAAGGTAAGGCCAATCCCTTCGTGATAGTATATCAACCTTATTTTGACATCTGAGCGTGCGCAGAGGAAAATAAAATAAGGTAAAAATAAAGCCATCGCTAAAAGCTGTTTTAATAAAGTCTGGGACTGTCCTTATTCAAATTACGTTATTTTAAAATCAAATGCGCATGCTCAGATGTCAAAATAACGTTAACCGTAATACTATACCTTATTTGCAAGTGAAATATCTGTATTGATTCAGCAAAATCAGTCTCAATTCTACTTGAAGGTATGGCCAATCGTTTCGTGATAGTATTTCAACCTTATTTTGACATCTGAGCGTGCGCAGATGAAAATAAAATAAGGTAAAAGTAAAGCCATCGCTTATAGCTGTTTTGATAAAGTCAAGGACTGTCGTTATTCAAATTACATTATTTTAAAATCAAATGCGCATGCTCAAAATAACGTTAACCGTAATACTATACCTTATTTGCAAGTGAAATATCTGTATTGATTCAGCAAAATCAGTCTCAATTCTACTTGAAGGTATGGCCAATCGTTTCGTGATAGTATTTCAACCTTATTTTGACATCTGAGCATGCGCAGATGAAAATAAAATAAGGTAAAAATAAAGCCATCGCTTATAGCTGTTTTAATAAAGTCTAGAACTATCCTTGTTCAAATTACGTTATTTTAAAATCAAGTGCGCATGCTCAGACGTGAAAATAACGTTAACCGTAATACTAGACCTTATTTGCAAGTGAAATATCTGTATTGATGCAGCAAAATCAGTCTCAATTCTACTTAAAGGTATGGCCGATCGTTGCGTGATAGTATTTCAACCTTATTTTGACATCTGAGCAAGCGCAGATGAAAATAAAATAAGGTAAAAATAAAACCATCGCTTATAGCTGTTTTAATAAAGTTGAGGACTATCCTTATTCAAATTACGTTATTTTAAAATCAAATGCGCATGCTCAGATGTAAAAATATCGTTAACCGTAATACTAGACCTTATTTGCAAGTGAAATAACTTTATTTATTCAGCAAAATCAGTCTCAATTCTACTTGAAGTTATGGCGAATCGTTTCGTGATAGTATTTCAACCTTATTTTGACATCTGAGCAAGTGCAGATGAAAATAAAATAAGGGAAAAATAAAGCCATCGCTTATAGCTGTTTTAATAAAGTCTAGGACTATTCTTATTCAAATTACGTTATTTTAAAATCAAGTACGCATGCTCAGATGTCAAAATAACGTTAACCGTAATACTAGACCTTATTTACAAGTGAAATATCTTTATTGATTCAACAAAATCAGTTTCAATTCTACTTGAAGGTATGGCCAATCGTTTCGTGATAGTATTTCAACCTTATTTTGACATCTGAGCAAGCGCAGATGAAAATAAAATAAGGTAAAAATAAAACCATCGCTTATAGCTGTTTTAATAAAGTTGAGGACTATCCTTATTCAAATTACGTTATTTTAAAATCAAATGCGCATGCTCAGATGTAAAAATAACGTTAACCGTAATACTAGACCTTATTTGCAAGTGAAATAATTCAGCAAAATCAGTCTTAATTCTACTTGAAGGTAAGGCCAATCCCTTCGTGATAGTATATCAACCTTATTTTGACATCTGAGCGTGCGCAGATGAAAATAAAATAAGGTAAAAATAAAGCCATCGCTAAAAGCTGTTTTAATAAAGTTGAGGACTATCCTTATTCAAATTACGTTATCTTAAAATCAAGTGCGCATGCTCAGATGTCAAAATATCGTTAACCGTAATACTAGACCTTATTTGCAAGTGAAATAACTTTATTTATTCAGCAAAATCAGTCTCAATTCTACTTGAAGTTATGGCGAATCGTTTCGTGATAGTATTTCAACCTTATTTTGACATCTGAGCAAGCGCAGATGAAAATAAAATAAGGTAAAAGTAAAGCCATCGCTTATAGCTGTTTTGATAAAGTCAAGGACTGTCGTTATTCAAATTACATTATTTTAAAATCAAATGCGCATGCTCAGATGTCAAAATAACGTTAACCGTAATACTATACCTTATTTGCAAGTGAAATATCTGTATTGATTCAGCAAAATCAGTCTCAATTCTACTTGAAGGTATGGCCAATCGTTTCGTGATGGTATTTCAACCTTATTTTGACATCTGAGCATGCGCAGATGAAAATAAAATAAGGTAAAAATAAAGCCATCGCTTATAGCTGTTTTAATAAAGTCTAGAACTATCCTTGTTCAAATTACGTTATTTTAAAATCAAGTGCGCATGCTCAGACGTGAAAATAACGTTAACCGTAATACTAGACCTTATTTGCAAGTGAAATATCTGTATTGATGCAGCAAAATCAGTCTCAATTCTACTTAAAGGTATGGCCGATCGTTGCGTGATAGTATTTCAACCTTATTTTGACATCTGAGCAAGCGCAGATGAAAATAAAATAAGGTAAAAATAAAACCATCGCTTATAGCTGTTTTAATAAAGTTGAGGACTATCCTTATTCAAATTACGTTATTTTAAAATCAAATGCGCATGCTCAGATGTAAAAATAACGTTAACCGTAATACTAGACCTTATTTGCAAGTGAAATAATTCAGCAAAATCAGTCTTAATTCTACTTGAAGGTAAGGCCAATCCCTTCGTGATAGTATATCAACCTTATTTTGACATCTGAGCGTGCGCAGATGAAAATAAAATAAGGTAAAAATAAAGCCATCGCTAAAAGCTGTTTTAATAAAGTTGAGGACTATCCTTATTCAAATTACGTTATCTTAAAATCAAGTGCGCATGCTCAGATGTCAAAATATCGTTAACCGTAATACTAGACCTTATTTGCAAGTGAAATAACTTTATTTATTCAGCAAAATCAGTCTCAATTCTACTTGAAGTTATGGCGAATCGTTTCGTGATAGTATTTCAACCTTATTTTGACATCTGAGCAAGCGCAGATGAAAATAAAATAAGGGAAAAATAAAGCCATCGCTTATAGCTGTTTTAATAAAGTCTAGGACTATTCTTATTCAAATTACGTTATTTTAAAATCAAGTACGCATGCTCAGATGTCAAAATAACGTTAACCGTAATACTAGACCTTATTTACAAGTGAAATATCTTTATTGATTCAACAAAATCAGTTTCAATTCTACTTGAAGGTATGGCCAATCGTTTCGTGATAGTATTTCAACCTTATTTTGACATCTGAGCAAGCGCAGATGAAAATAAAATAAGGTAAAAATAAAACCATCGCTTATAGCTGTTTTAATAAAGTTGAGGACTATCCTTATTCAAATTACGTTATTTTAAAATCAAATGCGCATGCTCAGATGTAAAAATAACGTTAACCGTTATACTAGACCTTATTTGCAAGTGAAATAATTCAGCAAAATCAGTCTTAATTCTACTTGAAGGTAAGGCCAATCCCTTCGTGATAGTATATCAACCTTATTTTGACATCTGAGCGTGCGCAGAGGAAAATAAAATAAGGTAAAAATAAAGCCATCGCTAAAAGCTGTTTTAATAAAGTTGAGGACTATCCTTATTCAAATTACGTTATCTTAAAATCAAGTGCGCATGCTCAGATGTCAAAATATCGTTAACCGTAATACTAGACCTTATTTGCAAGTGAAATAACTTTATTTATTCAGCAAAATCAGTCTCAATTCTACTTGAAGTTATGGCGAATCGTTTTGTGATAGTATTTCAACCTTATTTTGACATCTGAGCGTGCGCAGATGAATATAAAATAAGGTAAAAATAAAGCCATCGCTTATAGCTGTTTTAATAAAGTCTAGAACTATCCTTGTTCAAATTACGTTATTTTAAAATCAAGTGCGCATGCTCAGACGTGAAAATAACGTTAACCGTAATACTAGACCTTATTTGCAAGTGAAATATCTGTATTGATGCAGCAAAATCAGTCTCAATTCTACTTAAAGGTATGGCCGATCGTTGCGTGATAGTATTTCAACCTTATTTTGACATCTGAGCAAGCGCTGATGAAAATTAAATAAGGTAGAAATAAAGCCGTCGCTTATAGCTGTTTTAATAAAGTCTAGGACTATCATTATTCAAATTACGTTATTATAAATCAAGTGCGCATGCTCAGACGTCAAAATAACGTTAACCATAATACTAGACCTTATTTGCAAGTGAAATATCTCTATTGATTCAGCAAAATCAGTCTCAATTCTACTTGAAGGTATGGCCAATTGTTTCGTGATAGTATTTCAACCGTATTTTGACATCTGAGCATGCGCAGATGAAAATAATATAAGGTAGAAATAAAGCCATCTCTTATAGCTGTTTTAATAAAGTCTAAGACTATCCTTATTCAAATTACGTTATTTTAAAATCTAATGCGCATGCTCAGATGGCAAAATAACGTTAACCGTAATACTAGACCTTATTTGCAAGGGAAATATCTTTATTGATTCAGCAAAATCAGTCTCAATTCTACTTGAAGGTATGGCCAATCATTTCGTGATAGTATTTCAACCTTATTTTGACATTGAGCAAGCGCAGATGAAAATAAAATAAGGTAAAAATAAAGCCATCGCTTATAGCTGTTTTAATAAAGTCTAGGACTATTCTTATTAAAATTACGTTATTTTAAAATCAAGTACGCATGCTCAGATGTCAAAATAACGTTAACCGCAATACTAAACCTTATTTGCAAGGAAAATATCTTTATTAATTCGGCAAAATCAGTCTCAATTCTACTTGAAGGTATGGCTAATCGTTTCGTGATAAAATTTGAACCTTATTTTGACATTTGAGCATGCGCAGATGGAAATAAAATAAGGTAAATTCGAATAAAGATAGTCCTTGACTTTATTAAAACAGCTATAAGCAATGGCTTATTTTATTTTCATCTGCGCTTGCTCAGATGTCAAAATAAGGTTGACCTTATATTGACAAGTCAGTCAGTTATAGTCAATGATAAATTTGACGTTGCGTAAGGCCCTCCGCACATTAACCGGTTCTGATATTATTCAACAATTGTTCTGCCATTTTTGCGTCGACATGCAATTTTACAAAAGAAACTAGAAATCAATATCGTAGGCGAATTGCGGAACGCACGGGGGGAAACAAATAAGCAATAACCGGTTTGACGTGACATAATCACCTACCGCTCACCTCACTTGCTTATTTTAGGAAGGAAGGAACATGTATAAAACGAACTTGCGTGACATGTGAGTCAAATTCCTGGATCAGCAATTTTCACTAAACGATTGTTCCTTTTACAAGTTTGATTAAGAGGCAACTGACAAATTTAACCTCGAAATTTATTTTTTTCAATCTGATGTGACATGATCACTTACCGCTCACCTCACTTGCTCATTTTATAAAAGGAACCCCAATTGGCTAAAAAACTTCATTTGTAAAACGAATTTCCGTGCCAGGTGAGTTGATATTGCTGGTTCAGCAATTTTCACTAAACAACTGTTCCTTTTACAAGTTTGATTGAGAGTCAACTGAGAAATTTAACCTCGAATTCTATTTTTTCCAATCTGATGTGACATGATCACTTACCGCTCACCTCACTTGCTCATTTTATAAAAGGAACCCTAATTGGCTACGAAACTTCATTTGTAAAACGAATTTCCGTGACAGGTGAGTCGAAATTCCTGGATCAACAATTTTCACTAAACAACTGTTCCTTTTACAAGTTTGATTGAGAGTCAACTGAGAAATTTAACCTCGAAATCTATTTTTTCCAATCTGATGTGACATGATCACTTACCGCTCACCTCACTTGCTCATTTTATAAAAGGAACCCCAATTGGCTACGAAATTTCATTTGTAAAACGAATTTCCGTGACAGGTGAGTCGAAATTCCTGGATCAGCAATTTTCACTAAACAACTGTTCCTTTTACAAGTTTGATTGAGAGTCAACTGAGAAATTTAACCTCGAAATCTATTTTTTCCAATCTGATGTGACAGGTGAGTCAAAATTCCTGGATCAGCAATTTTCACTAAACGACTGTTCCTTTTACAAGTTTGATTGAGAGGCAACTGCGAAACTTAACCTCGAAATCTATTTCCAATTCCACTGAAGGTTGACGTTGTTGTTTTTATATTTTCACGTGTTAAAAAAATTGAAAAAAATATTTTTTTATGAAAAAAAAAAAAAAATCGTTTAAATGAAAAGCGGAATAAATTTTATTTCAATAATCAATAAAAAAAAATAACATAATTCTCTCTCTCTAAATGAATAATTTAATCACTTATTGGTTCATCCAACACAATAAATTTATTTATTTATTTAAATTTCCCGAATTACAATTTAATTAAAATATTAATAACTATTTACAAATAAAAATATATTTTAGCTTTGTAAAAAAAAATAATACAAAAATATATTTCTTATTATCTATCAATATAAAAAAAAAGACTATAAAAAGCATCACAAATATCGCACGATCGTTAAAAAAAAAATCTTTCAGCACCATTTAATAACAAAATGCTAATAAAAATAAATAATTCAAAGCCTAAATAAAAAAGGAAAATGTAGCGGAATAATAAATTAGACCCAATAATGCAAATATTAAACCCAGTAAGAACACAACGTGTTTCCGATAAGAAATAATAAAAGTCCAACGCCACAAGTTATAGTAGAGTAGAGTTGGAGGTTCGACGTTCTGATGACTTGCAAATGTCATAAACAACATTCTGAATACTTCAAAACGGCATAAACAATGCAAACACGTTCTGAAAACTGTGCAACAACGTTCTCAAGACATTTGCAGATTTCTAAACGTCATAAACGACGTTCTGATGACTTTTGAAGATTTCTAAACGTCATAAACGACATTTTGAAAACTTCTAAGTCATAAATGACGTTCTGATGACTTTTGAGGACATCTAAACGTCATAAACGACATTTTGAAAACTTCTAAAAGTCATAAACGACGTTATGATGACTTTTGAGACATCTAAACGTCATAAACGACATTTTGAAAACTTCTAAGTCATAAATGACGTTCTGATGACTTTTGAGGACATCTAAACCTCATAAACGACATTTTGAAAACTTCTAAAAGTCATAAACGACGTTATGATGACTTTTGAACATTTCTAAACGTCATAAACGACATTTTGAAAATTTCTAAACGACGTTCTGATGACTTTTGAAGATTTCTAAACGTCATAAACGACATTTTGAAAACTTCTAAAAGTCATAAACGACGTTCTGATGACTTTGGAAGACATCTAAACGTCATGTCATAAACGACATTTTGAAAACTTCTAAGTCATAAATGACGTTCTGATGACTTTTGAGGACATCTAAACGCCATAAACGACATTTTGAAAACTTCTAAAAGTCATAAACGACGTTATGATGACTTTTGAAGATTTCTAAACGTCATAAACGACATTTTGAAAACTTCTAAACGTCATAAACGACGTTCTGATGACTTTTGAAGATTTCTAATCGTCATAAACGACATTTTGAAAATTTCTAAAAGTCATAAACGACGTTCTGATGACTTTTGAAGATTTCTAAAAGTCATAAACGACGTTCTGATGACTTTTGAAGATTTCTAAACGTCATAAACGACATTTTGAAAACTTCTAAACGTCATAAACGACGTTCTGATGACTTTTGAAAATTTCTAAACGTCATAAACGACATTTTGAAAATTTCTAAAAGTCATAAAACGTCATAAACGACATTTTCAACATTTCTAAAAGTCATAAACGACGTTCTGATGAATTTTGAAGATTTCTAAACGACATTTTGAAAATTTCTAAAAGTCATAAACATTTTGAAAATTTCTAAAAGTCATAAACGACATTTTGAAAATTTCTAAACGTCATAAACGACGTTCTGATGACTTTTGAAGATTTCTAAACGTCATAAACGACATTTTGAAAATTTCTAAAAGTCATAAAAGACGTTCTGATGACTTTTGAAGACTTTAGAAGATTTCTAAACGCCATAAACGACATTTTGAAAACTTCTAAGTCATAAATGACGTTCTAGTGACTTTTGAAGACATCTAAACGTCATAAAAGACATTTTGAAAACTTCTAAAAGTCATAAACGATGTTCTGATTATTTTTAAGATTTCTAAACGTCATAAACGACATTTTGAAAACTTCTAAAAGTCATAAACGATGTTCTGATTACTTTTAAGATTTCTAAACGTCATAAACGACATTTTGAAAACTTCTAAAAGTCATAAACGATGTTCTGATTACTTTTAAGATTTCTAAACGTCATAAACGACATTTTGAAAATTTCTAAATGTCACAAACGACATTTTTAAAATTTCTAAAAGTCATAAAAGACGTTCTGATGACTTTTGAAGATTTCTAAACGTCATAAACGACATTTTGAAAACTTCTAAAAGTTATAAACGACGTTCTGATGACTTTTGAAGATTTCTAAACGTCATAAACGACATTTTGAAAATTTCTAAAAGTCATAAACGACGTTCTGATGACTTTTGAAGACATCTAAACGTCATAAACGACATTTTGAAAACTTCTAAAAGTCATAAACGATGTTCTGATGACTTTTGAAGATTTCTAAACGTCATAAACGACATTTTGAAAATTTCTAAGTCATAAACGACGTTCTGATGACTTTTGAAGATTTCTAAACGTCATAAACGACATTTATTTCTAAAAGTCATAAACGACATTTTGAAAATTTCTAAAATTCATAAACGACGTTCTGATGACTATTGAAGATTTCTAAACGTCATACACGACATTTTGAAAACTTCTAAAAGTCATAAACGACGTTCTAATGACTTTTGAAGATTCAAGTCGTCCTAAACAGTGCAACAAAGTTCTAACGATTTTCGAAAACTTCTAAACATCATAAACGCAATTTTAGACACTTTTGAAGACATTTAAATGTCATAAACGTCGTTCAATAGACTTCTAAAATCATAAACGACATCCAGAAAATCTTTGAAGACTTCTAAACGGTGAAATAACGTTCTGAAGATGATGAGAGACTTCTCAAGATCGTAAACGCACTTCTGAAGACATATTAGTACATTTGACTATCTTAAACGTCGTTCTGGAAGCTTCTAAATATCATAAAAGACGTTTGCAAGACTTTTGAAGATTTCTAAACGTCACAAACGACGTTCGGAAGGCTCTATAAGGCTTCTAAATGACATAAATGATATAAACGTCGTAAATGACATAAATGCCGTAAAAGACATAAACGTCATAAAAGACATAAATGTCGTAAATGACAGAAATGTCGTAAATGACACAAATTTCGTAAAAGACATAAATGTCGCAAATGACATAAAAGTCATAAATGTCGCAAATGACATAAATGTCGTAAATGACCTAAATGTCGTAAATGACATAAATGTCGCAAATGACATAAATGTCGCATATGACATAAATGTCGTAAATGACCTAAATGTCGCAAATGGCATAAATGTCGCAAATGACATAAATGACCTAAATGTCGCAAATGACATAAATGACCTAAATGTCGCAAATGACATAAATGACCTAAATGTCGCAAATGACATAAATGACCTAAATGTCGCAAATGACATAAATGTCGCAAATGACATAAATGTCGCAAGACACAAATGACATAAAAGTCGTAAACGACATAAATGTCGTAAATGACAACAATGTCAACAAAGCCTGAATGAAAGGGAAGTGATTTTGTAGGTAAATAGGATTCAGGAAGAGTGGGAATCTAGGGACACATTGAACCTATACTGACGGTGGTGTTATATTTCCATTATGGGCACGAAACGTTGTGAGTACCACTAAATATGAATTTCACGTAAAGCTACCAGCTGCTCTTCGCCCAATTGGATTTTATCGGCGATTTCCTTAGCATCCACAATCAACTTAGTTTTCATATGGATGAAATGATCATAGTTGGCGTATTGCGCCGATGACAGATACTTGTACAACATGGAGGAAACAGTTGAGGCACGGCCATCGATGCGTCGCTTCAACTGTTTCGCCTCGTCGAATTGATCGTGGAGTTTATCGCGTTTCGATTCCAGTATGTTCTGTTAAACCAACAAACAAAAAAAAAAAGGCTTCAGAACCGTTTGATTCGAAGGGATGGTAACTTACCCGTTCGGGATGGTCGATTTCAATGCCTCCTAGAGCGTTTTCCACACGTGCTAACCGCCCGCTAAGGCATAACAGTAAACTGGTGATTTTCCCAATTTCCTCGACATGCACACGGAATTTCGCTACTTCGTACGGTCTGGCGACACTATCTACGTAATCCTCAACTTTAACGCCCAGTTCATCATTGAACTTTGTCTCTTTGTTGATCTCGAGTAGTTCTCCGCGGAGGATTTGTAGCTTTCTATCCAGACGTGTGATCAATTGTTCCTGAAACAAATAGCAAATTGCAGAGCGAGTCTAACTTAATGTTAAACTCGTACTTTTTTCTCACGCAGATCACTAGTATTCTTCACCACCTCCCACCGATCAATATCGCGACCATATCGATTCAGGAACACAGCCTTCGGCTCCGATGTCGTGAAATACGTTGAGGTGCCCGACAAAATTGGGCTTGGTGGTTGCTCTGATGATGGTAACGAAACTGCAGTACTAAAAACCATGGAAACATAAATGTCGTAAATGACATAAATGTCGTAAAAGACACAAATGTCGTAAATGACACAAATGTCGTAAATGACATAAATGTCGTAAATGACATAAAAGTCGTAAAAGACACAAATGTCGTAAATTACATAAATGACAAATGTCGTAAATGACACAAATGTCGTAAAAGACAATGTCGTAAATGACATAAACGTCGAAAATGACATAAATGTCGTAAATAACATAAATGTCGTAAATGACACAAATATCGTATATGACATAAATGTCGTAAAAGACATAAATATCGTAAATGACATACATGTCGTAAATGACATAAATGTCGTAATTGACATAAATATCGTAAATTAAATATCGTAAATGACATACATGTCGTAAATGACACAAATGTCGTAAATGACATAAATGACACAAATCTTGTAAATGAGATAAATGTCGTAAATGTCGTAATTGACATAAATGTAGTAAATGACATAAATGTAGTAAATGACATAAATGTCGTAAATGACATAAATGTCGTAAATGACAAATGTCGTAAATGACATAAATGTCGTAAATTACATAAATATCGTAAATGACATAAATGTCGTAATGACAAATGTCGTAAATGACAAATGTCGTAAATGACATAAATGTCGTAAATGACATAAATGTCGTAAATGACAAATGTCGTAAATGACATAAATGTCGTAAATTACATAAATATCGTAAATGACATAAATGTCGTAATGACAAATGTCGTAAATGACAAATGTCGTAAATGACATAAATGTCGTAAATTACATAAATATCGTAAATGACATAAATGTCGTAATGACAAATGTCGTAAATGACAAATGTCGTAAATGACATAAATGTCGTAAATTACATAAATATCGTAAATGACATAAATGTCGTAAATGACACAAATGTCGTAAATTACATAAATATCGTAAATGACATAAATGTCGTAAATGACATAAATGTCATAAAAGACATAATGACGTAAATGACATAATGCCATCCGGAGTGCTGTGACGTCACTTCCTGGTCCAGGACCCGTATAGTCTAAATATCTACTAGTGTTGTACTTACCTTAACTGAATTGGGACAGTCTTATGTATCGGACTGTTATTTTCGGTTGCATGAAATGGTGGAACGGTTGTAGTGAACTTTTTCGTGGTTATGAAGAGGTTTTGCACGTAATCGGTTGGTTTCTTCATATCTGGACCGGGCACTGTAAAATGTTACCAAGTTAATTAGTTGTGGTCCTGATATTTCTAGAATATTCCCAAATTAATGTAAAGCCCAAGATTTCTGTTCTGCGAACGTCAAATATGGAACATCAAATTCTACACAGGGATCCAATTAATTTATGAGGTCAGTTTGAAGATCTTGCACTGAACACGTCTATATTTTAAATTTTAGAAGGTACAGGAATGCAATTTTTATGTGGAGAAGTTAGGAGATGAAAATGCTCAAAATTTTTAGTTTTACTAGGTACAGGGACCCCATTAGTTTATAGGGTTAAATTGGAGATCTCGTTCTAAAAACATTCAAATTTTAATTTTGACAAGGTATAGGGACCCAATTAATTTATAGGGTTAAATTGGAGATCTTGTTCTAAAAACAATCAAATTTTAAATGTTACTAGATACAGGGACCCAATTAATTTATGGGGTCAATTTGAAAGTACAGGGACCCAATTAGTATATAGGGTCTAATTGGAGATCTTGTTCTAAAAACATTCCAATTTTAAATTTTACGAGATACAGGGACCCAATTAATTTATGGGGTCAATTTGAAAGTACAGGGACCCAATTAGTTTATAGGGTTAAATTGGAGATCTTGTTCTAAGAACATTCAAATTTTAAGATATACAGGGACCCAATTAATTTTTGGGGTCAATTTGAAGGTACAGGGACCCAATTAGTTTATAGGGTTAAATTGGAGATCTTGTTCTAAAAATATTCAAATTTTAAGATATACAGGGACCCAATTAATTTTTGGAGGCAATTTGAAGGTACAGGGTATACAGTTTATAGGGTTAAATTGGAGATCTCGTTCTAAAAACATTCAAATTTTAAATGTAACGAGATACAGGGACCCAATTAATTTATGGGGTCAATTTGAAGGTACAGGGACCCAATTAGTTTATAGGGTTAAATTGGAGATCTCGTTCTAAAAACATTCAAATTTTAAATGTTACGAGATACAGGGACCCAATTTTTATGGGGCCAATTTGAAAGTACAGGGACCCAATTAGTTTATAGGGTTAAATTGGAAATCTCGTTCTAAAAACATTCAAATTTTAAATTTTACGAGATACAGGGATCCAATTAGTTTATGTGGTCAAATTGAAGACATTATACTGAAGTTCGAATTTTACAAGGTACATGAACCCAACTTTTATGAGTGTACCTAGTAAAATTTAAATTGTAGAAATTTTTAGTGCGAGATCTCCCCCAGTTAGATCTCACATTGAAAGAATACATTCCAATTTTCAATTTTACAAGGTACAGGGAGACAATTAATTTATGAGGTCAATTTGGAGATCTCGAACTAAATATTTCTACAATTTAAATTTTACTAGGTACAGGGACCCAATTTATGGCGTTAAGTTGAAGATATCGCTCTAAAAACATTCAAATTTGAAATTTTACGAGGTACAGGGATCCAATTAATTTATGTGGTCAAATTGAAGACATTATAATGAAGTTCGAATATTACGAGGTACAGGGACACAAATAATTTATGTGGATAAGTTGGAGATCTCGCACTGAAAACTTTTACATTTATTTTAAATTTTACAAGGTACATGAGCCCAATTTTTTGAGGGTAACTGGGGGAGATCTCGCATTGAAAGAATACATTCAAATTTTCAATTTTACAAGGTACAGGGATCCAATTAATTTATGAGGTCAATTTGGAGATCTCGCACTAAAAATTTCTACAATTTAAATTTTATGAGGTACAGGGATCCAATTAATTTATGAGCTCAATTTGGAGATCTCTTACTAAAAATTTCTACAATTTAAATTTTATAAGGTACAGGGATCCAATTAATTTATGAGGTCAATTTGGAGATCTCGCACTAAATATTTCTACAATTTAAATTTTATGAGGTACAGGGATACAATTAATTTATGGGGTCAATTTGAAGGTACAGGGCCTCAATTAGTTTATAGGGTTAAATTGGAGATCTCGTTCTAAAAACATTCAAATTTTAAATGTTACGAGATACAGGGACCCAATTAATTTATGGGGTCAATTTGAAGGTACATGGACCCAATTAGTTTATAGGGTTAAATTAAAGATCTTGTTCTAAAAACATTCAAATTTTAAATTTTATGAGGTACAGGGTTCCAATTAATTTATGGGGTCAATTTGAAGGTACAGGGACCCAATTAGTTTATAGGTTAATTGGAGATCTCGTTCTAAAAACATTCAAATTTTAAATGTGACTAGATACAGGGAACCAATTAATTTATGGGGTCAATTTGAAAGTACATGGACCCAATTAGTTTATAGGGTTAAATTGGAGATCTTGTTCTAAGAACATTCAAATTTTAAATTTTACGAGATACAGGGACCCAATTAATTTATGGGGTCAATTTGAAGGTACAGGGACCCAATTAGTTTATAGGGTTAAATTGGAGATCTCGATCTAAAAACATTCAAATTTTAAATGTTACGAGATACAGGGACCCAATTCATTTATGGGGTCAAGTTGAAGGTACAGAGACCCAATTAGGTTATAGGGTTAAATTGGAGATCTCGATCTAAAAACATTCAAATTTTAAATTTTACGAGATACAGGGACTCAATTAATTTATGGGGTCAATTTGAAGGTACAGGGACCCAATTAGTTTATAGGGTTAAATTGGAGATCTTTGTCTAAAAACATTCAAAATTTAAATGTTACGAGATACAGGGACCCAATTAATTTATGGGGTCAATTTGAAGGTACAGGGACCCAATTAATTAATGTGGTCAAGTTGGAGATCTCGCACTAAAAAATTCTACAATTTAAATTTTAGGAGGTACAGGGATCCAATTAATTTATGAGGTCAATTTGGAGATCTCGCACTAAAAATTTCTAAAATTTAAATTTTATGAGGTACAGGGATCCAATTAATTTATGAGGTCAATTTGGAGATCTCGCACTAAATATTTCTACAATTTAAATTTTACTAGGTACAGGGACCCAATTTATGGCGTTAAGTTAGAGATATCGCTCTAAAAACACTCAAATTTTAAATTTTACGAGGTACAGGGTTCCAATTAATTTATGTGGTGAAATTGGAGACATTATACTGAAGGTAGAATTTTACGAGGTACAGGGACACAATTAATTTTTGTGGCTAAGTTAGAGATCTCGCACTGAAAACTTTTTTTAACTTTTACAAGGTACATGAGCCCAATTTTTATGAGGGTAATTGGAGGAGATCTCGCATTGAAGGAATACATTCAAATTTTCAATTTTACAGGGACACAATTAATTTATGAGGTCAAGTTTGAGATCTCGCACTAAAACCTTGTACATTTTAAATTTTACGAGGTACAGGGATCCAATTAATTTGTAGGATATAGTAAAGTAGCATACCTAAAAGCTCTTTCAACTTGACAGCAGTCGGCAAACAACTTACGAACTCCTCCGACAATTTCTCACACTCAATCTCCTCAATCAACTTTTTCCGCCCTATCATAAACATTGAATGCTTTCCCTCACCATCACTCTTCCTCATCAACGCCTCCTGCACATCCAATTCCGTTTGCGATGCCGCATCACTCGTCGTCGCATTGATCCTTAAGGTAATTTCACTCTTTTGCATCACTGGCGTATTCTCCACATCAAGAATCGATGCACCAGCACAAGAATCGTTGTTATCGACCTGTATAGCACACGTACTGACCTGATTTTCCGGCTTCTCAACCTCAACAATCGGCGATTCCGGGTTGATTACGATCGCTGATTTAAACACACTGTTAGATGCACTCTTTGAGCATTCCCCAGCCTCGTGGCAACAGTGCTCCACTTTCCTGCTACAGGAATCGTTTGATTTCCTTTCATGATTACTCGAGTCAGTCGAAAAGTCAAAAATGCGTCTACAATGACAAGTGACACATTTCAATCGTTCTTCGTCGCGACAAACTGAGGATTTCTTTACTTGACAACAAGAATTACCATTTTTCAAGTCAAATTCACTGTCAATTGAATTATTTTCGGGTTTGTCGGAGACAGTGCAGACTTTGTCGTAGGCACTATAAAGTTGAGCGGTTTTACCACAGACTTTATTAGGTTTGTCGGAGGCACTGTAGCATTTGTCGTAGGCACTATGTCCTTCCTCACTATTGCCACAGTCTTTATAAGGTTTGTCGGAGGCACTCCAGCATTTGTCGTAGGCACTATGACCTTCCTCACTGTTGCCACAGTCTTTATAAGGTTTGTCGGAGACACTGTAGCATTTGTCGGAGTCACTGCAGTATTTGTCGTAGGCACTATGTACTTGGTCAGTGTTGCCACAGTCTTTATAAGGTTTGTCGGAGGCACTGTAGCATTTGTCGTAGGCACTATGACTTTCCTCACTGTTGCCACAGTCATTATAATGTTTCTCGGAGGCACTACAGCATTTGTCGTAGGCACAATGAACTTGCTCAGTGTTGCCACAGTCTTTATAAGGTTTGTCGGAGGCACTGTAGCATTTGTCGTAGGCACTATGTACTTGCTCAGTGTTGCCACAGTCTTTGTAAGATTTGTCGGAGACACTGCAGCATTTGTCGTAGGCACTATGACTTTTCTCACTGTTGTCATAGTCTTTATAAGGTTTGTCGGAGGCACTGTAGCATTTGTCGTAGGCACTATGACCATCCTCACTGTTGCCACAGTCTTTATAAGATTTGTCGGAGGCACTGCAGCATTTGTCGTAGGTACTATGAACTTGCTCAGTGTTGCCACAGTCTTTATAAGGTTTGTCGGAGGCACTGCAGCATTTGTCGTAGGCACTATGAACTTGCTCAGTGTTGCCACAGTCTTTATAAGGTTTGTCGGAGGCACTGCAGAATTTGTCGTGGGCATCATAAACTTTTTGCTCCGCACCAAACGATTCTATGTCGGAGGCAATATGAGACTTATCGCAAACGTTATTATTACTGAGATCTGACGTGTTAAGGCACTTGTCTGAGGCACTATTTCCGTTAATAATTATCGCTTCATTTTGACTAAACGTGTCGGAGTTACTTAAAGGTTTGTCTAAGGTTTTGTCTGAGACTACATGCAAGGAAATGTCTCTATTATTATTTTTATGGGAGGCACTACTATCACAGTCTTGTCGTGGTTCGATAAACGCACTACGTTTTATGTCGGAGGCATCACAATTGATCTGTTTGACGTTTATCGGTAACAAATCGGGTAAATCAGAAGTGGGATGAGGCACAACACTTCGCTGTAATGCCCTTACATTAAAGTTGTCGTTTAAAAACGCGCTACTGCGTTGGATTGCGTTCAATCTCGCTGCGTACCCTGTATTATTGTTCCCTACGCGTAAACTTCGATTAATTCGCGCATTACGTGGCTGTAATGGAGGAGGTGGAGTCGTCGGCGATTGCATAACGTTCTCCACCAATGATAATCGTTGCTGTTTAATCACGTGTTCATCCGCACAAGGCATCAAGAATAGCCGTTGTAAATGTTCACTTTTTGGTGGCCGTATCGGCAACACTGCACCGTTTTTATGGTTTTGGCAAGATATCAACACAGTATCACTTAAATTATCACTAGCGAACGCTTGAGTATTATTTGTAACATCACTGTTTCGTAGTTCAGAGGTGGGATTTAAGTCTGATTGTTTCTGACCGGCAGAATCACGAGTTCGCATAGTTTTCGTATTACGAACATCACTGTTTCGTACGAACATGTCACTACCGCGAGTTTTATCACTGTTTGTTTTATCTGTGAGTAATTGGGAATTCATTTTCACAGCCACAGCGGTTACATTGTGTGATTTGGCGATTTGCGGTTCGATTCGATCGCTTTTGCGCAACGGTGCATTCGAATTGTGTTCGAATCGCTGCTTGTTCTTCACTGCGGTTCGTAAACTCGCTCGTTCAGCACTCAATCTTGGATTGTACGGTCGACTGTTCACTTGGTGGATGATGTGATCGCTGGATCGCGTTTTAATTAAGGAATAGTTCGCTGTTGGCTCTACGGGAATGCCCACGGAATGATGAGGGTCCATGGCGATTGCTCCCCCACCCCCATGTTTACGCTTTTGTGGGACTTTCGAGGTTTCATGGTAAATTATGTCTTTGTCAGCCTCAATCGAATGTCCATCTAAGGAATCGCTGACAGGCGCGTAGTTGTACAACAACCTCAAATTAGGGTTCTTCGGAGGCCGCGCAGGTGGGCGATCGTCTGACGATGATGGCAATACAAAATCGTCAATCGATATCGAAGGTCCAACGATCACTGCGTTATCGTTTTCCGGTGATTTTAAGTGACGCACAACTTCAGAGTTACGCCGCTGCAAACCACCAGACAACTTGCGTAGTCTCTGGCTTGTATCACCAGTCTCATCGCTGCTGTTTTGGTGATTCGCATTGATCATTTTGTTCTCTTTTTGCTGTCGTTCGTAATATTGCAACAGCGCCTTCTTTTGTATCGCTTTCAATATCGGATCCGGAGTTTTCTCCTTACGATTCGCCTCAAAATACGAATATTTGTTGATTTTCGTATGTTTTTGTTCGAAATCCGTAATTCGCGCAGCGACAGACTTTTGCTGTCTCCCCCCAACCGAACTTATATCGCTGATACTGCCACCGTATTGTTTTGATGATGATTCGTTAACAGCACGGGGCAAATCGTTAGTCGATATGTATTTTAACGTTTCGTTTGACGATGACACCTCACTAACGATACTATCCCTGCGTCGGCACATTATCGCATCACTGTATCGTCGATAATTCTCCTCTAACACTGTCGGAGAGGATTTATCGAGTTTCCGTGAAACTTCACTGTTTGAATCACCGCTGTGTATATTTTCGTTGTATTTAACCGAAGAAATATCGCTGTAACTGTTTGCTTTCACATTATCACTGCATGTTTTCACGTTTTTAACCGTATCGCTTCGATATCGTGAATTGTTCAACTCGCTACGAAATTTTACGTCACTATAATCACTTAATTTGTATTTACGCGAAGATTCACTGCAATTTAACGAATTATCGCTGCGCATCCGTACATCACTGTATCGCGAACTAAAGTTATTATCACTGCGATGTAATTTATCACTGTTACAACTTGTAATGTCACTGTAACGTCGCTGATTAGTTTCATCAGATAACCGCGAATAATTATCACTTGCAATCGATTTGATATCGCTGCTGCGTCTCCGCAATAGTTCATCGCTGAAGCTGCTTGTTGCATCACTGTTGCGTCGTCGAATATCACTGTTGTTGCTATTTTCATCGCTGTGAAATAATCGCTGCTTAGTGTAAAACTCACTGTTGACGTTACTGTCACGGCGAAGCTGGTCTAGGAAAGGCGTCGCTGAGGATAAAGTGGAATCGTTGTTGTGGCGACGTAATATCACTTCGTCGCTGTCATCGCTGCGTAATCTGTCTAGAAACGGTGTTATGGTTGACGTGGAGTCCACGCTGGAGACGTAGCTGTGGTAGCCTTCGGATTGGGCATATGAGGTCTGTTTTTGGTGGTGATTATGGTGATGGTGGTGATGATGTTGGTGCATGTGTGATAGGGTAGTTTTCAGGAAGGATCTGCAATAATAAAAAAAAAGAGAAGTGTTCGAGAAAGAAGGCAAACCATATATATAGCTAACGTAAAAGGGACAGCGGACAGTCATGAAGTCAACAGTAAATAAATGAAGGTTCTTACCTGTTCTCAAAGCCGTAGTTATCGCCTTTTTGTAATGGTGTAACGGGGGGCGGTGGTTCGGTCACGTTAGGGTCGCAAAAGAACGACATTGTAATTTGTATCCACACGATCCTTCACATAACTTAACTATACCAGGGCAGTTACTCCATCTGTAACAACAGAAAGAGTTTAAAGATGTAAATTGGGCGAATTCAAACGGCCACAGTCTTACATCGCTTACAAGTGTTATTTTGTGCAGAACTATTGATATTTTGAGCCAAGATACGGGCAATTTAGAGCCAAAAGTAACAGGGACGAGGGTTTCTTTCAAAATAAAAATTCCTGAAAATTTTACAGTTTATTTAAGCTCTCTGAAGATTCTTCAGCTCTGTAAAATGAAAGTTAGAAAAGTTAGAGCCTCATTTGGCTCTCTGTATATCCGTTAAGGGGCACTTTAGGATTTTTTTTCCCTATGACAAATTTATTTCGTTATTTTGATTTAAACTGTACAGGGTGGACAAAATAAACCGTAATATATAGAGAAAAATATGAGCCTTTATAGCGTACCTAAAATGTAATTAAATTATGAGTCCGTTCAAAAGTTAGAGCCTCATTTGGCTCTCTGTATATCCGTTAAGGGGCACTTTAGAACTTTTTTCCCTATGACAAATTTATTTCGTTATTTTGATTTAAACTGTACAGGGTGGATAAATTAAACCGTAATAGATAGAGCAAAATATGAGCCTTCATAGCCTACCTAAAATGTAATTAAATTATGAGCACGTTCAAAAGTTAGAGCCTCATTTGGCTCTCTGTATATCCGTTAAGGGGCACTTTAGGACTTTTTTCATTATGACAAATTTATTTCGTTATTTTGATTTAAACTGTACAGGGTGGATAAATTAAACCGTAATATATAGAGAAAAATATGAGCCTTTATAGCCTACTTAAAATGTAATTAAATTATGAGTCCGTTCAAAAGTTAGAGCCTCATTTGGCTTTCTGTATATCCGTTAAGGGGCACTTTAGGATTTTTTTTCCCTATGACAAATTTATTTCGTTATTTTGATTTAAACTGTACAGGGTGGATAAATTAAACCGTAATAGATAGAGCAAAATATGAGCCTTTATAGCCTACTTAAAATGTAACTAAATTATGAGTCCGTTCAAAAGTTAGAGCCTCATTTGGCTCTCTGTATATCCGTTAAGGGGCACTTTAGGACTTTTTTCCCTATGACAAATTTATTTCGTTATTTTGATTTAAACTGTACAGGGTGGACAAATTAAACCGTAATATATAGAGCAAAATATGAGCCTTTATAGCCTACTTAAAATGTAACTAAATTGTGAGTCCGTTCAAAAGTTAGAGCCTCATTTGACTCTCTGTATATCCGTTAAGGGGCACTTTAGGACTTTTTTCCCTATGACAAATTTATTTCGTTATTTTGATTTAAACTGTACAGGGTGGATAAATTAAACCGTAATAGATAGAGCAAAATATGAGCCTTTATAGCCTACTTAAAATGTAACTAAATTATGAGTCCGTTCAAAAGTTAGAGCCTCATTTGGCTCTCTGTATATCCGTTAAGGGGCACTTTAGGACTTTTTTCCCTATGACAAATTTATTTCGTTATTTTGATTTAAACTGTACAGGGTGGATAAATTAAACCGTAATAGATAGAGCAAAATATGAGCCTTCATAGCCTACCTAAAATGTAATTAAATTATGAGTCCGTTCAAAAGTTAGAGCCTCAATTGGCTCTCTGTATATCCGTTAAGGGGCACTTTAGGACTTTTTTCCCTATGACAAATTTATTTCGTTATTTTGATTTAAACTGTACAGGGTGGACAAATTAAACCGTAATATATAGAGCAAAATATGAGCCTTTATAGCCTACCTAAAATGTAATTAAATTATGAGTCCGTTCAAAAGTTAGAGCCTCATTTGGCTCTCTGTATATCCGTTAAGGGGCACTTTAGGACTTTTTTTCCCTATGACAAATTTATTTCGTTATTTTGATTTAAACTGTACAGGGTGGACAAATTAAACCGTAATATATAGAGCAAAATATGAGCCTTTATAGCCTACTTAAAATGTAATTAAATTATGAGTCCGTTCAAAAGTTAGAGCCTCATTTGGCTCTCTGTATATCCGTTAAGGGGCACTTTAGGACTTTTTTCCCTATGACAAATTTATTTCGTTATTTTGATTTAAACTGTACAGGGTGGATAAATTAAACCGTAATATATAGAGCAAAATATGAGCCTTTATAGCCTACCTAAAATGTAATTAAATTATGAGTCCGTTCAAAAGTTAGAGCCTCATTTGGCTCTCTGTATATCCGTTAAGGGGCACTTTAGGACTTTTTTCCCTATGACAAATTTATTTCGTTATTTTGATTTAAACTGTACAGGGTGGACAAATTAAACCGTAATAGATAGAGCAAAATATGAGCCTTCATAGCCTACCTAAAATGTAATTAAATTATGAGTCCGTTCAAAAGTTAGAGCCTCATTTGGCTCTCTGTATATCCGTTAAGGGGCACTTTAGGACTTTTTTCCTTATGACAAATTCATTTCGTTATTTTGATTTAAACTGTACAGGGTGGACAAATTAAACCGTAATAGATAGAGCAAAATATGAGCCTTTATAGCGTACTTAAAATGTAACTAAATTATGAGCCCGTTCAAAAGTTAGAGCCTCATTTGGCTCTCTGTATATCCGTTAAGGGGCACTTTAGGACTTTTTTCCTTATGACAAATTCATTTCGTTACTTTGATTTAAACTGTACAGGGTGGACAAAATAAACCGTAATAGATAGAGCAAAATATGAGCCTTTATAGCCTACTTAAAATGTAACTAAATTATGAGCCCGTTCAAAAGTTAGAGCCTCATTTGGCTCTCTGTATATCCGTTAAGGGGCACTTTAGGACTTTTTTCCTTATGACAAATTCATTTCGTTATTTTGATTTAAACTGTACAGGGTGGACAAAATAAACCGTAATAGATAGAGCAAAATATGAGCCTTTATAGCCTACTTAAAATGTAACTAAATTGTGAGTCCGTTCAAAAGTTAGAGCCTCATTTGACTCTCTGTATATCCGTTAAGGGGCACTTTAGGACTTTTTTCCCTATGACAAATTTATTTCGTTATTTTGATTTAAACTGTACAGGGTGGATAAATTAAACCGTAATAGATAGAGCAAAATATGAGCCTTTATAGCCTACTTAAAATGTAACTAAATTATGAGTCCGTTCAAAAGTTAGAGCCTCATTTGGCTCTCTGTATATCCGTTAAGGGGCACTTTAGGACTTTTTTCCCTATGACAAATTTATTTCGTTATTTTGATTTAAACTGTACAGGGTGGACAAATTAAACCGTAATATATAGAGCAAAATATGAGCCTTTATAGCCTACTTAAAATGTAATTAAATTATGAGTCCGTTCAAAAGTTAGAGCCTCATTTGGCTCTCTGTATATCCGTTAAGGGGCACTTTAGGACTTTTTTCCCTATGACAAATTTATTTCGTTATTTTGATTTAAACTGTACAGGGTGGATAAATTAAACCGTAATATATAGAGCAAAATATGAGCCTTTATAGCCTACCTAAAATGTAATTAAATTATGAGTCCGTTCAAAAGTTAGAGCCTCATTTGGCTCTCTGTATATCCGTTAAGGGGCACTTTAGGACTTTTTTCCCTATGACAAATTTATTTCGTTATTTTGATTTAAACTGTACAGGGTGGACAAATTAAACCGTAATAGATAGAGCAAAATATGAGCCTTCATAGCCTACCTAAAATGTAATTAAATTATGAGTCCGTTCAAAAGTTAGAGCCTCATTTGGCTCTCTGTATATCCGTTAAGGGGCACTTTAGGACTTTTTTCCTTATGACAAATTCATTTCGTTATTTTGATTTAAACTGTACAGGGTGGACAAATTAAACCGTAATAGATAGAGCAAAATATGAGCCTTTATAGCGTACTTAAAATGTAACTAAATTATGAGCCCGTTCAAAAGTTAGAGCCTCATTTGGCTCTCTGTATATCCGTTAAGGGGCACTTTAGGACTTTTTTCCTTATGACAAATTCATTTCGTTACTTTGATTTAAACTGTACAGGGTGGACAAAATAAACCGTAATAGATAGAGCAAAATATGAGCCTTTATAGCCTACTTAAAATGTAACTAAATTATGAGCCCGTTCAAAAGTTAGAGCCTCATTTGGCTCTCTGTATATCCGTTAAGGGGCACTTTAGGACTTTTTTCCTTATGACAAATTCATTTCGTTATTTTGATTTAAACTGTACAGGGTGGACAAAATAAACCGTAATAGATAGAGCAAAATATGAGCCTTTATAGCCTACTTAAAATGTAACTAAATTATGAGCCCGTTCAAAAGTTAGAGCCTCATTTGGCTCTCTGTATATCCGTTAAGGGGCACTTTAGGACTTTTTTTCCCTATGACAAATTTATTTCGTTATTTTGATTTAAACTGTACAGGGTGGATAAATTAAACCGTAATATATAGAGCAAAATATGAGCCTTCATAGCCTACATAAAATGTAATTAAATTATGAGCCCGTTCAAAAGTTAGAGCCTCATTTGGCTCTCTGTATATCCGTTAAGGGGCACTTTAGGACTTTTTTCCCTATGACAAATTTATTTCGTTATTTTGATTTAAACTGTACAGGGTGGACAAAATAAACCGTAATAGATAGAGCAAAATATGAGCCTTTATAGCCTACTTAAAATGTAACTAAATTATGAGCCCGTTCAAAAGTTAGAGCCTCATTTGGCTCTCTGTATATCCGTTAAGGGGCACTTTAGGACTTTTTTTCCCTATGACAAATTTATTTCGTTATTTTGATTTAAACTGTACAGGGTGAATGAACTAAACCGTAATAGATAGAGCAAAATATGAGCCTTCATAGCCTACTTAAAATGTAATTAAATTATGAGTCCGTTCAAAAGTTAGAGCCTCATTTGGCTCTCTGTATATCCGTTAAGGGGCACTTTAGGACTTATTTCCCTATGACAAATTTATTTCGTTATTTTGATTTAAACTGTACAGAGTGGACAAATTAAACCGTAATATATAGAGCAAAATATCAGCCTTTATAGCCTACTTAAAATGTAATTAAATTATGAGTCCGCTCAAAAGTTAGAGCCTCATTTGGCTCTCGGTATATCCGTTAAGGGGCACTTTAGGATTTTTTTCCCTATGACAAATTTATTTCGTTATTTTGATTTAAACTGTACAGGGTGGACAAATTAAACCGTAATATATAGAGCAAAATATGAGCCTTTATAGCCTACTTAAAATGTAATTAAATTATGAGTCCGTTCAAAAGTTACATAGTGCCTTATTTGGCTCTCTGTATATCCGTTAAGGGGCACTTTAGGACTTTTTTCCTTATGACAAATTTATTTCGTTATTTTGATTTAAACTGTACAGGGTGGACAAATTAAACCGTAATATATAGAGAAAAATATGAGCCTTTACAGCCAACTTAAAATGTAATTAAATTATGAGTCCCTTCAAAAGTTAGAGCCTCATTTGGCTCTCTGTATATCCCTTAAGGGACACTTTAGGACTTTTTTCCTTATGACAAAATTATTTCGTTATTTTGATTTAAACTGTACAGGGTGGATAAATTAAACCATAATATATAGAGCAAAATATGAGCCTTTATAGCCTACCTAAAATGTAATTAAATTATGAGCCCGTTCAAAAGTTAGAGCCTCATTTGGCTCTCTGTATATCCGTTAAGGGGCACTTTAGGACTTTTTTCCTTATGACAAATTCATTTCGTTATTTTGATTTAAACTGTACAGGGTGGACAAAATAAACCGTAATAGATAGAGCAAAATATGAGCCTTTATAGCCTACTTAAAATGTAACTAAATTATGAGCCCGTTCAAAAGTTAGAGCCTCATTTGGCTCTCTGTATATCCGTTAAGGGGCACTTTAGGACTTTTTTTCCCTATGACAAATTTATTTCGTTATTTTGATTTAAACTGTACAGGGTGAATGAACTAAACCGTAATAGATAGAGCAAAATATGAGCCTTCATAGCCTACTTAAAATGTAATTAAATTATGAGTCCGTTCAAAAGTTAGAGCCTCATTTGGCTCTCTGTATATCCGTTAAGGGGCACTTTAGGACTTATTTCCCTATGACAAATTTATTTCGTTATTTTGATTTAAACTGTACAGGGTGGACAAATGAAACCGTAATATATAGAGCAAAATATGAGCCTTTATAGCCTACTTAAAATGTAATTAAATTATGAGTCCGTTCAAAAGTTACATAGTCCCTTATTTGGCTCTCTGTATATCCGTTAAGGGGCACTTTAGGACTTTTTTCCTTATGACAAATTTATTTCGTTATTTTGATTTAAACTGTACAGGGTGGACAAATTAAACCGTAATATATAGAGAAAAATATGAGCCTTTACAGCCAACTTAAAATGTAATTAAATTATGAGTCCCTTCAAAAGTTAGAGCCTCATTTGGCTCTCTGTATATCCCTTAAGGGGCACTTTAGGACTTTTTTCCTTATGACAAAATTATTTCGTTATTTTGATTTAAACTGTACAGGGTGGACAAATTAAACCGTAATATATAGAGCAAAATATGAGTATTATAGCCTACTTAAAATGTAATGAAATTATGAGTCCGTTCAAAAGTTAGAGCCTCATTTGGCTCTCTGTAAGTAACACATCGCGTGAGTTTCATTTTTTGTCATATTCTTTTTTCCTTCATTTTTCTGTTGATATTAAAGTTACGTGGAAATTATTTTTATAAAAGTTAGAGATAATTTGATGCTAAATACAGTGCGGTACCCAATTTTTTTTTTAAGTCCTATTGTTCATGATAAAACTATCAAGTTTGTTTTCTCAAATAGGATCAAAGTGTTACTAGCTCTTCTAAATTTTATTCTCTTTAAAAATTTAAAAAAAAATTTGCCAGAGCCGCGATTCGAATCCAGAACCGATTCTAGAAATTTTAATTTCAGTTTCAACAATTTCTTTGAATAAGTTAGACGCAGAAAAGGAGATTTCGTTAAACATTGAATATATATTGAACTCAATTCCGAAACTATTCGAAAACCTGATCACTCGTTATCTGACGGCCACTCTAGGGATCACTTTGGATTTCAGGCAGGTAAATCTACCGAGCTCAATCTCCTCGAATTCACAAACTACTTGTCCCGGGCTTTGGAGCACGGATATCAAGTTCATGCCATTTACACCGACTTCTCTAAGGCTTTCAACAGTGTCAACCATCGGCTTCTCATTGAGAAGCTTGGGATTGTTGGAATCTCTGCACCTATGTTGGACTGGTTGGGGAGCTAGTTATGTGGTAGAACTCTCGTTGTCCGGATCAATGAGTTTCATTCCAGGCCCATATTAGTTTCATCTGGTGTTCCTCAGGGGTCTCATTTGGGCCCCTTATTATTTAACTTATTTGTCAATGACATAGAGCAATGTTTCGTTCATAGTGAGATCAAGTTATTTGCTGATGATCTAAAGTGTTATAGGCGTATTGCAGGCCCATCCGATTGCTACCTTTTGCAGGAGGATGTTATTCGGCTTGTGTATTGGTGCGAGGCAAATGGGTTGGATTTGATTATATCGAAGTGCTTTTGCGTTAATTTTAACCGTACTAGGGATCCACTTTTTCACGAATACTTTATTGACCGGGACGCTTTGGTTTATAAGGCTTTGGTCAAGGATCTGGGTGTCTACTTGGATTCTTCACTGAGCTACACCGACCACATCAAGCACGCGACATCGCGGTCCATAAAGATGTTGGGCTTCATCAGACGTTGTTTGGGGGATTTCAGTCAGATTGGTACAATCAGGGCCCTGTACACATCCCTTGTGAGGCCGCATTTGGAGTACGCCTCTGCGGTGTGGTCTCCATCTTATGTTTGTCACACTGTCTGTATCGAGAGGGTTCAGCACCGTTTTCTGAGGTACGTTCATTTTAGACTCGGCCGTGAACGACCCGTTAATTTTAACTTAAACTACGGCGTATTGCTGAGTGAGCTGGAGTTGGCTACATTGGGCGCCCGCAGGGTTGTCAGGGATCTGACTATACTATATAAAATTTTAAACAATACTCTTTTATCTTCTAGTCTTTTATCCCAGATTGGTTTTCATGTTCCCCCTAGACAAAGCAGAATTTCTGATCTCTTTCACGTCTCGTTCCACCGCGCGAACTACGCTATGAATACCTTTGTCACCAGAGTGGCGCGACTGGCGAATCGTTGTTCTAATCATAACATCGATTTCTTTGCGCCATTCGGTGAGTTCGCCGGTCGCTTGAGGAGGGGGTCTAGAGATGAATGGTTTTGTACATGTTGTACATCAGAGATCAGAAGAAATCACATCGTTCGCATGTTGTAAAGCTGATCCCAAATCATGTGATGGATTTTGCAAGAATTTGGACAGTGGCAGACTAAAACTCAACAGGTTTTGTACACTAGCAAAGAACCTATAAATTCGGGGAGGGATCTGGACCCCCTCTCGGCTACATGCTTCCAAAATGAGTGCAACAAATTAACATTAAGCTAGTAAATAAACAGATCGGTGTATCTAAGCAATAACGAGACTGCTAATAACAAAATTCAACACATCAGAGATGAGGAATCATAATAATAATAATAATAATAATGGAAAAGAACAAACACAGAATTTGAAATGCGTGTGAAAAAGCATCGTGCACTTACTAAAGTCGAAAAGAAAGAAATAGGTATTCATGGTAGATGTACGAGATCTCATTTTTATTGTAGTAATGCCTTTTATGAAAATGTAAAACTGGGTATCTAGTTAAATAAATATAAAATAATAATATTGTTATAATGCTCACATACTTTTCGTGGGAATTTCTGGTGTGTTTTATTTTTTATTTTTATTACTACTACTTATGTGTTCGTGTTCTATTTACACAGTGAGTCGTCAGGTTCTTCTCTCAGGCCTTTATTTAACTTTACTATTTGAAAAAAAAAAATGTCGATGGTGTTTTGGATAAAGGGCGAATACGAAAAAATGAAGAAAAACTATTGCTATGATTCTATAACACCAAACTAGGAATTTTGCTGTGTAACATTACAGAAATTTCGTTACGCCACTGGAATAAATATTTGTTATTAATTTTTTTAAATTCCCTGTTCATTTTTACGTAAAAAAGTAATAAGTTTCTATGGGTCTAAAGTGAACGGTTTGCCAGAAATTTGCTTCTAAACTAAAGTCTGCAACTGCATGGGACATAAATTTCGAAAATTCGCCATAATTCAAAAACGCCTATAAATATTTTTTTCAAATTAGTGACCGGTACGTCCTTTAAAAAGTCATATTTTGACATAAACAATATTTTTAAAAAATGACCCAGTGGCGTGCTATAGGGGTTAGTAACATATTTTAGACCCCTATTTTTACGCCACTGGCATAAATATATTTTTTTATTTTTTTTTTAAATTCCCTGTTCATTTTTGCTTAAAAAAGTAATAAGTTTTTATGGGTCTAAAGTGAACGGTTTGTCAGGAATTTGCTTCTAAACTAAAGTCTGCAACTGCCTGGGACATAAATTTCGAAAATTCGCCATAATTCAAAAACGTCTATAAATATTTTTTTCAAATTTAGTGACCGGTATGTCCTTTAAAAAAGTCATATTTTGACATAAACAATATTTTTAAAAAATGACCCAGTGGCGTGCTATAGGGGTTAGTGACATATTTTAGCCCCCTATTTTTACGCCACTGGAATAAATATATTTTTTTTATTTTTTTTTTAAATTCCCTGTTCATTTTTGCTTAAAAAAGTAATAAGTTTTTATGGGTCTAAAGTGAACGGTTTGCCAGAAATTTGCTTCTAAACTAAAGTCTGCAACTGCCTGGGACATAAATTTCGAAAATTCGCCATAATTCAAAAACGTCTATAAATATTTTTTTCAAATTTAGTGACCGGTATGTCCTTTAAAAAAGTCATATTTTGACATAAACAATATTTTTAAAAAATGACCCAGTGGCGTGCTATAGGGGTTAGTAACATATTTTAGACCCCTATTTTTACGCCACTGGCATAAATATATTTTTTTATTTTTTTTTAAATTCCCTGTTCATTTTTGCTTAAAAAAGTAATAAGTTTTTATGGGTCTAAAGTGAACGGTTTGCCAGAAATTTGCTTCTAAACTAAAGTCTGCAACTGCCTGGGACATAAATTTCGAAAATTCGCCATAATTCAAAAACGCCTATAAATATTTTTTTCAAATTTAGTGACCGGTACGTCCTTTAAAAAAGTCATATTTTGACATAAACAATATTTTTAAAAAATGACCCAGTGGCGTGCTATAGGGGTTAGTGACATAGTTTAGCCCCCTATTTTTACGCCACTGGAATAAATATATTTTTTTTATTTTTTTTTTAAATTCCCTGTTCATTTTTGCTTAAAAAAGTAATAAGTTTTTATGGGTCTAAAGTGAACGGTTTGCCAGAAATTTGCTTCTAAACTAAAGTCTGCAACTGCCTGGGACATAAATTTCGAAAATTCGCCATAATTCAAAAACGCCTATAAATATTTTTTTCAAATTTAGTGACCGGTATGTCCTTTAAAAAAGTCATATTTTGACATAAACAATATTTTTAAAAAATGACCCAGTGGCGTGCTATAGGGGTTAGTAACATATTTTAGACCCCTATTTTTACGCCACTGGCATAAATATATTTTTTTATTTTTTTTTAAATTCCCTGTTCATTTTTGCTTAAAAAAGTAATAAGTTTTTATGGGTCTAAAGTGAACGGTTTGCCAGAAATTTGCTTCTAAACTAAAGTCTGCAACTGCCTGGGACATAAATTTCGAAAATTCGCCATAATTCAAAAACGCCTATAAATATTTTTTTCAAATTTAGTGACCGGTACGTCCTTTAAAAAAGTCATATTTTGACATAAACAATATTTTTAAAAAATGACCCAGTGGCGTGCTATAGGGGTTAGTGACATAGTTTAGCCCCCTATTTTTACGCCACTGGAATAAATATATTTTTTTTATTTTTTTTTTAAATTCCCTGTTCATTTTTGCTTAAAAAAGTAATAAGTTTTTATGGGTCTAAAGTGAACGGTTTGCCAGAAATTTGCTTCTAAACTAAAGTCTGCAACTGCCTGGGACATAAATTTCGAAAATTCGCCATAATTCAAAAACGCCTATAAATATTTTTTTCAAATTTAGTGACCGGTACGTCCTTTAAAAAGTCATATTTTGACATAAACAAAATTTTTAGAAAATGACCCAGTGGCGTGCTATAGGGGTTAGTAACATATTTTAGCCCCCTATTTTGTACGCCACTGGAATAAATATATTTTTTTATTTTTTTTTTAAATTCCCTGTTCATTTTTGCTTAAAAAAGTAATAAGTTTTTATGGGTCTAAAGTGAACGGTTTGCCAGAAATTTGCTTCTAAACTAAAGTCTGCAACTGCCTGGGACATAAATTTCGAAAATTCGCCATAATTCAAAAACGCCTATAAATATTTTTTTCAAATTTAGTGACCGGTACGTCCTTTAAAAAACTCATATTTTGACATAAGCAATATTTTTAAAAAATTACCCAGTGGCATGCTATAGGGGTTAGTGACATATTTTAGCCCCCTATTTTTACGCCACTGGAATAAATATATTTTTTTAATTGTTTTTAAATTCCCTGTTCATTTTTGCGTAAAAAAGTAATAAGTTTTTATGAGTCTAAAGTGAACGGTTTTGCAGGAATTTGCCTCTAACCAAAAGTATGCAACTTCAACTTTACTTGCAGACTTACCTCTTACTAACCCCTAGAGTATGCCACTGGTTAATTTTTTAAAAAGACTGTTTATGTCAAAATATGCCTTTTTTAAAGAACACATCGGTCACTAAATTTGAAAAAAATATTTAAAAGAGTTTTTGAATTATGGTAAATTTGCGTCCTTTAAGGGTATAAGTCATGAATTAGCTTTCTGTATATATTTTTTTAGTAATGTATTTTTCTTGAACCTTGTTACAGTTTTTTTTTATTCTTTTCTTTTCTTGGGATTTAAGGTTCTTATAAGCGAATTTTTTTTTTCCTTTTGAAATTTTTGAAGAAAGGAGATGTACCTGAGGAAGGCGAATAAGCCGAAACGTTGTACCTTGACATGAAAAAAAAATTCGCTTATAAGAACCATAAATCCCAAGAAAAGAAAAGAATAAAAAAATCTGTATATATTGTAGTAGTAAATTTAATAATTTTTTGTGTTTGCCGCTGACAATATATTTGTATGTGTAGTGTCAAATGTCATTCTTGTCACTTTATTTTAATGAGAAATACATTTTCCTTGTTTACATAGGCGTCCGTAAATAGTAGAAAAAGGGTTATACTGTAAAAATGACATATTTAGCCTTTTAAGTAGTTGAATTAGTGTTAAAAATACAGGAAAAAAAATTATGTACCATAGGCGTCCGCGAAAAGTGTAAAAAAGGGTTAGAAATTTCTGTATCCATGCTAACTCATATAACTCACTTAAGAGATGTTTTAAAAATTTGATACAAAAATACTACAGGATATTTCTAGGTGTTGATTAATGTTTGGGAAATATTGAGCGTAGACAAGAGGTTTAAAAAAAGGGTTTTATATTTAGTAAACTTATCCAAAATATTTAATATTTTTTCATTGATTCTGATAGAATCAAAAAAAAAACCTAAAAGATTAAACATAAAAAAATTAGATCACATAGGCGTTCGAAAAAAGTGTAACAAGGGGTTAAAATAAATCAAAGGACGTCTGCTCCAAAAAATTCATATATACATTGTGTCCAAGATGAGAATGCGATAGCATTGGAATCTTTGCCAATTTCGAGAATTTTTGGAAAAACGTTTTTTTGTGATTTGAGTTTTTATTTATTTCTGACATTATTTTTACAGATATAAAAAAATGAAAAGCACTTTCTTATTGTTACTTTTTGAGGAGATTAAGATAGCGTTTACAAATTTTCACTGCGACGTTGCGTTTTTGAAAAACCATCATCAACTTGTTTTTTTTTAATACGGCCCTGGATTTTTTTTTTTAATTTAAAGCCATTTTCAATTCAAAAATAGGTGCTATATCACATTTAATGATTTAAACACGTTTTCAGTGTTTTTGGGCTGTTATTTAAAATTATTCAAAAAAAAGCCGCCATAATCTGCATTCAGTCTGTATTTTTTCAAAAACGAAACGTCGTATTGAAAATTTGTAAACGCTATATTTTTCTCCTCAAAAAGTAACAATAGGAAAGTGCTTTTAATTTTTTTATATCTGTAAAAATAACGTCAAAAATAAATAAAAACAAAAACAGTTTTTTCAAAAATTCTCTAAAATGGTTTTTCGAAAACGAAACGTCGTATTGAAAATTTGTAAACGCTATCTTTTTCTCCTCAAAAAGTAACAATAAGAAAGTGCTTTTCATTTTTTTATGTCTGTAAAAATAATGTCAAAAATAAATAAAAACTAAAAACAGTTTTTTCAAAAATTCTCGAAAATGGTTTTTCAAAAACGAAACGTCGTATTGAAAATTTGTAAACGCTATCTTAATCTCCTCAAAAAGTAACAATTAGAAAGTGCTTTTAATTTTTTTATATCTGTAAAAATAATGTCAGAAATAAATAAAAACTAAAAGCAGTTTTTTCAAAAATTCTCGAAAATGGTTTTTCAAAAACGAAACGTCGCAGTGAAAATTTGTAAACGCTATCTTAATCTCCTCAAAAAGTAACAATTAGAAAGTGCTTTTAATTTTTTTATATCTGTAAAAATGTCAGAAATAAATAAAAACTAAAAACAGTTTTTTCAAAACTTGGTTTTTCAAAAACGAAACGTCGCAGTGAAAATTTGTAAACGCTATATTTTTCTCCTCAAAAAGTAACAATAAGAAAGTGCTTTTAATTTTTTTATATCTGTAAAAATAATGTCAGAAATAAATAAAAACTAAAAACAGTTTTTTCAAACATTCTCGAAAATGGTTTTTCAAAAACGAAACGTCGTAGTGAAATTTTGAAAACGCTATCTTTTTCTCGTTAAAAAACTACAATATGAAAGTGCTTTTAATTTTTTTATCTCTCTAAAAATAATGCCAGAAATAAATAAAAACTAAAAACAGTTTTTTCAAAAATTCTCGAAAATGGTTTTTCAAAAACGAAACGTCGTATTGAAATTTTGTAAACGCTATATTTTTCTCCTCAAAAAGTAACAATAAGAAACTCCTTTTAATTTTTTAATATCTGTAAAAATATTGTCAGAAATAAATAAAAACAAAAATCACAAAAAATCGTTTTCCCAAAAATTCTCGAAAACGGCTAAACTTAGTTTACTTTTGAAAACACCATTTAAAAGGTGTTTAAATTGTATAACTTTTCTCTAATTTAACCAACATTGTAACTCCTACCGTTTCGAAGGCTATCCAATTCCTATCTATTGAACACAACGTATACTAGGCCTTATCATAAAAACAAAACTATTTCTTAGGACAACTCCGGAATGATCCTCGGATTTTTTCATTGTAAATACTTACTAGGGTACTTCGTACTTACATATAAAAAAAAACGGTTCAAAACTCACATGTATTTAAAGGTCAACGGCATCATCAAGAAATGAAGTAAGCAGTTTTGGCGAACGATACAACATTTATTTATTTATAAAAGTATTAAACAAATTAATCATGTATTAGGGTAGCAGAAATTTATTTAAAAAATAAATATTATTGCATTTTTCAGCCTCTTTTTCATACTTATTTCTACCCCTCGGAGATTTATTATTATTATTTTTACCATGGCAGGAATTTTTAACGTAACTTACCAAACAAACAATAAATCACAAGAAACAACAAAATCCACGGAACCATCTGACCCCTATTATTATTATTATTAACAATATTATTATTTAGAGTACCGATAACCACCAAACAAAAGAACGCATGCAGTACAGACAGACCACCATGTCCACGTATTTCATCACGAGAAACCGGACAAAAAAACAGTTCGATATTGTGATATTTTTCACAACACAAAATCAATAATCACTAATAATTATCACTGATAAAAAAAAAACACTCACTAACACAGAAGAATAACCACAAGGCAATAAAAGACAACAAAGAACAGTCAGTCACTTCGACAGTATCTTACCCCATACTTATATGTATCTTACCCCAGACTTATATGTATCGAGAACCAGTATGTTTAGTAAACATTTAATAAATAAATAAATAAAAACACGCGCTAATTAATTAATTAATAAAATAGTTAAAATAATATTCCTTTTCTCTATTTTTACTGGAAAATAGTTCTGCTTAGTGCGAAGACGAAGTAAATGTAATAGTTCTATACCTACTGAGGAATTGACTCCTGCCAGAAGAAGAAAACCAAACGAACACCAAAAAGTTGTTGTATATTTTAGGTACGCTGTGACGGTGGTACCTATCGAATGGTACGGGTATAGTGCGTTTCAACATAGATAGCAAAATTTGCTTTTAAATCAGGGTTGAATTTTTTTTTTCAAAATCAAAAATCAATGATTTTTCTTAATAAAATCGTGATGAGTTTAAAGCCATTTTATGGTCATTATTTTTTCATATCGAAACTCAGATATCAGATATCTACCGGGTGTCCCACCGGGACGGGATTCGATCGATTATAGAGAAACTACACTGTGGAACAATCTGGTGTAGTACTTAGGTCGACGGAACCAATTCGGTTAAAATGTTTTCAAAAATCTAGCACTTCCGGTTATACCGGAAATGGGTGTCATCTTCCTTATTTCAAATGCGACCCTATGTAAATTATATTTTTTTTTGGATTCTCTTTGTAATTCTAAACATATTTCATGCATACTATGTTGTACTTATCGCCAGCCGTTTTCGAAATATTTGAAATTTTATGTCAAAAATGACGTTTTCAGAATAGAGAATAATAACAATTTTTTTATATGGGAGCTTTGATAATTTAATTTGTTAGAATATCCTAGAAGATATAGACCTACTTTAGCAGCCTACATGTATTTTTTTAGTAAATATTAATACAGGGTATTTGAGAAAAAAAGGTAAAAAATCAAATTGAAATCAAAATTTTTAAATGGCAACCCCCCATTTTATATTTTTTTTATTTTTTTGCATCAAAAATAACAATAAGAAAGTGCTTTTCATTTTTTTATATCTCTAAAAATAATGTCAGAAATAAATAAAAATAAATATCGCACAAAACAGTTTTTTCAAAAATTCTCGAAAATGATTTTTCAAAAACGAAACGTCGTATTGAAAATTTGTAAACGCTATATTTTTCTCCTCAAAAAGTAACAATAAGAAAGTGCTTTTCATTTTTTTATATCTGTAAAAATAATGTCAGAAATAAATAAAAACTAAAATCGCAAAAAACAGTTTTTTTCAAAAATTCTTGAAAATGGTTTTTCAAAAACGAAACGTCGTATTGAAATTTTGTAAACGCTATATTTTTCTCCTCAAAAAGTAACAATAAGAAAGTGCTTTTCATTTTTTTATATCTGTAGAAATAATGTCAGAAATAAATAAAAACTAAAAACAGTTTTTTCAAAAATTCTCGAAAATGGTTTTGCAAAAACGAAACGTCGTATTGAAATTTTGTAAACGCTATATTTTTCTCCTCAAAAAGTAACAATAAGAAAGTGCTTTTCATTTTTTTATATCTGTAAAATAATGCCAGAAATAAATAAAAACTAAAAACAGTTTTTTCAAAAATTCTCGAAAATGGTTTTGCAAAAACGAAACGTCGTATTGAAAATTTGTAAACGCTATATTTTTCTCCTCAAAAAGTAACAATAAGAAAGTGCTTTTAATTTTTTTATATCTGTAGAAATAATGTCAGAAATAAATAAAAACTAAAAACAGTTTTTTCAAAAATTCTCGAAAATGGTTTTGCAAAAACGAAACGTCGTATTGAAAATTTGTAAACGCTATATTTTTCTCCTCAAAAAGTAACAATAAGAAAGTGCTTTTCATTTTTTTATATCTGTAGAAATAATGTCAGAAATAAATAAAAACTAAAAACAGTTTTTTCAAAAATTCTCGAAAATGGTTTTGCAAAAACGAAACGTCGTATTGAAATTTTGTAAACGCTATATTTTTCTCCTCAAAAAGTAACAATAAGAAAGTGCTTTTCATTTTTTTATATCTGTAAAAATAATGCCAGAAATAAATAAAAACTAAAAACAGTTTTTTCAAAAATTCTCGAAAATGGTTTTGCAAAAACGAAACGTCGTATTGAAAATTTGTAAACGCTATATTTTTCTCCTCAAAAAGTAACAATAAGAAAGTGCTTTTCATTTTTTTATATCTGTAGAAATAATGTCAGAAATAAATAAAAACTAAAAACAGTTTTTTCAAAAATTCTCGAAAATGGTTTTGCAAAAACGAAACGTCGTATTGAAAATTTGTAAACGCTATATTTTTCTCCTCAAAAAGTAACGATAAGAAAGTGCTTTTCATTTTTTTATATCTGTAGAAATAATGTCAGAAATAAATAAAAACTAAAAACAGTTTTTTCAAAAATTCTCGAAAATGGTTTTGCAAAAACGAAACGTCGTATTGAAAATTTGTAAACGCTATATTTTTCTCCTCAAAAAGTAACTATAAGAAAGTGCTTTTCATTTTTTTATATTTGTAGAAATAATGTCAGAAATAAATAAAAACTAAAAACAGTTTTTTCAAAAATTCTCGAAAATGGTTTTTCAAAAACGAAACGTCGTATTGAAAATTTGTAAACGCTATATTTTTCTCCTCAAAAAGTAACAATAAGAAAGTGCTTTTAATTTTTTTATATTTGTAGAAATAATGTCAGAAATAAATAAAAACTAAAAACAGTTTTTTCAAAAATTCTCGAAAATGGTTTTTCAAAAACGAAACGTCGTATTGAAAATTTGTAAACGCTATATTTTTCTCCTCAAAGAGTAACAATAAGAAAGTGCTTCGAATCCCGTCCCGGTGGGACACCTGGTATATTAAAAGGATGGCTGATGATTTTATACAGTTGCTAAAACCAATTTCCATGTTGGATCTTACAATAAACAAAGAAAAATATCCATTATGAACTTTCTGGTTCTCACATTACTACTGCAAGCGATCGCGGTGGTCAACCGCATAGCTTGAAACGTACTATACTTTCTAGAGCAGTACCTATCGAGTCGCTGTTGTTGTATAGTATCACACCACACAGTACTGAAATGATGCCGGCCTTGAAGCGGACAAACACACTCTGAACTTTTATATTATGTGCTACAATATATAATCATAAAGTTATGTACCAGATGGTTCTGAAAGTACTTCTTAGTATTTTAGTCCCACTACCAATCTATTAGATAAGTTAATTTGTTGCGGTATATTAGGTATTAGGCGCAGAAAAAAATTTACAACAGTCCCAACAGTTCCCATATTTTTTGTATCTTAATAATAGGGCTCATACGAGGGTTGGCGTTTTGTCAAATTATTTGGGACAGGGGAAGCAATTTTTAAAATTCTTTCACATGACACACCCTGTATATTATCTCACTATTCAAAAGCCAACATTCTAACGGTTATAATTATTAAATGTTGTTCATATAAGGTTTGTTTGCTCTAAAATGCATAGTTAACTAGATATTAATTTTAAAAGTCAAAAAACATGCTCCATTATAAGCCATTTTTTTATAGTTACGCCAATGCGTTTTGCAAATAGTAGGTATTTCATAAGATGTACATCATCCTGTAGTAAAATAATCCATTACACATTGAGTTGAAAAGCTACACATCATACAGGGTGATAACATTTTGCAAAACCATAAAAGTCTTGATTTTTTCAAATGATACACCCTGTATATTATCTCACTATTCAAAAGCCAACATTCTAACGGTTATAATTATTAAATGTTTTTCATATAGGGTTTGTTTACTCTAAAATGCATAGTTAACTAGATATTAATTTTGAAAGTCAAAAACCATGCTCCATTATAAGCCATTTTTTATAGTTACGCCAATGCGTTTTGCAAATAGTAGGTATTTCATAGGATGTACATCATCCTGTAGTAAAATAATCCATTACACATTGGTTTGAAAAGCTACACATTATACAGGGTGATGACATTTTGCAAACCCATAAAAATCTTGATTTTTTCAAATGACACACCCTGTATATTATATCACTATTCAAAAGCCAACATTCTAACGGTTATAATTATTAAATGTTGTTCATATAAGGTTTGTTTGCTCTAAAATGCATAGTTAACTAGATATTCATTTTAAAAGTCAAAAAACATGCTCCATTATAAGCCATTTTTTTATGGTTACGCCAATGCGTTTTGCAAATAGTAGGTATTTCATAAGATGTACATCATCCTGTAGTAAAATAATCCATTACACATTGTTTCGAAAAGCTTACACATTATACAGGGTGATGACATTTTGTAAACCCATAAAAATCTTGATTTTTTCAAATAACACACCCTGTATATTATCTTACTATTCAAAAGCCAACATTCTAACCGTTATAATTATTAAATGTTTTTCATATAGGGTTTGTTTACTCTAAAATGCATAGTTAACTAGATATTAATTTTGAAAGTCAAAAACCATGCTCCATTATAAGCCATTTTTTATAGTTACGCCAATGCGTTTTGCAAATAGTAGGTATTTCATAGGATGTACATCATCCTGTAGTAAAATAATCCATTACACATTGGTTTGAAAAGCTACACATTATACAGGGTGATGACATTTTGCAAACCCATAAAAATCTTGATTTTTTCAAATGACACACCCTGTATATTATCTCACTATTCAAAAGCCAACATTCTAACGGTTATAATTATTAAATGTTTTTCATATAAGGTTTGTTTGCTCTAAAATGCATAGATAACTAGATATTAATTTTAAAAGTCAAAAAACATGCCCCATTATAAGCCATTTTTTTATAGGTACGCCAATGCGTTTTGCAAATAGTAGGTATTTCATAAGATGTACATCATCCTGTAGTAAAATAATCCATTACATATTGGTTCGAAAAGCTACACATTATACAGGGTCATGACATTTTGCAAACCCATAAAAATCTTGATTTTTTCAAATGACACACCCTGTATATTATCTCACTATTCAAAAGCCAACATTCTAACGGTTATAATTATTAAATGTTTTTCATATAAGGTTTGTTTGCTCTAAAATGCATAGATAACTAGATATTAATTTTAAAAGTCAAAAAACATGCCCCATTATAAGCCATTTTTTTATAGGTACGCCAATGCGTTTTGCAAATAGTAGGTATTTCATAAGATGTACATCATCCTGTAGTAAAATAATCCATTACACATTGGTTCGAAAAGCTACACATTATACAGGGTGATGGCATTTTGCAAACCCATAAAAATCTTGATTTTTTCAAATGACACACCCTGTATATTATCTCACTATTCAAAAGCCAACATTCTAACGGTTATAATTATTAAATGTTTTTCATATAAGGTTTGTTTGCTCTAAAATGCATAGTTAACTAGATATTAATTTTAAAAGTCAAAAAACATGCTCCATTATAAGCCATTTTTTTATAGTTACGCCAATGCGTTTTGCAAATAGTAGGTATTTCATAAGATGTACATCATCCTGTAGTAAAATAATCCATTACACATTGAGTTGAAAAGCTACACATCATACAGGGTGATAACATTTTGCAAAACCATAAAAGTCTTGATTTTTTCAAATGATACACCCTGTATATTATCTCACTATTCAAAAGCCAACATTCTAACGGTTATAATTATTAAATGTTTTTCATATAGGGTTTGTTTACTCTAAAATGCATAGTTAACTAGATATTAATTTTGAAAGTCAAAAACCATGCTCCATTATAAGCCATTTTTTATAGTTACGCCAATGCGTTTTGCAAATAGTAGGTATTTCATAGGATGTACATCATCCTGTAGTAAAATAATCCATTACACATTGGTTTGAAAAGCTACACATTATACAGGGTGATGACATTTTGCAAACCCATAAAAATCTTGATTTTTTCAAATGACACACCCTGTATATTATATCACTATTCAAAAGCCAACATTCTAACGGTTATAATTATTAAATGTTGTTCATATAAGGTTTGTTTGCTCTAAAATGCATAGTTAACTAGATATTCATTTTAAAAGTCAAAAAACATGCTCCATTATAAGCCATTTTTTTATGGTTACGCCAATGCGTTTTGCAAATAGTAGGTATTTCATAAGATGTACATCATCCTGTAGTAAAATAATCCATTACACATTGTTTCGAAAAGCTTACACATTATACAGGGTGATGACATTTTGTAAACCCATAAAAATCTTGATTTTTTCAAATAACACACCCTGTATATTATCTTACTATTCAAAAGCCAACATTCTAACCGTTATAATTATTAAATGTTTTTCATATAGGGTTTGTTTACTCTAAAATGCATAGTTAACTAGATATTAATTTTGAAAGTCAAAAACCATGCTCCATTATAAGCCATTTTTTATAGTTACGCCAATGCGTTTTGCAAATAGTAGGTATTTCATAGGATGTACATCATCCTGTAGTAAAATAATCCATTACACATTGGTTTGAAAAGCTACACATTATACAGGGTGATGACATTTTGCAAACCCATAAAAATCTTGATTTTTTCAAATGACACACCCTGTATATTATCTCACTATTCAAAAGCCAACATTCTAACGGTTATAATTATTAAATGTTTTTCATATAAGGTTTGTTTGCTCTAAAATGCATAGATAACTAGATATTAATTTTAAAAGTCAAAAAACATGCCCCATTATAAGCCATTTTTTTATAGGTACGCCAATGCGTTTTGCAAATAGTAGGTATTTCATAAGATGTACATCATCCTGTAGTAAAATAATCCATTACATATTGGTTCGAAAAGCTACACATTATACAGGGTCATGACATTTTGCAAACCCATAAAAATCTTGATTTTTTCAAATGACACACCCTGTATATTATCTCACTATTCAAAAGCCAACATTCTAACGGTTATAATTATTAAATGTTTTTCATATAAGGTTTGTTTGCTCTAAAATGCATAGATAACTAGATATTAATTTTAAAAGTCAAAAAACATGCCCCATTATAAGCCATTTTTTTATAGGTACGCCAATGCGTTTTGCAAATAGTAGGTATTTCATAAGATGTACATCATCCTGTAGTAAAATAATCCATTACACATTGGTTCGAAAAGCTACACATTATACAGGGTGATGGCATTTTGCAAACCCATAAAAATCTTGATTTTTTCAAATGACACACCCTGTATATTATCTCACTATTCAAAAGCCAACATTCTAACGGTTATAATTATTAAATGTTTTTCATATAAGGTTTCTTTGCTCTAAAATGCATAGTTAACTAGATATTAATGCTAAAAGTCAAAAAACATGCTCCATTATAAGCCATTTTTTTATAGTTACGCCAATGCATTTTGCAAATAGTAAGTATTTCATAAGTTGTACATCATCCTGTAGTAAAATAATCCATTACACATTGGTTTGAAAAGCTACACATTATACAGGGTGATGACATTTTGCAAACCCATAAAAATCTTGATTTTTTCAAATGACTCACCCTGTATATTATCTCACTATTCAAAAGCCAACATTCTAACGGTTATAATTATTAAATGTTTTTCATATAGGGTTTGTTTGCTCTAAACTGCATAGTTAACTAGATATTAATTTTAAAAGTCAAAAAACATGCTCCATTATAAGCCATTTTTTATAGTTACGCCAATGTGTTTTGCAAATAGTAAGTATTTCATAAGTTGTACATCATCCTGTAGTAAAATAATCCATTACACATTGGTTTGAAAAGCTACACATTATACAGGGTGATGACATTTTGCAAACCCATAAAAATCTTGATTTTTTCAAATGACTCACCCTGTATATTATCTCACTATTCAAAAGCCAACATTCTAACGGCTATAATTATTAAATGTTTTTCATATAAGGTTTGTTTGCTCTAAAATGCATAGTTAACTAGATATTAATTTTAAAAGTCAAAAAAACATGCCCCATTATAAGCCATTTTTTATAGTTACGCCAATGCGTTTTGCAAATAGTAGAGATTTCATAAGATGTACATCATCCTGTAGTAAAATAAACCCTTACAAATTGGTTCGAAAAGCTACACATTATACAGGGTGATGACATTTTGCAAACCCATAAAAATCTTGATTTTTTCAAATGACACACCCTGTATATTATATCACCAGTCAAAAGCCAATATTCTAACGGTTATAATTATTAAATATTTTTCATATAAGGTTTGTTTGCTCTAAACTGCATAGTTAACTAGATATTAATTTTAAAAGTCAAAAAAACATGCTCCATTATAAGCCATTTTTTTTATAGTTACGCCAATGCGTTTTGCAAAAAGTAGGTATTTCATAAGATATACATCATCCTGTAGTAAAATAATCCATTACACATTGGTTTGAAAAGCTACACATTATACAGGGTGATGACATTTTGCAAACCCATAAAACTTTTGATTTTTTCAAATGACACACCCTGTATATTATCTCACTATTCAAAAACCAACATTCTAACGGTTATAATTATTAAAATGTTTTTCATATAAGGTTTGTTTGCTCTAAAATGCATAGTTAACTAGATATTAATTTTAAAAGTCAAAAAACATGCTCCATTATAAGCAATTTTTTTATAGTTACGCCAATGCGTTTTGCAAAAAGTAGGTATTTCATAAGATGTACATCATCCTGTAGTAAAATAATCCATTACAAATTGATTCGAAAAGCTACACATTATACAGGGTGATGACATTTTGCAAACCCATAAAAATCTTGATTTTTTCAAATGACACACCCTGTATATTATCTCACTATTCAAAAACCAACATTCTAACGGTTATAATTATTAAATGTTTTTCATATAAGGTTTGTTTGCTCTAAACTGCATAGTTAACTAGATATTAATTTTAAAAGTCAAAAAACATGCTCCATTATAAGCCATTTTTTTATAGTTACGCCAATGCGTTTTGCAAATAGTAAGGATTTCATAAGATGTACATCATCCTGTAGTAAAATAATCCATTACATATTGGTTCGAAAAGCTACACATTATACAGGGTGATGACATTTTGCAAACCCATAAAAATCTTGATTTTTTCAAATGACACACCCTGTATATTATCTCACTATACAAAAGCCAACATCGTAACGGTTATAATTATTAAATGTTTTTCATATAAGGTTTGTTTGCTCTAAAATGCATACCTAACTAGATATTAGTTTTAAAAGTCAAAAAACATGCTCCATTATAAGCCATTTTTTATGGTTACGCCAATGCGTTTTGCAAATAGTAGGTATTTCATAAGATGTACATCATCCTGTAGTAAAATAATCCATTACATATTGGTTGGAAAAGCTACACATTATACAGGGTGATGACATTTTGCAAACCCATAAAAATCTTGATTTTTTCAAATGACACACCCTGTATATTATCTCATTATTCAAAAGCCAACATTCTAACGGTTATAATTATTAAATGTTTTTCATATAAGGTTTGTTTGCTCTAAACTGCATAGTTAAATAGATATTAATTTTAAAAGTCAAAAAACATGCTCCATTATAAGCCATTTTTTATAGTTACTCCAATGCGTTTTGCAAATAGTAGAGATTTCATAAGATGTACATCATCCTGTAGTAAAATAATCCATTACACATTGGTTTGAAAAGCTACACATTATACAGGGTGATGACATTTTGCAAACCCATAAAAATCTTGATTTTTTCAAATGACACACCCTGTATATTATCTCACTATTCAAAAGCCAACATTCTAACAGTTATAATAATTAAATGTTTTTCATATAAGGTTTGTTTGCTCTAAACTGCATAGTTAACTAGATATTAATTTTAAAAGTCAAAAAACATGCTCCATTATAAGCCATTTTTTATAGTTACGCCAATGCGTTTTGCAAATAGTAGGTATTTCATAAGATGTACATCATCCTGTTGTAAAATAATCCATTACAAATTGGCTTGAAAAGCTACACATTATACAGGGTGATGACATTTTGCAAAACCATAAAAACCTTGATTTTTTCAAATGACACACCCTGTATATTATCTCACTATTCAAAAGCCAACATTCTAACGGTTATAATTATTAAATGTTTTTCATTTAAGGTTTGTTTGCTCTAAAATGCATAGTTAACTAGATATTAATTTTAAAAGTCAAAAAACATGCTGCATTATAAGCCATTTTTTTATAAGTACGCCAATGCGTTTTGCAAAAAGTAGATATTTCATAAGATGTAAATCATCCTGTAGTAAAATAATCCAATACACATTGGCTTCTAACGGTTATAATTGTTAAATGTTTTTCATATAAGGTTTGTTTGCTCTAAACTGCATAGTTAACTAGATATTAATTTTAAAAGTCAAAAAACATGCTCCATTATAAGCCATTTTTTTATAGTTACGCCAATGTGTTTTGCAAATAGTAGGTATTTCATAAGATGTACAACATCCTGTAGTAAAATAATCCGTTATACATTGGTTCGAAAAGCTACACATTATACAGGGTGATGACATTTTGCAAACCCATAAAAATCTTGATTTTTCAAATGACACACCCTGTATATTATCTCACTATTCAAAAGCCAACATTCTAACGGTTATAATTATTAAATGTTTTTCATATAAGGTTTGTTTGCTCTAAAATGCATAGTTAACTAGATATTAATTTTAAAAGTCAAAAAACATGCTCCATTATAAGCCATTTTTTTATAGGTACGCCAATGCGTTTTGCAAATAGTAGGTATATCATAAGATGTACATTATCCTGTAGTAAAATAATCCATTACACATTGGTTCGAAAAGCTACACATTATACAGGGTGATGACATTTTGCAAACCCATAAAAATCTTGATTTTTTCAAATGACACACCCTGTATATTATCTCACTATTCAAAAGCCAACATTCTAACGGTTATAATTGTTAAATGTTTTTCATATAAGGTTTGTTTGCTCTAAAATGCATGCATAGTTAACTAGATATTAATTTTAAAAGTCAAAAAACATGCTCCATTATAAGCCATTTTTTATAGTTACGCCAATGCATTTTGCAAATAGTAGCTATTTCATAAGATGTACATCATCCTGTAGTAAAATAATCCAATACACATTGGCTTGAAAAGCTACACATTATACAGGGTGATGACATTTTGCAAACCCATAAAAATCTTGATTTTTTCAAATGACACACCCTGTATAAATGACACCTATTTTAGAATTTCGGTTTACAAAATCAAACAATAATTGTTGCCGTTTTTCCAGCTCTGTGCTGCCCCTGGCCTTGCTACACTGCTCGATTTAGACCGTGAGAGACTTATCCTTGAACATGATTCATCCGGTACATCAGCCTCTTTCTCTATTCGTTTCGAACAATAAATAATTCATTTCACGATCATTACTTTACTTTATTCAACGGGAATTATTATTATTCTCTAATGCCACAGTCATGAGGACTGCAAACCGATTTACATCAGTCGAAACGAGAAATTTTACACTTCCGTCATCCTTATAGATTTGTTGTAATTTACTATTATTGTTGTTTGTGTTGGCTGCTGTGGGTCGCTTCGCTATTTTAACCGTAGATAAAAATCTGGTACAGATCTTATGAAAAATTATTCTAATAGGATTATACCGTAAAGCATTAGTTCTTTTGTTGTCTATTATTTCCATTTTTTCTTTTTGTTCTGCTGCCTTTTGTTCTGTCTCTCTATGTGTGACTTTCTTTTAGGTAAATTTGAGAAATATTGTCAAAGAAATGTACACGAAATAGTCCATGGGGGGTGACTTAACTCAAACGAATATACAGAGTGTCCTAAAGTCGATGATTTTTGTATTAGTTCTAGTTTTAGTCGACCCCTACTGATATATGAAAATTTTGCGGCTACCGCTATCACAAAACTAATGGGTTCATTCTAGGACTCCCCCTGCACCCCCATAATGCGTAATAAGGTCCAAACGTTAAGGGGACCGAAACGGGGTCCTCAGAACGAAATCTGTCCCAACAAAACACACACAAACACACAACAAAAAAAGGCTTTTTACTTTTTTTCTTTTGACACAACGTTTGCCAGTAAAAAGTTAAAGAATTTAAGCATCCGGAATTCAAACAATTATCGTCAACGATGCATTGTCCGGTTATAACGAAATAACATAAATAATGACGTTAAATTAGAACTATTTTCCGTATTTATCTAGAAATTATACTAAGAAATCGAAAGGCACAGTAGTTGGAGCTACTCATATAAAAGATTTAAATTTCCTAAGAATTGTTTGTTATAAATACAATCTACAATAAGTAGTATCTTCTAGCTTCTGTAAGTGTAAAACAAAGAACTTAAGAAACCTTCTAAGTACAAGTTCAAATTGATTTTTCAATAAAACTATGCACTTACCGTGTTATTTATCACACAAACACACTTTTTATATTCACTAAACATTCCTGTTGCATAAAATCATTGTTAAAATTATATCAAAGTTATAGAAACTAGTTTTAATTTAAAAAATATGTGAAATAAATTTATTTTATAGCCAATACGAGGCCATATTTGTTTATCAACTAAAAACTAACTACTGTCAATGTGAAGTATATTGACATATCAGGTATCGTCACCACTCACCTCCCTAACTCACCTGTTCCTTTTACAAGAATTGAGTGGTCAGTATTATATAGTGTACAATGTTTACAATATTTTTTCGCCTGCCTGCAGTTGAACAGAGTTTTAACTGACCATTTAGCGCCCGCTCGTTTTATTTTTTTTTCTTATATGGCGCTACTGTTAAATTTCCAATAATAATGTTAACATCAGTAGTTTTCACTCACTTAACTTAATGTACATTCCATTTAGAGGATAAGTTGACAATTAATTGAGAACGTTTACTTAGTTAGTCGTCTGCCATTCCGCTAAACTCATTTAATTATTGAACTAAACTGACAATCGTTTTACCACTTCACCAAAACACTTCTTTTTTTTTTTCTTTTTGGTCAAACGATTGTCAGTTTAGTGTTCTACGCCAAAGGTTCTACTAATCGATTATTTAATTATTGAAAATTGTTCATTATTAATTAGTAATCACTTTTTAATTATTATTATAGTACCGAAATATACCTAAGATTATAAAATCAAATTTCTCTAGCGTACACGCTCAGATATAATTTGAGTTTCTTTCTACATTTAAAATACTCAAGCCTGTCTCATAAGTTTATCTGATCTGAGTTTGTCAAAGGATATCGCCTATTATCATGTACGTCAAAAAATACTCCCATTCTGTCAAAAACTGTCAGTTCATAACAGTAATAATTAATTATTAAAATAAAGTTCTTTTGGTTTAATATTGTAGCATGAAGAGGCAGGCGAAAAACAGTTGTAAGCTCCACTGGCGGTAAAGCCGCTGCAGCTTTTCCGCCCTTTATACTATAATACATACCTATGAAACGTTATTCCTGATATTTTCTTGTCGATTTCACTTCTACTATTGCAACTACGCACAGCACAGGACACCATTATAGTATATTGTTAAATAACCGTCCAAAAAACAACGAAAAACTTGTAAAATACATCGTCAAATGACAGAGATCGCATACCAATATGGCCACCTGCACCCGCTTTAGCGTATAGCGTCTCCTCTGACCTGAATGTGTCGCACCAGTTTGGCAAGTGACATTTGACAGCCACATCAGCTGATTCATAATATTGACTAAAAAATTACAATATTTTCTAAAATAATTTTTTTCATCAATAAATAGTTGAAAATTAAACAATGGACGGTAATAAAGACGAAGCGGAACATTGCATCTTCCTCGCAGAACGATACATCAAAGAAAAAAACAAGGATAAAGCGGAAAAATTCCTCTATAAAGCTGAACGTCTATACCCTACCAAAAAAGCCAAAGGTAAATATTGAAATTAGATTAAATTTATCATAATACGTTTAAATTTCAGACTTACTGCTACAAACAAAAATCATGGCACCAAATGTCGAAACTGATCAGCCAAGAAAACGTGTTGTAACACAAGTGATTGAAGAAACAACAAGGGAAATTGAATATACTGCCGAACAGGATGCCGCTGTTAAACGTATTAAGAAATGTAAGGATTATTACGAGATATTGAGCATAACCAAGGATGCCACCGATTCGGATATTAAAAAAGCGTATAAGAAGTTGGCATTGCAAATGCATCCTGATAAAAATAAGGCACCAGGGGCGGCGGAGGCCTTTAAAGCTATCGGTAAGTACAAAACATTGTTTTCTGCTTTTATTGCTTTAGCTTAGTAGTTTTTAGTTTTTAAATTAGTCAAAGCTGCTTTTATAAATATTAAAATGAGTGTAGTAACGTTTCGGGACTATTTATTACCATCTTCAAGGTAATGCCGTGGCAGTGCTAACAGATCGCGAGAAGCGTAAAATGTACGATTTGTACGGTAACGACGAGGATCGTGCCGCTTCAAGATCCTCGAGCACGTACAACAGTTACAGCCGTGGCTTCGAATCTGAAGCCACTGCTGAGGAGTTGTTTAACATGTTCTTTGGTACCGGCTTTAGCGGTTCTAACGTTTATGTTAGACGCGGGGGTCGATGGCAACGTCAGACCACTGCCAGCCAACAGGAACAACACCATAGCGGCACCAGACGACGTCCTGAGGTTGGTTTCCCTGTTAGTTGACGTTGCCCTTTGTAATACGTGTTTCTTTTAGCAACAGCAGGGGAATTACACGGCGTTTGTGCAACTGCTACCGATTATCATCGCCATTCTCTTGTCCATGGCCTCCAGTTTCTTTATTTCTGACCCGGCATACAGCTTAGTGTCCAATTCGTAAGTGACAGTGTTTAGAGTTAGTTCGTCCCTTATTTATTGATTTTATCTAGGAAATACCCCACGATGCGACGCACAGAAAACCTTCAAGTACCATACTACGTCAAGGAGAACTTCCATTCCGAGTATCAGGGCTCGGTAAGACGCCTGGAACTGTCCGTGGAGGAGGAGTACATGGCCAACTTACGCCATGCCTGCTACAGGGAGCGCAGCTACAGTAAATGTTTTTTTTATTATTTTTACTCAATAATACACGCGATTCTAATGTTTATACAGAAAATATTTGCACCGAATGATCCTTATTTCGAATTTACAGTTGCCTAATAAATAAATAAAATTTTTGGTACTGATGATGTACTTGGATGTAGTCGAAACGTGCTACATTTTTTTTTATTTCGAATTTACAGTTGCCTAATAAATAAATAAAATTTTTGGTACTGATGATGTACTTGGATGTAGTCGAAACGTGCTACATTTTTTTTTTATTTCGAATTTACAGTTGCCTAATAAATAAATAAAATTTTTGGTACTGATGATGTACTTGGGTGTAGTCGAAACGTGCTACATTTTTTTTTTATTTCGAATTTACAGTTGCCTAATAAATAAATAAAATTTTTGGTACTGATGATGTACTTGGATGTAGTCGAAACGTGCTACATTTTTTTTTATTTCGAATTTACAGTTGCCTAATAAATAAATAAAATTTTTGGTACTGATGATGTACTTGGATGTAGTCGAAACGTGCTACATTTTTTTTTATTTCGAATTTACAGTTGCCTAATAAATAAATAAAATTTTTGGTACTGATGATGTACTTGGATGTAGTCGAAATGTGCTACATTTTTTTTTATTTCGAATTTACAGTTGCCTAATAAATAAATAAAGTTTTTGGTACTGATGATGTACTTGGGTGTAGTCGAAACGTGCTACATTTTTTTTATTTCGAATTTACAGTTGCCTAATAAATAAATAAAATTTTTGGTACTGATGATGTACTTGGATGTAGTCGAAACGTGCTACATTTTTTTTATTTCGAATTTACAGTTGCCTAATAAATAAATAAAATTTTTGGTACTGATGATGTACTTGGGTGTAGTCGAAACGTGCTACATTTTTTTTATTTCGAATTTACAGTTGCCTAATAAATAAATAAAATTTTTGGTACTGATGATGTACTTGGGTGTAGTCGAAACGTGCTACATTTTTTTTATTTCGAATTTACAGTTGCCTAATAAATAAATAAAATTTTTGGTACTGATGATGTACTTGGATGTAGTCGAAACGTGCTACATTTTTTTTTATTTCGAATTTACAGTTGCCTAATAAATAAATAAAATTTTTGGTACTGATGATGTACTTGGGTGTAGTCGAAACGTGCTACATTTTTTTTTTATTTCGAATTTACAGTTGCCTAATAAATAAATAAAATTTTTGGTACTGATGATGTACTTGGGTGTAGTCGAAACGTGGTACATTTTTTTTATTTCGAATTTACAGTTGCCTAATAAATAAATAAAATTTTTGGTACTGATGATGTACTTGGATGTAGTCGAAACGTGCTACATTTTTTTTTATTTTGAATTTACAGTTGCCTAATAAATAAATAAAATTTTTGGTACTGATGATGTACTTGGATGTAGTCGAAACGTGCTACATTTTTTTTTATTTCGAATTTACAGTTGCCTAATAAATAAATAAAATTTTTGGTACTGATGATGTACTTGGGTGTAGTCGAAACGTGCTACATTTTTTTTTTATTTCGAATTTACAGTTGCCTAATAAATAAATAAAATTTTTGGTACTGATGATGTACTTGGATGTAGTCGAAACGTGCTACATTTTTTTTATTTCGAATTTACAGTTGCCTAATAAATAAATAAAATTTTTGGTACTGATGATGTACTTGGATGTAGTCGAAACGTGCTACATTTTTTTTTATTTTGAATTTACAGTTGCCTAATAAATAAATAAAATTTTTGGTACTGATGATGTACTTGGATGTAGTCGAAACGTGCTACATTTTTTTTATTTCGAATTTACAGTTGCCTAATAAATAAATAAAATTTTTGGTACTGATGATGTACTTGGATGTAGTCGAAACGTGCTACATTTTTTTTTATTTTGAATTTACAGTTGCCTAATAAATAAATAAAATTTTTGGTACTGATGATGTACTTGGATGTAGTCGAAACGTGCTACATTTTTTTTATTTCGAATTTACAGTTGCCTAATAAATAAATAAAATTTTTGGTACTGATGATGTACTTGGGTGTAGTCGAAACGTGCTACATTTTTTTTTATTTCGAATTTACAGTTGCCTAATAAATAAATAAAATTTTTGGTACTGATGATGTACTTGGATGTAGTCGAAACGTGCTACATTTTTTTTTATTTCGAATTTACAGTTGCCTAATAAATAAATAAAATTTTTGGTACTGATGATGTACTTGGATGTAGTCGAAACGTGCTACATTTTTTTTTTCGAATTTACAGTTGCCTAATAAATAAATAAAATTTTTGGTACTGATGATGTACTTGGATGTAGTCGAAACGTGCTACATTTTTTTTTATTTCGAATTTACAGTTGCCTAATAAATAAATAAAATTTTTGGTACTGATGATGTACTTGGATGTAGTCGAAACGTGCTACATTTTTTTTTATTTCGAATTTACAGTTGCCTAATAAATAAATAAAATTTTTGGTACTGATGATGTACTTGGATGTAGTCGAAACGTGCTACATTTTTTTTTATTTCGAATTTACAGTTGCCTAATAAATAAATAAAATTTTTGGTACTGATGATGTACTTGGATGTAGTCGAAACGTGCTACATTTTTTTTTTTCGAATTTACAGTTGCCTAATAAATAAATAAAATTTTTGGTACTGATGATGTACTTGGATGTAGTCGAAACGTGCTACATTTTTTTTTATTTCGAATTTACAGTTGCCTAATAAATAAATAAAATTTTTGGTACTGATGATGTACTTGGATGTAGTCGAAACGTGCTACATTTTTTTTTCGAATTTACAGTTGCCTAATAAATAAATAAAATTTTTGGTACTGATGATGTACTTGGATGTAGTCGAAACGTGCTACATTTTTTTTTATTTCAAATTTACAGTTGCCTAATAAATAAATAAAATTTTTGGTACTGATGATGTACTTGGATGTAGTCGAAACGTGCTACATTTTTTTTTATTTCGAATTTACAGTTGCCTAATAAATAAATAAAATTTTTGGTACTGATGATGTACTTGGATGTAGTCGAAACGTGCTACATTTTTTTTTATTTCGAATTTACAGTTGCCTAATAAATAAATAAAATTTTTGGTACTGATGATGTACTTGGATGTAGTCGAAACGTGCTACATTTTTTTTTATTTCGAATATACAGTTGCCTAATAAATAATTAAAATTTTTGGTACTGATGATGTACTTGGTTGTAGTCGAAACGTGCTACATTTTTTTTTATTTCGAATTTACAGTTGCCTAATAAATAAATAAAATTTTTGGTACTGATGATGTACTTGGATGTAGTCGAAACGTGCTACATTTTTTTTTATTTCGAATTTACAGTTGCCTAATAAATAAATAAAATTTTTGGTACTGATGATGTACTTGGTTGTAGTCGAAACGTGCTACATTTTTTTTATTTCGAATTTACAGTTGCCTAATAAATAAATAAAATTTTTGGTACTGATGATGTACTTGGATGTAGTCGAAACGTGCTACATTTTTTTTTATTTTGAATTTACAGTTGCCTAATAAATAAATAAAATTTTTGGTACTGATGATGTACTTGGATGTAGTCGAAACGTGCTACATTTTTTTTTATTTCGAATTTACAGTTGCCTAATAAATAAATAAAATTTTTGGTACTGATGATGTACTTGGATGTAGTCGAAACGTGCTACATTTTTTTTTATTTCGAATTTACAGTTGCCTAATAAATAAATAAAATTTTTGGTACTGATGATGTACTTGGATGTAGTCGAAACGTGCTACATTTTTTTTTATTTCGAATTTACAGTTGCCTAATAAATAAATAAAATTTTTGGTACTGATGATGTACTTGGTTGTAGTCGAAACGTGCTACATTTTTTTTTATTTCGAATTTACAGTTGCCTAATAAATAAATAAAATTTTTGGTACTGATGATGTACTTGGTTGTAGTCGAAACGTGTTACATTTTTTTTTTTGTTTTTTTCCGTTTCCTCTAGGAGAATCAATGATGTGGAAGGCACGGAACTTCGGTGATCGAGATCAGTTCCAGATTGCGCAAAACATTAAAATGCCTTCGTGTGAGGCGTTGTCGAAGGTGCGCAGTCATGGTTAAGTCATTAATAAGTGTTATTGAATTATTATGTACAAAAAAAAAAGTATTTAATTTGTCTTGTCACTGTCGTAATGCTAAATGCACTAGAATAATTAAAAATCCAATAATTACTACGCAAAATATAGCAAAGATTGTTTAAGTGAGGTTTTTTGGTGATATTTGTATTTATTTTCCTGAAAACTCAACTAGTTTTGTCTTTGGAACAAGTAAAACTCGTCACATCACGAAATTATTAAGTCTCCATTTAATTCTAACGCAAAACAATATCATTAATTAATTATTTATTCTATTTTTTGTGTTAAATCCTTTGTACAGTCCTAGATACAAAATTATGACACTATTATACAATTGTATCCGGTCTGTGCTATAAATAATCGCACATAATATGACGTAATGTCGCATATTATGCAGTTGTATCCGGTTTGTACCAGTCATAACTGACGCCATTTTGTGGCAATAGTTGTAAAAGTTTAGGTTTTTTGGTGATAATTGTATTTATTTTTCTGAAAATTCGACTAGTTTTGTCTTTGAAACAGGTAAAACACGTCACATCATGAAATAATTAAGTTTTAAACTCTTCTCCATTCAATTCTAACGCAAAACAATATAATTGATTAATACAGCACTTATTTATTATATTTTTGGTGCTAAATACCTTATACAGTCCTAGATACAAAATTATGCACTATTCTACAATTGTATCCGGTCTGTGCTATAAATAATCGTACATAATATGACACAATGTCGCATATTATGCAGTTGTATCCGGGCTGTACGAGTCATAACTGACGCCATTTTGTGGCTATAGTTGTAAAGGTCTACGTTTATTTTAAGCATTTTTAATGAAATATTGTAAACATAATTAAGTTTCAATGCATATTTAGGTTGAATTGTTGTGTTATTTTGTTATTATATACGTTATTTTAACTAGTCAATATGTTTTGAACAATTATTCTATTAGTTTTAATGATTTACTATTCCAGCTGATGGCATTGACGAAGGTGCACAGTCATGGATAAGTAATTAATAAGTATTCTTGAATTATTATGTACAAAAAGAAGTATTTAATTAATCTTATCACTGTCGCAATGGTAAATGCACTAGAATAATTAAAAATCCAATAATTACTACGCAAAATATAGCAAAGATTGTTTAAGAAAGGGCTTTTGATGATAATTTAATTCCTTTTCCTGAAAACTCAACTAGTTTTGTCTTTGGAACAAGTAAAACACATCACATCACGAAATAAATAAGTTTTAAACTCTTCTCCATTCAATTCTAACGCAAAACAATATAATTGGTTAATACAGCACTTAATTTATTCTATTTTTGGTGTTAAATCGCTTGGGACAGTCCTAGATACAAAATTATGACATTATTATACAATTGTACCCGGTCTGTGCTGTAAATAATCGTACATAATTATGACACAATGTTGCATATTATGCAGTTGTATCCGGTCTGTACCAGTCGCCATTTTGTGGCAATAGTTGTACAAATCTAGGTTTTTGCTTTCCTAAAGCTTATTTTAGGTAATTTTAATGGAATATTTTTAACATAATTAAGTTTCAATGCATATTTAGGTTGAATTGTTGTTTTATTTTGTTATTATATAAGTTATTTCAACTAGTCAATATATTTTGAAAAATTATTCTATTAGTTTTATTCATTTATGCATAGTTTTTTCTTTGGAACAAGTAAAACACACCACATCACGAAATAAACAAGTTTTAAACTCTTCTCCATTCAATTCTAACGCAAAACAATATAATTGTTTAATACAGCACTTAATTTATTCTATTTTTGGTGTTAAATCGCTTGGGACAGTCTTCGATACAAAATTATGACATTATTCTACAATTGTACCCGCTCTGTGCTGTAAATATTCGTACATAATTGACACAATGTTGTATATTATGCTGTTGTATCCGGTCTGTACCAGTCGCCATTTTGTGGCAATAGTAAAAATCTAGGTTTTTGCTTTCCTAAAGTTTATTTTAGGTAATTCTAATGGAATATTTTTAACATAATTAAGTTTCAATGCATATTTAAGTTGAATTGTTGTTTTATTTTGTTATTATATAAGTTATTTCAACTAGTCAATATATGTTGAAAAATTATTCTATTAGTTTAATTGATTTATGGCTAGTTTTATCTTTGGAACAAGTAAAACACATCACGAAATAAATAAGTTTTAAACTCTTCTCCATTCAATTCTAACGCAAAACAATATAATTGATTAATACAGCACGTAATTTATTCTATTTTTCGTGTTAAATCGCTTGGGACAGTCCTAGATACAAAATTATGACATTATTCTACAATAGTACCCGGTCTGTGCTGTAAATAATCGGGCATAATTGACACAATGTTGCATATTATGCAGTTGTAGCCGGTCTGTACCAATCGCCATTTTGTGGCAACAGTTGTAAAAATCTAGGTTTTTGCTTCCCTAAAGCTTATTTTAGGTAATTTTAATGGAATATTTTTAACATAATTAAGTTTCAATGCATATTTAGGTTGAATTATTGTTCTATTTTGTTATTATATAAGTTATTTCAACTAGTCAATATATTTTGAAAAATTATTCTATTAGTTTTATTGATTTCTGGCTAGCCTCTGTTTAACCTAACTTTTTGGACGACCTAAGTTTCTTCCGCAGATTTCGTCTAACAAAATCATCAAATTGATTTGTTAGCCCCACTAGAGTCTTTTTATTTATAATTGACTGCAAAATTTCATCACTTTCATCTCTTCTAATTTTTTTTAGGACCAACACCTGTAAGTTTTGTCGCCTTTCTTTCTTTAGTGAACGACTTCCGTAGCTCTTTCTTTTTATTTTCATAACATTTTTCAAACATGAAGCTTTTCTAAAAGGACCGCTTGTTGACGAGGCATTGAATTCGTTTTCTATTGATTTCCACACATTTTCTTTTGTTTTTATTTTCAACTTGCATTAAATGCATTTTTTCAGACACCATAAAATTAGGACCTCGAACTTTTACAGTCTTATCCCTGTTCATAATTAACTTAACATTTATTTCTTTATTATGAAAACAGTAAATCATAATTTGAATCGAACATGAACGAAATCCGCGGAAATATGAATATTTTTTAGGTTATGGCTTAACAAACAGTGAATAAATTTTCTTTTCATATCTGGCCAACGAAATTCCCACAATATTTCGCTGTTGCCAGATTGTACTATAGGCTTAGTAAAGCTTGGCTCTTTTTGTTACGGTGCATACAACAGCGGTTGAAGCTTGACTTAATTTTCAAGCGTAGCTTACATAAGCGCCGCTCAATCCCATAAGGGAGAATATGGCCATTAGTATTCCGTCTACCTTATTAAAATTCCCGTTTGCACCACATACAGTATTATAATATTATTAAGTATCGGGTAAATTTGTCAACATAGCAAATTTAAGGTAGCCGACAATGAAGAAGAGTTTTTTAGTTTTAGGTAATATTTTAACTTTTAACCTTTTCAGTTTTGTTTTGATTTTTTATAATGTAAACATTAGTTTTGATTGTGAATGTGAACGCAAATTATTAAATACTAGAGTGAAATCGTCCGTAAATATAATAGAAACAAAATAAATTTGTGGCATAGCGGACAAAATGACTAGTTTTACCTACACAAGGGACTTTGTTTAGACCGAGAAAGAAGTTCTTCTATCGATAGTGTTGCATCATAATTGTGGCATCATTCCAATTAATAAAATGAACTTTTTGTTATTATTTTCCATTGTTAAATTTATCTATTGTTATTATTATATATTTGAAATGTATTTATTACATAATATACATAATATTTGATCTGTTTCTATTATAAGATTTAGCTACATGAGTGCTACTACTAATATAAACATAGTTTATGATTTATATTCAAAAATAGTTTTAGTTTATTATTTACCTGGGAACATAAGTAGAGTTGTTACCTTATTTATTCTTTTGTGGATTAATAATTAAATAAAGCGTAATAATTCCATATTTTTAATCGCTACACAAAGTAAACAAAAACAACCCAATAATGAAAAATATAAAAGCAATATTGAGGTTAGAATTCCATTTAAGAATCGTCACTTAAACTGTATGTGGTGCAAACGGGCATTAGAATTCCTAAAATTGAGCACCAACATGACAACTATGAATAGTTTGGTGTATTACAAACTTGAAAATTAAGCTATAGGCTCTAAAATTGAGCGTATGTGCTTTAGAATTCCTAAAATTTAGCTTTATTGTACTGGAACCAACACGATTCTAGTTTGGTCAATTAAAAACTTGGGAATTGAGCTATAAGCTATGTTAGTTCTACAATTGAACTTTATTTTACTAGGGCTCACATGAGTCGAGTTTAAACGCTTGAAAATTGAGCTCTGGAACCCGTAAAATTAAGCTTAACACTAATCACTATAGTTTAAACAGTTTTAAGAACGTGAAAATGGAGCTTTATGCTGTTTGAGCTCTAAACTTGAGTTTCTGCTTTAAAATGAGCTCCCCAATAAATAGAAATTAGTTGTAGGGCTTCCTTAATTAAGTAAAGATGCCGAACATAATTAATCAAAAACATAACCACACAATAAAACATGTCATGTCAACTGTCTTGTCAACACTGCGATCGTAGACACTACACATACGAGAGACTAGTATGTTAAATTGTGGGCTATAGACTGTTATATGCGACAGAGAGTGTCAAAAAGTTTTCCATTTATTTTTTAAGAGTTTTAAGCACGTCGGAACATAATAAATAGGAATACTGTTGAATATTATTAGTTTGTTAGAATGGTGTCATATAATTTTGTATACAGGGTGAGTCAAAAATGTTTAAAACCATTTTTTCATAGTGAAAAATTAAAATAAACAATAAAACTTCAAATGTAATAAGAAAAATAGTTTATTATCATAAATTACAGGACTAAAAACATCCAACAAATCTCTTCCTTGTCTTCATCATCAAGAAATTTATCCTACAACTTTAAGAAATCATCGTCACTGTTAAAACTATCCAACAAAACCTTCTGATCACCGTTACACCCATCACTAAAACTCAAACACTCATTCAAATGCTCATTCATCACCTTCTCTTCAATCATCTTCATACAACACGGACAATTATACTTTGTAGTCGTCCTAACCTCATCATCTACGGCAACGTTTGAAGTATCAAACACGTTACTCATATTGAAGCAATCCTCTAAATGCGAATCCAAATCACTCTTTAAGATCTCCTTGTTACACGCTAAACATAACGTTGTATCAGTTATTTCACCAGTAGTAGTATTCGGTTCCTCAATATCACCACTCAAAAAGTGTTCCGTATAACAGTCCGCGATATGTTTATCGTACACAGTAACTATAACCGGTTGATCACAGATCGGACACTGCTTATTAGTATCAGTTACTTTCGGCTCCATATCCGTTACTAAACACTGATCTAAATGGTTATTAATCGTATCAAGTGGGAACTGGTTATTACAAACTGGACATGCTCCAGTGATTTTAGCTTTTTTCGCTGGGGTTACTATTGCATCACTTTCACTCCGTGACCGGTTGTTCTTTTTACTGTCACTACTACTGTATTTATTAATCCAGTGATTTTTCACTACGGAATAATCGTTATTAATATTAGTACCGCTACTACGTAATACGTAACCGGTTCCCGTGAATACCTCAACGTTTTGTTGTGATTTAGGTTCACTGTTATTATTTTTAGTATTAATCACTATGGTTCCTGTTCCTTTATTTTTAACTGCGACCGTATTAGGTTCTTTATTTAAGTTCCCGAATCCGAATATGTTATTACCGATGGTTTTTTTAATATCCGCGGCATTATCACTGGTTTTAGGAATGTTAGTCACTGGATTTGTATTAGATTGTGATGTACTGGTGGAAGGGCGGTTGTTTTTTATCGGAGTACTCGTTGGGAAGAAGTGCCGTATGTCTTTATTCGTTACTGGAGCTGATATTGGTGGTGACTGTGATTTCTTCTGTGATAATCTCGGTTTTGGTGGTTGTTTCGATGGTTTCTCCGGTTCCTTAACCTAAATGAAATTAACTATGAAAAGTTTGTAATAAAAAAACAGTGATAGAGATCAAATTGAGCCACAGTAGAGTAGGGCTCAATTTTATAGAGCTGTATTAATGTCGAATAAGGCTTCACATTAATACAGCTCTAATATCGTGCTTTATGTTTGAGGTTGCAGTCAACAATTAAGAATTGGTAGATTTAAAACCAAAGAATTGAGATTTGCAGCTCTAAAAATTGATTCAAATTATGCTTTACGTTAATCCAGCTCTAAAATAGAGCCTTGAGCAGTTGACATTTCAGCTCTATCTAAAATTGAGTCTCAAAATAATACTTAAAAGCTAAAAATGTAGGAAATAGTCTACTAAGATCTCAGGAATTAAGTTACACGTGAATTCTAACTATAAAATAGAGCCGTTGTGTTTTATTCTATTCCCCTGAAACCTTAATGATTCAAAATTAGTTTATTAATAACTTCAAAATTGAGCTGAAGACTATTGGAGCTCTATCTAAAATAGAGTAACGGAGCCTCAAATTTTCCAAAATAGAGCTCTGTTCTACTTAAAAGTATGGTCGCAGTGGAGGGTCCAGTGCAGATCCACTTATTAAGAACTTTAAGGTAAAATTAAGATTTAGGCTCTTAAAACCTAAATTGTAGGTTAAACCAGCTCTAAAATAGAGCCATTGTAATTGAGAATCTCCAGAATAGAGCTTTGCTCTACTGAAAGGTCAAAAATTAGGATTTTGTTCACTAAAAACGAAAGAATTATACTTTTGGATAAGACAGCTCTAAAATAGAGCCACTGTTATTGAGAATATCCAGAATAGAGCTTTGCTCTACTCAAAGGTCAAAAATTAGGATTTTGTTCACTGAAAACGAAAGGATTATACTTTAGGATAATACAGCTCTAAAATAGAGCCATTGTAATTCAGGATCTCCAGAATAGAGCTTTGCTCTATTTAAAGGTCAAAAATTAAGATTTTGTTCATTAAAAACGAAAGGATTATACTTTTGGATAATACAGCTCTAAAATAGAGCCATTGTAATTGAAAATCTCCAAAATAGAGCTTTGCTCTACTTAAAGGTCAAACATTAAGATTTTGTTCAATAAAAACGAAAGGATTATACTTTTGGATAATACAGCTCTAAAATAGAGCCATTGTAATTGAAAATCTCCAGAATAGAGCTTTGCTCTATTTAAAGGTCAAAAATTAGGATTTTGTTAACTAAAAACGAAAGGATTATACTTGAGGATAATACAGCTCTAAAATAGAGCCATTGTAATTGAGAATCTCCAGAATAGAGCTTTACTCTACTTAAAGGTGTAAAAGTAAGATTTTGTTCACTAAAAACGAAAGGATTATACTTTAGGATAATACAGCTCTAAAATAGAGCCATTGTAATTGAAAATCTCCAAAATAGAGCTTTGCTCTACTTAAAGGTCAAACATTAAGATTTTGTTCATTAAAAACGACAGGATTATAGTTTAGGATAATACAGCTCTAAAATAGAGCCTTTGTAATTGAGGATCTCCAGAATAGAGCTTTGCTCTACTTAAAGGTCAAATATTAAGATTTTGTTCATTAAAAACGACAGGACTATAGTTTAGGATAATACAGCTCTAAAATAGAGCCTTTGTAATTGAGGATCTCCAGAATAGAGCTTTGCTCTACTTAAAGGTCAAATATTAAGATTTTGTTCATTAAAAACGACAGGACTATAGTTTAGGATAATACAGCTCTAAAATAGAGCCTTTGTAATTGAGGATCTCCAGAATAGAGCTTTGCTCTACTTAAAGGTCAAATATTAAGATTTTGTTCATTAAAAACGACAGGACTATAGTTTAGGATAATACAGCTCTAAAATAGAGCCTTAGTAATTGAGGATCTCCAGAATAGAGCTTTGCTCTAATTAAAGGTCAAATATTAAGATTTTGATCATTAAAAACGAAAGGATTATACTTTAGGTAAATACAGCTCTAAAATAGAGCCATTGTAATTGAGAATCTTCAAAATAGAGCTTTGCTCTACTTAAAGGTCAAAAATTATGATTTTGATCATTAAAAACGAAAGGATTATACTTTAGGTTAATACAGCTCTAAAATAGAGCCTTTGTAATTGAGAATCTCCAGAATAGAGCTTTGCTCTACTTTAAGGTCAAATATTAAGATTTTGTTCATTAAAAACGACAGGATTATAGTTTAGGATAATACAGCTCTAAAATAGAGCCATTGTAATTGAGAATCTCCAGAATAGAGCTTTGCTCTACTCAAAGGTCAATAATTAAGATTTTGTTCATTAAAAACGACAGGACTATAGTTTAGGATAATACAGCTCTAAAATAGAGCCTTAGTAATTAAGGATCTCCAGAATAGAGCTTTGCTCTAATTAAAGGTCAAATATTAAGATTTTGATCATTAAAAACGAAAGGATTATACTTTAGGTTAATACAGCTCTAAAATAGAGCCATTGTAATTGAGAATCTTCAAAATAGAGCTTTGCTCTACTTAAAGGTCAAAAATTATGATTTTGATCATTAAAAACGAAAGGATTATACTTTAGGTTAATACAGCTCTAAAATAGAGCCATTGTAATTGAGAATCTCCAGAATAGAGGTTTGCTCTACTCAAAGGTCAAAAATTAGGATTTTGTTTACTAAACACGAAAACATTATACTTAAGGATAATACAGCTCTAAAATAGAGCCTTAGTAATTAAGGATCTCCAGAATAGAGCTTTGCTCTAATTAAAGGTCAAATATTAAGATTTTGATCATTAAAAACGAAAGGATTATACTTTAGGTAAATACAGCTCTAAAATAGAGCCATTGTAATTGAGAATCTTCAAAATAGAGCTTTGCTCTACTTAAAGGTCAAAAATTATGATTTTGATCATTAAAAACGAAAGGATTATACTTTAGGTTAATACAGCTCTAAAATAGAGCCATTGTAATTGAGAATCTCCAGAATAGAGGTTTGCTCTACTCAAAGGTCAAAAATTAGGATTTTGTTTACTAAACACGAAAACATTATACTTAAGGATAATACAGCTCTAAAATAGAGCCATTGTAATTGAGAATCTCCAGAATAGAGGTTTGCTCTACTCAAAGGTCAAAAATTAAGATTTTGTTTACTAAACACGAAAACATTATACTTAAGGATAATACAGCTCTAAAATAGAGCCATTGTAATTGAGAATCTCCAGAATAGAGCTTTGCTCTACTCAAAGGTCAATAATTAAGATTTTGTTCATTAAAAACGACAGGACTATAGTTTAGGATAATACAGCTCTAAAATAGAGCCTTAGTAATTGAGGATCTCCAGAAAAGAGCTTTGCTCTATTTAAAGGTCAAAAATTAAGATTTTGTTCATTAAAAACGAAAGGATTATACTTTTGGATAATACAGCTCTAAAATAGAGCCATTGTAATTGAAAATCTCCAAAATAGAGCTTTGCTCTACTTAAAGGTCAAACATTAAGATTTTGTTCATTAAAAACGACAGGACTATAGTTTAGGATAATACAGCTCTAAAATAGAGCCATTGTAATTGAAAATCTCCAGAATAGAGCTTTGCTCTATTTAAAGGTCAAAAATTAAGATTTTGTTCATTAAAAACGAAAGGATTATACTTTTGGATAATACAGCTCTAAAATAGAGCCATTGTAATTGAAAATCTCCAAAATAGAGCTTTGCTCTACTTAAAGGTCAAACATTAAGATTTTGTTCATTAAAAACGACAGGATTATAGTTTAGGATAATACAGCTCTAAAATAGAGCCATTGTAATTGAAAATCTCCAGAATAGAGCTTTGCTCTATTTAAAGGTCAAAAATTAGGATTTTGTTAACTAAAAACGAAAGGATTATACTTGAGGATAATACAGCTCTAAAATAGAGCCATTGTAATTGAGAATCTCCAGAATAGAGCTTTGCTCTACTCAAAGGTCAATAATTAAGATTTTGTTCATTAAAAACGACAGGACTATAGTTTAGGATAATACAGCTCTAAAATAGAGCCTTAGTAATTGAGGATCTCCAGAAAAGAGCTTTGCTCTATTTAAAGGTCAAAAATTAAGATTTTGTTCATTAAAAACGAAAGGATTATACTTTTGGATAATACAGCTCTAAAATAGAGCCATTGTAATTGAAAATCTCCAAAATAGAGCTTTGCTCTACTTAAAGGTCAAACATTAAGATTTTGTTCATTAAAAACGACAGGACTATAGTTTAGGATAATACAGCTCTAAAATAGAGCCATTGTAATTGAAAATCTCCAGAATAGAGCTTTGCTCTATTTAAAGGTCAAAAATTAAGATTTTGTTCATTAAAAACGAAAGGATTATACTTTTGGATAATACAGCTCTAAAATAGAGCCATTGTAATTGAAAATCTCCAAAATAGAGCTTTGCTCTACTTAAAGGTCAAACATTAAGATTTTGTTCATTAAAAACGACAGGATTATAGTTTAGGATAATACAGCTCTAAAATAGAGCCATTGTAATTGAAAATCTCCAGAATAGAGCTTTGCTCTATTTAAAGGTCAAAAATTAGGATTTTGTTAACTAAAAACGAAAGGATTATACTTGAGGATAATACAGCTCTAAAATAGAGCCATTGTAATTGAGAATCTCCAGAATAGAGCTTTACTCTACTTAAAGGTGTAAAAGTAAGATTTTGTTCACTAAAAACGAAAGGATTATACTTTAGGATAATACAGCTCTAAAATAGAGCCATTGTAATTGAAAATCTCCAAAATAGAGCTTTGCTCTACTTAAAGGTCAAACATTAAGATTTTGTTCATTAAAAACGACAGGATTATAGTTTAGGATAATACAGCTCTAAAATAGAGCCTCTGTAATTGAGGATCTCCAGAATAGAGCTTTGCTCTACTTAAAGGTCAAATATTAAGATTTTGTTCATTAAAATCGACAGGATTATAGTTTAGGATAATACAGCTCTAAAATAGAGCCTTTGTAATTGAGGATCTCCAGAATAGAGCTTTGCTCTACTTAAAGGTCAAATATTAAGATTTTGTTCATTAAAAACGACAGGACTATAGTTTAGGATAATACAGCTCTAAAATAGAGCCTTAGTAATTGAGGATCTCCAGAATAGAGCTTTGCTCTAATTAAAGGTCAAATATTAAGATTTTGATCATTAAAAACGAAAGGATTATACTTTAGGTAAATGCAGCTCTAAAATAGAGCCATTGTAATTGAGAATCTTCAAAATAGAGCTTTGCTCTACTTAAAGGTCAAAAATTATGATTTTGATCATTAAAAACGAAAGGATTATACTTTAGGTTAATACAGCTCTAAAATAGAGCCTTTGTAATTGAGAATCTCCAGAATAGAGCTTTGCTCTACTTTAAGGTCAAATATTAAGATTTTGTTCATTAAAAACGACAGGATTATAGTTTAGGATAATACAGCTCTAAAATAGAGCCATTGTAATTGAGAATCTCCAGAATAGAGCTTTGCTCTACTCAAAGGTCAATAATTAAGATTTTGTTCATTAAAAACGACAGGACTATAGTTTAGGATAATACAGCTCTAAAATAGAGCCTTAGTAATTGAGGATCTCCAGAATAGAGCTTTGCTCTAATTAAAGGTCAAATATTAAGATTTTGATCATTAAAAACGAAAGGATTATACTTTAGGTAAATACAGCTCTAAAATAGAGCCATTGTAATTGAGAATCTTCAAAATAGAGCTTTGCTCTACTTAAAGGTCAAAAATTATGATTTTGATCATTAAAAACGAAAGGATTATACTTTAGGTTAATACAGCTCTAAAATAGAGCCTTTGTAATTGAGGATCTCCAGAATAGAGCTTTGCTCTACTTTAAGGTCAAATATTATGATTTTGTTCATTAAAAACGACAGGATTATAGTTTAGGATAATACAGCTCTAAAATAGAGCCATTGTAATTGAGAATCTCCAGAATAGAGCTTTGCTCTACTTTAAGGTCAAATATTAAGATTTTGTTCATTAAAAACGACAGGATTATAATTTAGGATAATACAGCTCTAAAATAGAGCCATTGTAATTGAGAATCTCCAGAATAGAGCTTTGCTCTACTCAAAGGTCAATAATTAAGATTTTGTTCATTAAAAACGACAGGATTATAGTTTAGGATAATACAGCTCTAAAATAGAGCCTTTGTAATTGAGGATCTCCAGAATAGAGCTTTGCTCTAATTAAAGGTCAAATATTAAGATTTTGATCATTAAAAACGAAAGGATTATACTTTAGGTTAATACAGCTCTAAAATAGAGCCATTGTAATTGAGAATCTCCAAAATAGAGCTTTGCTCTACTTAAAGGTCAAAAATTAGGATTTTGTTCACTAAAAACGAAAGGATTATACTTTTGAATAATAGAGCTCCAAAATAGAGCCATTGTAATTGAGAATCTCCAAAATAGAGCTTTGCTCTACTTAAAGGTCAAAAATTAGGATTTTGTTCACTAAAAACGAAAGGATTATACTTTTGGATAATAGAGCTCTAAAATAGAGCCATTGTAATTGAGAATCTCCAAAATAGAGCTTTGCTCTACTTAAAGGTCAAAAATTAGGATTTTGTTCACTAAAAACGAAAGGATTATACTTTTGGATAATACAGCTCTAAAATAGAGCCATTGTTATTGAGAATATCCAGAATAGAGCCTTGCTCTACTCAAAGGTCAAAAATTAGGATTTTGTTCATTAAAAACGACAGGATTATAGTTTAGGATAATACAGCTCTAAAATAGAGCCTTAGTAATTGAGGATCTCCAGAAAAGAGCTTTGCTCTATTTAAAGGTCAAAAATTAAGATTTTGTTCATTAAAAACGACAGGACTATAGTTTAGGATAATACAGCTCTAAAATAGAGCCTTAGTAATTGAGAATCTCCAGAAAAGAGCTTTGCTCTACTCAAAGGTCAATAATTAAGATTTTGTTCATTAAAAACGACAGGACTATAGTTTAGGATAATACAGCTCTAAAATAGAGCCTTAGTAATTGAGGATCTCCAGAAAAGAGCTTTGCTCTATTTAAAGGTCAAAAATTAAGATTTTGTTCATTAAAAACGAAAGGATTATACTTTTGGATAATACAGCTCTAAAATAGAGCCATTGTAATTGAAAATCTCCAAAATAGAGCTTTGCTCTACTTAAAGGTCAAACATTAAGATTTTGTTCATTAAAAACGACAGGACTATAGTTTAGGATAATACAGCTCTAAAATAGAGCCATTGTAATTGAAAATCTCCAGAATAGAGCTTTGCTCTATTTAAAGGTCAAAAATTAAGATTTTGTTCATTAAAAACGAAAGGATTATACTTTTGGATAATACAGCTCTAAAATAGAGCCATTGTAATTGAAAATCTCCAAAATAGAGCTTTGCTCTACTTAAAGGTCAAACATTAAGATTTTGTTCATTAAAAACGACAGGATTATAGTTTAGGATAATACAGCTCTAAAATAGAGCCTTTGTAATTGAGGATCTCCAGAATAGAGCTTTGCTCTACTTAAAGGTCAAATATTAAGATTTTGTTCATTAAAAACGACAGGATTATAGTTTAGGATAATACAGCTCTAAAATAGAGCCATTGTAATTGAGAATCTCCAGAATAGAGCTTTACTCTACTTAAAGGTGTAAAAGTAAGATTTTGTTCACTAAAAACGAAAGGATTATACTTTAGGATAATACAGCTCTAAAATAGAGCCATTGTAATTGAAAATCTCCAAAATAGAGCTTTGCTCTACTTAAAGGTCAAACATTAAGATTTTGTTCATTAAAAACGACAGGATTATAGTTTAGGATAATACAGCTCTAAAATAGAGCCATTCTAATTGAAAATCTCCAAATAGAGCTTTGCTCTACTTAAAGGTCAAACATTAAGATTTTGTTCATTAAAAACGAAAGGCTTATACTTTTGGATAATACAGCTCTAAAATAGAGCCATTGTAATTGAAAATCTCCAAAATAGAGCTTTGCTCTACTTAAAGGTCAATCATTAAGATTTTGTTCATTAAAAACGAAAGGATTATACTTTTGGATAATACAGCTCTAAAATAGAGCCATTGTAATTGAAAATCTCCAAAATAGAGCTTTGCTCTACTTAAAGGTCAAACATTAAGATTTTGTTCAATAAAAACGAAAGGATTATACTTTTGGATAATACAACTCTAAAATAGAGCCATTGCAATTGAAAATCTCCAGAATAGAGCTTTGCTCTATTTAAAGGTCAAAAATTAAGATTTTGTTCATTAAAAACGAAAGGATTATACTTTTGGATAATACAGCTCTAAAATAGAGCCATTGTAATTGAAAATCTCCAAAATAGAGCTTTGCTCTATTTAAAGGTCAAACATTAAGATTTTGTTCATTAAAAACGAAAGGATTATACTTTTGGATAATACAACTCTAAAATAGAGCCATTGTAATTGAAAATCTCCAGAATAGAGCTTTGCTCTATTTAAAGGTCAAAAATTAAGATTTTGTTCATTAAAAACGAAAGGATTATACTTTTGGATAATACAGCTCTAAAATAGAGCCATTGTAATTGAAAATCTCCAAAATAGAGCTTTGCTCTACTTAAAGGTCAAACATTAAGATTTTGTTCATTAAAAACGAAAGGATTATACTTTTGGATAATACAGCTCTAAAATAGAGCCATTCTAATTGAAAATCTCCAAATAGAGCTTTGCTCTACTTAAAGGTGAAACATTAAGATTTTGTTCATTAAAAACGAAAGGCTTATACTTTTGGATAATACAGCTCTAAAATAGAGCCATTGTAATTGAAAATCTCCAGAATAGAGCTCTACTCTACTTAAAGGTCAAAAATTAGGATTTTGTTAACTAACAACGAAAGGATTATACTTGAGGATAATACAGCTCTAAAATAGAGCCATTGTAATTGAGAATCTCCAGAATAGAGCTTTACTCTACTTAAAGGTGTAAAAGTAAGATTTTGTTCACTAAAAACGAAAGGATTATACTTTAGGATAATACAGCTCTAAAATAGAGCCATTGTAATTGAAAATCTCCAAAATAGAGCTTTGCTCTACTTAAAGGTCAAACATTAAGATTTTGTTCATTAAAAACGACAGGATTATAGTTTAGGATAATACAGCTCTAAAATAGAGCCTTTGTAATTGAGGATCTCCAGAATAGAGCTTTGCTCTACTTAAAGGTCAAATATTAAGATTTTGTTCATTAAAAACGACAGGATTATAGTTTAGGATAATACAGCTCTAAAATAGAGCCTTTGTAATTGAGGATCTCCAGAATAGAGCTTTGCTCTACTTAAAGGTCAAATATTAAGATTTTGTTCATTAAAAACGACAGGACTATAGTTTAGGATAATACAGCTCTAAAATAGAGCCTTAGTAATTGAGGATCTCCAGAATAGAGCTTTGCCCTAATTAAAGGTCAAATATTAAGATTTTGATCATTAAAAACGAAAGGATTATACTTTAGGTAAATACAGCTCTAAAATAGAGCCATTGTAATTGAGAATCTTCAAAATAGAGCTTTGCTCTACTTAAAGGTCAAAAATTATGATTTTGATCATTAAAAACGAAAGGATTATACTTTAGGTTAATACAGCTCTAAAATAGAGCCTTTGTAATTGAGAATCTCCAGAATAGAGCTTTGCTCTACTTTAAGGTCAAATATTAAGATTTTGTTCATTAAAAACGACAGGATTATAGTTTAGGATAATACAGCTCTAAAATAGAGCCATTGTAATTGAGAATCTCCAGAATAGAGCTTTGCTCTACTCAAAGGTCAATAATTAAGATTTTGTTCATTAAAAACGACAGGACTATAGTTTAGGATAATACAGCTCTAAAATAGAGCCTTAGTAATTGAGGATCTCCAGAATAGAGCTTTGCTCTAATTAAAGGTCAAATATTAAGATTTTGATCATTAAAAACGAAAGGATTATACTTTAGGTAAATACAGCTCTAAAATAGAGCCATTGTAATTGAGAATCTTCAAAATAGAGCTTTGCTCTACTTAAAGGTCAAAAATTATGATTTTGATCATTAAAAACGAAAGGATTATACTTTAGGTTAATACAGCTCTAAAATAGAGCCTTTGTAATTGAGGATCTCCAGAATAGAGCTTTGCTCTACTTTAAGGTCAAATATTATGATTTTGTTCATTAAAAACGACAGGATTATAGTTTAGGATAATACAGCTCTAAAATAGAGCCATTGTAATTGAGAATCTCCAGAATAGAGCTTTGCTCTACTTTAAGGTCAAATATTAAGATTTTGTTCATTAAAAACGACAGGATTATAATTTAGGATAATACAGCTCTAAAATAGAGCCATTGTAATTGAGAATCTCCAGAATAGAGCTTTGCTCTACTCAAAGGTCAATAATTAAGATTTTGTTCATTAAAAACGACAGGATTATAGTTTAGGATAATACAGCTCTAAAATAGAGCCTTTGTAATTGAGGATCTCCAGAATAGAGCTTTGCTCTAATTAAAGGTCAAATATTAAGATTTTGATCATTAAAAACGAAAGGATTATACTTTAGGTTAATACAGCTCTAAAATAGAGCCATTGTAATTGAGAATCTCCAAAATAGAGCTTTGCTCTACTTAAAGGTCAAAAATTAGGATTTTGTTCACTAAAAACGAAAGGATTATACTTTTGAATAATAGAGCTCCAAAATAGAGCCATTGTAATTGAGAATCTCCAAAATAGAGCTTTGCTCTACTTAAAGGTCAAAAATTAGGATTTTGTTCACTAAAAACGAAAGGATTATACTTTTGGATAATAGAGCTCTAAAATAGAGCCATTGTAATTGAGAATCTCCAAAATAGAGCTTTGCTCTACTTAAAGGTCAAAAATTAGGATTTTGTTCACTAAAAACGAAAGGATTATACTTTTGGATAATACAGCTCTAAAATAGAGCCATTGTTATTGAGAATATCCAGAATAGAGCCTTGCTCTACTCAAAGGTCAAAAATTAGGATTTTGTTCATTAAAAACGACAGGATTATAGTTTAGGATAATACAGCTCTAAAATAGAGCTATTATCATTGAGAATCTCCAAAATAGAGCTTTGCTCTACTCAAAGGTCAAAGATTAGGATTTTGTTCACTAAAAACGAAAAAATTATACTTTAGAATAATAATACAGCTCTAAAATAGAGCCATTGTTATTGAGAATATCCAGAATAGAGCTTTGCTCTACTTAAAGGTCAAAAATAAAAATTTTGTTCATTAAAAACGAAAAAATTATACTTTAGGATAATACAGCTCTAAAATAGAGCCATTGTAATTGAGAATCTCCAGAATAGAGCTTTGCTCTACTCAAAGGTCAAAAATTAAGATTTTGATCATTAAAAACGAAAGGATTATACTTTAGATTAATACAGCTCTAAAATAGAGCCATTGTAATTGAAAATCTCCAAAATAGAGCTTTACTCTACTTAAAGGTGAAACATTAAGATTTTGTTCATTAAAAACGAAAGGATTATACTTTAGATTAATACAGCTCTAAAATAGAGCCATTGTAATTGAAAATCTCCAAAATAGAGCTTTGCTCTACTTAAAGGTCAAAAATTAGGATTTTGTTCTCTAAAAACGAAAAAACTATACTTTAGGATAATACAGCTCTAAAATAGAGCCATTGTAATTGAGAATCTCCAGAATAGAGCTTTGCTCTCCTTAAAGGTCAAAAATTAAGATTTTGTTCACTAAAAACGAAAGGATTATACTTTAGGATAATACAGCTCTAAAATAGAGCCATTGTAATTGAGAATCTCCAGAATAAAGCTTTACTCTACTTAAAGGTCAAAAATTAAGATTTTGTTCACTAAAAACGAAAGGATTATACTTTAGGATAATACAGCTCTAAAATAGAGCCATTGTAATTGAGAATCTCCAGAATAGAGCTTTGCTCTACTCAAAGGTCAAAAATTAAGATTTTGATCATTAAAAACGAAAGGATTATACTTTAGATTAATACAGCTCTAAAATAGAGCCATTGTAATTGAAAATCTCCAAAATAGAGCTTTGCTCTACTTAAAGGTGAAACATTAAGATTTTGTTCATTAAAAACGAAAGGATTAGACTTTTGGATAATACAGCTCTAAAATAGAGCCATTGTAATTGAAAATCTCCAAAATAGAGCTTTGCTCTACTTAAAGGTGAAACATTAAGATTTTGTTCATTAAAAACGAAAGGATTAGACTTTTGGATAATACAGCTCTAAAATAGAGCCATTGTAATTGAAAATCTCCAAAATAGAGCTTTGCTCTACTTAAAGGTCCAAAATTAGGATTTTGTTCTCTAAAAACGAAAAAACTATACTTTAGGATAATACAGCTCTAAAATAGAGCCATTGTAATTGAGAATCTCCAGAATAGAGCTTTGCTCTCCTTAAAGGTCAAAAATTAAGATTTTGTTCATTAAAAACGAAAGGACTATACTTTTGGATAATACAGCTCTAAAATAGAGCCATTGTAATTGAAAATCTCCAAAATAGAGCTTTGCTCTACTTAAAGGTCGAAAATTAAAATTTTGTTCATTAAAAACGAAAAAATTATGCGTTAGGACAATACAGCTCTAAAATAGAGCCATTGTAATTGAGAATCTCCAGATTAGAGCTTTGCTCTACTTAAAGGTTAAAAATTAAAATTTTGTTCATTAAAAACGAAAAAAAATTATGCTTTAGGACAATACAGCTCTAAAATAGAGCCATTCTAATTGAGAATCTTCAGAATAGAGCTTCGCTCTACTTAAAGGTCAGAAATTAAAATTTTGTTCATTAAAAACGAAAAAATTATGCTTTAGGACAATACAGCTCTAAAATAGAGCCATTGTAATTGAGAATCTCCAGAATAGAGCTTTGCTCTACTTAAAGGTCAAAAATTAAAATTTTGTTCATTAAAAACGAAAAAATTATGCTTTAGGACAATACAGCTCTAAAATAGAGCCATTGTAATTGAGAATCTCCAGAATAGAGCTTCGCTCTACTTAAAGGTCAGAAATTAAAATTTTGTTCATTAAAAACGAAAAAATTATGCTTTAGGACAATACAGCTCTAAAATAGAGCCATTGTAATTGAGAATCTCCAGAATAGAGCTTCGCTCTACTTAAAGGTCAGAAATTAAAATTTTGTTCATTAAAAACGAAAAAATTATGCTTTAGGACAATACAGCTCTAAAATAGAGCCATTGTAATTGAGAATCTCCAGAATAGAGCTTCGCTCTACTTAAAGGTCAGAAATTAAAATTTTGTTCATTAAAAACGAAAAAATTATGCTTTAGGACAATACAGCTCTAAAATAGAGCCATTGTAATTGAGAATCTCCAGAATAGAGCTTTGCTCTACTTAAAGGTCAAAAATTAAAATTTTGTTCATTAAAAACGAAAAAATTATGCTTTAGGACAATACAGCTCTAAAATAGAGCCACTGTTATTGAGAATATCCAGAATAGAGCATTGCTCTACTTAAAGGTCAAAAATTATGATTTTGTTCATTAAAAACGAAATAATTAATCTTTAGGATAATACAGCTCTAAAATTGAGTCCTTGTGTGTTAAAACTTCCGGCATAGAGCTGGGCTACACTTTAAAGGTCAAATATAAAGAATTAATTGATTGAAAAACAAAGAATTGAGCTTCTAGCTCGAACATTGAGCCAATGTGTTTTACAATCTCCAGAATAGAGCGTTCTCCTATATAAAACCTAAACGACTAAGAATTAGCCTTTTAAAAACGCCTTGCTCTAAAATTTTAGTCTTGGTACTCTAAAATTCCAAAAATTGAGCATTGAGAAACAAAGAGTTGAGCTTTAGCTACCCTATTTATTTATTAGTCAATCAAAATTTACCTTTGAAAATGATCCACCACAATTTCGCGAATGCTCGCCCCACCACCTATCGTTGGGCCCCGGAGCTCTATTTGTGGCTCTACGCACCATCCCAAAGTACGGACGCCTTTTCTGACAGGGTCCGTCACAACGCCACCAGTGCTGTTGGTACAGCCTTACTTCATCATGAAAATCATGGTAAACCGTTATATTAGTGCCTAAAAATATATTAAAGGCTATGATCGTTGAGTATCCGTCCTTTAAAACCACTGCATATCAGACCTGCCTCTTTGTTGATTCTATACATGTGTTTGTGAAATTCAGGCCCATGCCCATCCCGATCTCGATTATTGTTAGTAACAAACAGATAAGCATGAATCATTTCATGCAAAAGAGTCTCAACTAAATCTTTGCGTGGTCTCAGCTTCAATAAAGGCTCACTTAATGTGATTTTACACATACCTCCTCGACCTGAAAGGTCTTATATTTCGTTAATTGTCGATATCTACAACGTACTCACCACCTTCATATGAACATATGCCAGCACATGTCGTCATACGTTTACTCCAAGCTACTGTAACAGTCGCCAGCGATTTCCAGAAGAATCTATCGTCAAACGCAAGGAATAAAATGTGTATATCGGGTGTAGGATCGACCACTTCCCATGAAGGATCTACCAGGCACTTTGAACTGTTGAATACGTCGGTTTTTTTGGTTCTACAACAGCTTAATACTTAGTGACTTTGTACATGTAAACTATTAAATAAATTACTTTTTGTTATCATACACTAAACTTTTCGCGGATTTATCACTTTCTATCTCATGCTTGAACTGATCTTGCAATGACTTCGCAATTAAATAATCATTTTTATTATTGTCTGATTTTTTCTTAACTGTTCTGAATTCTTGTTCAAACTTTTCTTGCAAATTTAAAGCTATTTGGTAATCTGAGGAAGCCATTGCGGATTTATTACGCAGCGAAATTCGATAATACCAGTTAATACGTAATTGGGAAACAATTCAGATGTCTATTGTTCTAGTTTTCTCTATTTTTAATGTAAAAAAACAGTTTAAATTAGAAAAAAGTTAGCTTAAGTAAATTATTTTGAATATGTTTGTCAAAACAATCAAAACAAATATGAAGTTAGCATTTGTAGGTTATTGCCTCACTACATCATTCGTGTTTTACAAAACTCACTTCATCATTTCAATATTATTTCTTCTACAAACTCAGATCAGCTGGGCTGATTTAACTTGCTCACGTATTGCTCACCTCGTTAGCAGCAATGGATGCGTATTCTCCCTTCTCCTGGTAAAACAATACTTATTCATTAGTCGACAACAATATAAACCGGCGTAACCTTGTTTTAATAGCAAAAATAAGAGTTATCCTTCTACAAACTGAGATGAGTTCGGCTGTTGGACACCTATGGCTCACCTCACTTGCATTTTTTATAAAACGAACGTCAAACTATCAAAATTTTCATTGACTAAGCATATATATTAGATAAGTATATCGCGCAAGTGAGAGGTAAAAAGGTGGGATATAGGGCGCGGCCATTTTGATGTTCTACTACAGATGAGCATACTTTGGAGATGTTATAATAATAATATAATTGGTATAAACACAGCTTATAGGTTATTGTGATAATAATATAAAATATAAGGATTATTACCTATAATTATATATCAAAACACATTTTTATTTATAATTATATATTTTATACATTCATATACAATATATTTGTTATTATAACCTATAAATAATATAGATGTACATACATAAATTCTACAATTGCAAATAAATTCCAAAAATTACGGATATACTATCAATGTTGGTGCGTATTTAGATAGTGGCTAGTTTTATTTTGGAAAATATTTGTTAAAACATGCGCCATTTTTGTAAAATTTATGGTAAATTGTATAATAAGTAATATAAGGCAAAAGTTGTACTATCCTTGTACAAGGTGGTCTAAATTACTTGTTCCCTATTGTTTTGCCTACTTTGATGATTCATAACTGCCCTTATTTTCTGATTGTCTGCCTGCCTCTACAGTCTCCGCTTCCGAAACTGGACCATCCTGACATAATATATAAATAAAAAACCCAAATTTTACTTAAAACAAAATATACTAAATAAATTTGCTATTTACAACATTTTATGGAAATTAAACAAAATAAACAAAAAAAGAAAATAATAATAATAAGAATAAAAGGACGCAAATGATAATAAATTTAAAATTAACTATTTAAAAGAACAGCTGTCTGCGTAATACATTATTCCAATAATTTTAAATAGGGGCCAAATATTATAATAATAATAATTTGAAAAATAGTTATTATATAAAAAATATATATATTTATATTATAATATGGCATATTATTAATATTTATTGTTTTTTTTTTTACAAAATTATTATAGATAATATTTCGGAAAATTAATTATTATTATAGGTACTATTTTAAAAATTAAAACTATTAGAATACAATACAAAAAAAAAATATAACTAACTATAATAAAGGTATTAGAAAATAATAATAATAATAGTTAATTAAAACAAAGAATATATACACAATTATTAATACAATATAAAACATGGTGTCTCAAAAAATTGTACAATCGAACAGTTACTCCTTTTTTTGCCGCATGCGCATGCGCGGCAAAAAAAACTGGCAGAAAAATAACAATATTTTAAATACAATTAAAAAAAATGTTAAGGGTCACAATTAATATTTTTTAAATGCATAACGCGGGGGATATGTCCATCGCTGTAGAGCCAGGGGATGTTACAGGCAGTACAATTGTACTAAAGGGAGTATATTGCCCTGAGTACAATCAGGTAAAAAATTGTACAATCGAACACACACTACTTTTTTTTTTTGCCGCGCATGCGCAAGAAAAAACACAATATTTTAAATAGAATTAAAAAAAATGTTAAAGGTCACAATGAATATCTTTAAGCGTACCAATTCTTCGGGGGTTTTTTATTTTGATACAAGAAATACAAAATTTCGTCTGAGACACCCTGTATAAAAATTAACCAATTAAATATCTAATTAATACAAATATTATATACAGGAGGTCAAAATGTTATATCTGTTCCATTATTTTGTTGATATTTTTCAATTATCTTTTTTTCGAGTATATATTACTTATTTGTTGTTACTACAAGGTGATTCATTGAAAGTGGTAAGGAGTATGAGTCATCAGCGGATTTGATCCGAGATACAAGCGGTTATCACGCTTCTAAATCACCCTGTATAAATATAGGAAAGTAATCTGTTTTTGGACATGCTGTATATATTATTAAGTATTAATAAAGTTGTTAAATTATTTATAATTACCTTACAAAATAAAAAAAAAATGTTAACTATTAAATAATTTATTATACTTACTTAAAAACTAATATATTAAATACTTTGGTTTATATTTTTTTTTATAATTATATTTTTGGATGACTCCCATTTTTACGTTTTAATTTTTCTTGCTCTTTTGCTTGAATTATATTTTATTACAAAGAGACTATATTATAGGAAGCTGTGGCAACAACGCTTTTGGAGGAGGGTCACAATAAACACCTCTACATAGGACAAAGTGGTTTGTTTGTGACGTCATCAATAATAGTCGGAACACACTAATAAGGTATTTCAAGTTTACCTTTGACTTTTTGACTTTAAAAATGACTTACAACGATTAAGTTAACTTTTTTCTCTCAATATTTTATTTCTACATACAGGGTGGAACCTTACAACGAAGAAGTACAGGGTGTCCAGATTTCGTTGTAATTGCATGGTAGCTCCGTTATTATGAAAGTTAGCGAGATGCGGTTTTCGCGATGCATTGCTACTTTTTTGTGAAACTCACGATGCCCTAATCATATTTTAGGTAATACATGTAGTTTTCGAGATACAGGGCCGAATTCAAAAAAATTACTTCTTCTCGTATCTCGATAACTATAACAGATATTGAAAATGTATAAACGGCGTTTGATAGATGTTTTTATGTGAAATCCATAGGCGTACATTTCGATTTTTTAATTGGTCTGAGTTTCAAAATATGAACCAATAAAATTTTTAATTTCATGTTCATAATGGTTTTAAATAAAATAAAAATACGCCACTGAGATATTTAAAAATAAAAATTATTTTGGAAATCGTCGATCCATTTGTAATAAAAAAGCTCTTTTAACATTTTTTCGTAGGGGGCGCTATTTAATGGAAAAAAAAAATAAAACATCTTAACGCATACTTATGTTCAAAATGACCTAAAAATACATGTTAAGATGTTTTATTTTTTTACGTAAAAATGACGCCCCCTACAAAAAAAAGGTATAAGAACTTTTTTGTTACAAATTGAACCAGGATTCCAAAAATAATTTTTATTTTTAAATATTTCAGTGGCGTATCATTTTTTTTTATTAAAAACATGAACATAAAATTCTTAATTGCATGTTCATCATGTTTTTAAAAAAAAAATGATACACCACTGAAATATTTCGAAATAAAAATTATTTTCCACATCCATGTTCAATTTGTCACAAAAAAGTTCTCTTACCTTTTTTTCGTAGGGGGTGTCGTTTTTATGGAAAAAAATAATAAATAAGGTTAGGTTAGGTTAACTGAAAGTCATCCAAAAAACAAAACTCGCATTCATCATTTAAGTCATCAATCTTACTAATAATAATTAAATGAGAAAATAATTTAACCAATTCGTATAAATTCTAATAATATAAATGTATAAACAAATATTTAACATACAGAGTGTTGTAAATAAATAAATTTTTGGTAATCAAGAACTGTATCACCCTGTAATCAGTTTTTTCTCGTTTTTTTTTTAATCAGTTCTTTATTAAGGCTTCAAATCCACTCAGTGCAGCATTAGAAACAGTTTCTTAAGCTGCGTACACACTAGACGAATAAAGGGGAAATGCGCTGTGAACTAATATGAAGAAAACCTTCGGAATCATGGCTTTTTATCACCGTAATGCATTATTATTTAAAAATAAAAATTATTTTTTAAATCGTCGTTCAATTGGTGACAAAAAAGCTCTTTTACGTTTGTTTCGTAGGGGGCACCATTTTTATGGAAAAAAATAAAATATCTTGACGCGTATCTTTATGTTCAAAATGACCTAAAAATACGTGTAAAGATGTTTTATTTTTTTCCATAAAAATGGCGCCTCCTACGAAAAAAGGGCAAAAGAGGTTTGTTGTGACAATTGAATGAGGATTTCAAAAATAATTTTTATTTTGAAATATCTCAGTGGCGTATCATTTTTTTCTTCAAAAACATGATGAAAATACAATTATTAATTGCATGTTCGTCATGTTTTTAAAAAAGAAAATGATACGCCACTGAGATATTTCAAAATAAAAACTATTTTGGAAATCATCGTTCAATTTGTTACAAAAGAGTTCCCTTACTTTTTTTTCGTAGGGGGCGTCATTTTTGTGGAAAAAAATAAAACATCTTAACGCGAATTTATGTTCAGAATGACCTAAAAATACGTGTTAACATGTTTTATTTTTTTACATCAAAATGGCACCCCCTAGGAAAAAAAGCAAAAGAGCTTTTTTGTCACAAATTAAACGAAGATTTCTAAAATAATTTTTATTTTGAAATATATCAGTGGCGTACCATTTTTTTCTTTAAAAATATTGAGATCATTACCGTATGCAATGATGAACATACAATATACCTAATTAATATTCAAAAAAGAAGATTTTTCTAAATGAAGGAAACGTCGGAGACTGACAAGGCTACTAGTTTCTTATGCTTGAACTGATTGGACTGAAGCGATAATACTCATATACTTAATCAACTAGTTAGTTGTGTTTATTTTTTTCCTTCTCTTTTCAGGCGATAAATATTATAATATAATAGTTAGGTTATTTATAATATATTTAAATCTATCACTGTTGTCTTGTATGTAATAAAATCGATGAGATTGTCAGGAGACATATCCATATAACTGATGGTGTCAGACTACTACTGTTGCTCTCAACAGTGGAAGCTGAAAATAATCATTGAATTAATTACACACTAGTAGAAACTAAATCTACAAATTATTTATGTAAATGAATTATTAGTAGAGTAAAAAAAATAATCACCTCCTTCTGTAGGTGTTCTACTAAGGCTATGCTGTTGTTGTGCTGGTGTATCTAAGGTCTGCAGTTCTATAATATGGAACAAATGATAAAAAACAAAATAACAATGAAACAACATGACAATAGTGATTAAACAAAAAGAAATAAAAAAGTTTTATGTTCGTTTGTGATAAAAAACTATATGAAATCAGCATATTAAAAATTGTTTTCTACAATTTTTTTGCATGCAAACTTTGTGCGTTTGTGTAGTATTTAAGTATTTATTTGTTATGTATATGTTTATACCTTTTTTCTCGTCTTTTTTGTGTTCTTTTTTCGTGTTATGATGCTGTTTGTTGTGGTGACTGTGTTTAGCTAAAAACAAATGTGCAAAAAGCCAAAACATCAACGATAAAATTCAAAGCAAAAATAATAATAGTTAAGAAACTATAATGCAATAACACAATGAAAGAAAATGTTAAAACTGATTCAAATAAAATAAAATATAAACACTATTTATTATTAGTACAACCCATCATCAGTTAAAAAATAAAAAAATCAACAAGAGTAAAATTTTCAAAAAAGAAAAAGTTATCTTAATAACTACAATAAATAAATTAAAAAAATAATTCTTTAATTGATTTGTTGAATTTCATTAATTAATTAATTAGCAAAACAACTGCTGATTAACACAAGTAACTATTAAAGGAGGATCATACCTTTTTCGAATTTAGCTACATCGGAAAACTCTGACCAACCATGCGCGTTTTCTGATCGTACTCTGGTCTCGTACTGTCCAGTTTCAGCATCTTTTAACGTATGCTTGATAACATACATGTCGTCAGTATCGCCTTTCATCACTTCCGGTTTTACAGTTTTCCATGTTGTTTCCTGGAAATCATAATAAATGTAAACTGAAGTGAAGTGAAGTGAAGTGAAGTAAGGTGAGGTGAAGTGAAGTGAAGTGAGGTGAAGTGAAGTGAAGTGAAGTGAGGTGAAGTGAGGTGAGGTGAGGTGAGGTGAAGTGAAGTGAGGTGAAGTGAGGTGAAGTGAGGTGAGGTGAAGTGAAGTGAAGTGAAGTGAAGTGAAGTGAAGTGAAGTGAGGTGAAGTGAGGTGAAGTGAGGTGAAGTGACGTGAAGTGAGGTGAAGTGAGGTGAAGTGAGGTGAAGTGAAGTGAAGTGAAGTGAGGTGAAGTGAAGTGAAGTGAAGTGAAGTGAAGTGAAGTGAAGTGAAGTGAAGTGAAAGGTGAAGTGAAAGGTGAAGTGAAGTGAAAGGTGAGGTGAAGTGAAGTGAGGTGAAGTGAGGTGAAGTGAGGTGAAGTGACGTGAAGTGAGGTGAAGTGAAGTGAAATGAAGTGAAGTGAAAGGTGAAGTGAAGTGAAAGGTGAGGTGAAGTGAAGTGAAGTGAAGTGAAGTGAAGTGAAGTGAAGTGAGGTTAGGTAAGGTGAAATTAAATAAAATCGACTTACCCCTTTTTTCCTGTATTGTAGTTCATGGTTTGACACGGGAGACTTTGATTCAACTTTCCACGTCAAAGTAACTTCCTTACTGTCTTTCTGTGGTTTCTGGAAATCGCCGACAGCTGGCGTTTTGACTAGACTAATGTTTTTGGTTTCTTTGCCTAGAATGTTGGCTGCCACACAACTGTATAGTCCTAAATGAATAAAAAACATTAGAAATTAAGCGCAAAATATTTTGTAGCTAATAATAATTTGGACAGTTTCACGTTCCTTTTATAAAAAAATCAAGTGAGGTGAGCGGTAAATGCTCATGACACGAGACTACGAAAATGGATTGATAAGTATTTATTTACTGGATGGTTACTTACCAAAATCAGCCGCTTCTAAACTTTTGATTGTTAAAATATTTTCCATATTGTTATGATGCCTTGTCAGTTTGATTTTTGGTGGATTGTCCGCGATATTTTGTCCATCTTTCTGCCAATTGACGAACGGTGCTGGATACGCGTGGACGGTGCATTTTAATTCGGCATCGCTGCCATGATCTGAATTAACCATGAATTTCTCGACGTATATGACTGGAGAATCTGCAAAGATATAACAAAGTTGTTAACCCAGCTTCAGAAACTTTCTCTCCCTCCAACTCTGAACATACTCACTGCGAAAAAAGTTATAATAATGATCAAATATACCCGGTACTTACGTTTGACAAAAATTTCGATATGTTGATGCGACGGTTGTCCTATTTTGTTGTCGGCCAAACATCTGTAGACTCCGGCATTTTTAAACGACACATTTTCAATGCTTAATGACTCACCAGTCGTACCTAAACGTTCGTTGTTCTTATGCCACGAAATCCCAGGTTTTGGATAACCATTTGCCCGACAAGTCAGAGTTAAAGTTTCACCGGCTGATAACTGAAATAATTGGTCGTCATTTTAGAAAACTAGTTTCGGTTTACCACTTATTCTTTAGATTTGTTAAGTAATGTAAATGGAACCCGTAACAAAATGAGGTTAAGTGATATTTCGGGTAAAAGGAAAGCCAATTAACCTAAAAGTACATGTGTAATTCAACTAAAAATAAAGAGTCGTGTTCTACATAATCTGGATGAACGTTTGGAAATTTTAATCATCATCACTAGTTCCATAGCAAACAGATGAAGATATTGATTCAATATGTTACATCCTCTCAAAGCTTATATAGACATTTAGGTCACCATAATAAATGCAATTGTGAATGAAAATCTTTCATGAAACTGGAAAAAAATAGTGTGTCGTATTTCCAATCTCTGAGAAATGTTCACGATAACCCATCTATATGCAGTGTATTTATTAAAATTATGCCAAGACATGTGAAAAATTAAGATGCAACATGTCTCTCACATGTGACTATTTCAGCCCTTTTTCTTGCACAAAATAAATAAATAAAAGTTTATTATGATTTGTGTGACTTGCTTGGATTCGTACTCTTTCTCTTCATTTTTGTATTCTCTATTCCAAACGTGTAATATAATGTAAATAAATACAGGGTGTTTTATAATATACGCAAATATGAACTTTGAAGCAAATTTTACACGACTGGGAATTACATCGAACAACTGAAATTAATAGAAACAATTAGTCTTAAGTTTAGAAGCTTAGTTTCGTTTTATTACTCATTCTCCAGACTTGCTTCTATGGGAACGTAAAAGGAACCCGTAGTAAAATGAGGTTAAGTGATATTTGACGTAAAAGGAAAGCCAATTTTTCCAAAAATTTATATTAGACATCTACTTACGACAGTTTGATTGTTATCAGCGCCCAAATAGGTGATTTGTGGTGGTGTATTCGCCACAATTTTGTGGACGACTTCCGGATGTCTATTTTCAGAAATCAACATACTGCAAGTGTAATCTCCAAAATCATCTCGTGACAATAGGCTGATTTGTAACGATCCATTTTCGGTATAGTTGATGTTTTGGTGGACGGTTAATGGGACTCCACCTTGGAACAGGATGGCGTTGTTATGTTTCCATACCATAACAGGATCTGTGAAGAATTCGTTAATGTAAAGTTAACAGAGAAATTGTTGTAGCTTTAAAACTGTTTGTTCGATCAGTACAAAATTTTGACTACTTTTTAACAACACTGTAATCAAATTCCCATCTGACCTGTCAATTTGACATGACCAACGACAATGTCTGCGACTCTAAAGCATTGGCGGCTGGTGGAGTATGGAGAACCCGTTGGAGTATGTCGTTTTATCGGTGTTTAAACCTTTGTTGAAAAAAAAAATACATTACATGTCTTGATCTTTTTGTTTATTTATATTTTTATATATTTTTTTAATATATTTTTTTTATTTGTGTATTTAACAATTAATTGTAAATTTCAAGTCACCCTTTATGTTTTTCTTTTTTGTTGTATTCTAGTGTCCTGAGGATGACTTAATAAAAGTCGAAACGACGACAGAGGAATTACTTTGTTTCTATAATTGACCTAAAACCAACCAACTTCAATTTGAGTAATATTAATAGTATTGGATTTGGAAGAGTAGTGAATGCGGCATAATTTTTAAAACTAAAAAAAAATAAGATTTACCTTATGAAACCCGTATTTTAAGCTCAACGTAAACGCGTTCCTACGCAATAGAACACATATTATTTCAATAGGTATTACCGGGTCCGCCATCTAACGTTTTTTTGTCAACTAGTGCTTATTTCGTGAAGGGTGCGAAAATTACGTACGGATTTTGGAAGAAGAGAAGCACCGTCAGCTCCGTATGTTCGTTATCTCGGGAAAAAAGTGAAAGAAACTGGCATCCTCATCGATAAACCAAAGCGTGAAAAGCCAAAAACAGTGCGTACACCCGAGAATATTGCTGCTGTGGCAGAAAGTGTGCGTGAAGCGCCATCAACATCAATTCACCGTCGGTCTCAACAATTGAACATTTCGGAGACATCATTGAGACTAATTTTGCATAAAGACCTTGGTCTGACGCCCTACAAAGTCCAATTGGTTCAGGAGTTGAAGCCAACTGACCATCCAATGCGTTTTCGCTTCGCTCAGTGGGCCTGCGATCGACTTACAGAAGATGCCGATTTTGCCAAAAAAATCATCTTTTCAGATGAAGCTCATTTTGATCTTGGCGGGTATGTAAACAAGCAAAATTGTCGCATTTGGGGCACAGAAAACCCGCACGCATACATTGAAAAGCCGATGCGCAAGGAGTGGCCGTTACAGTCAATGGCGATCGTTATCGGGCCATGTTGAACGAATTTTTGTTCACAAAAATTGAAGAGGAGGATATTGGCAACATTTGGTTTCAACAGGACGGCGCTACGTGCCACACAGCCGAAGCTACACTCGATGTTTTGCGCCCTGTTTTTGAAGATCGCATTATCAGCCGCAGAGCTGATGTCGTTTGGCCACCTCGGAGCTGCGATTTGACACCGTTGGACTATTATTTGTGGGGTGCCGTTAAAGATAAGTGTTATGCGGACAAGCCAGAGACAATTGACGCTTTACAGGACAATATTCGTGAAGCCATTGGTGAAATATAGCTGCACACAATCGATAATGTGCTTAAAAATTGGACCGATCGTGTAGGCTACTGCATGGCCAGCCGAGGCAGCCATTTGAATGAAATTATTTGTCATTATTAACCGGAAGGATTGTACTTTCAAATAAAAAAAGAAATATGAGAAAATATTCAGCAGTTTTTCTTTTATAGCATTTTCAAAAACAAAAGTTATCTGGCAGACCCAATATATGTGTTCTATTACGTAGGAACGCGTTTACGTTGAGCTTAGGCACCTACCCCGGCCGCATAATTTTTAAAAATAAAAAGAAATAAGATTTACCTTACGAAACCCGTATTTTCTATTTTTCATCTAAGGCGCTTGACCTTGACAATCTAAAAAAAAAAACGCCTGCGGCACCTTTTTCTTCAAATCCATTTTATAATTAGTGCCTACCTAATCAAATTACCCACGAGCCGCCACTGCTCTAAAGTTAAAAATATCTCTTAAAACTTCGTCAAAGACTACTCCCAAAATCAAAACCAAGGCAAGAAGAACATTTAATCTTATCACGGAGGTGTGAGTTCCCAAATAGACCGATGATGATGGAGCCGAATTATGATAGATCCTATAAAAGAAGGAAGCTTTTCTTAAAGATTATTTCCTCTTTAGAACTCTCTCTTGTCACCTTTTAATCTAGATGAATTGAGTAATGGTGGTACCTTTATTTGAAACTTGACAAGGTAGTAGAACAATATCGCCAATGCTCGCTACTTTAGTTTCGGGTTTTGTTAATATCTTCGCTTCTAAATCATCGTCTAAGTTGTTGATTTCGACAGGAACTTCGTCAGTTTCATCAGGATACTCGTATTCATTGTCATTTTGGACGTCAGCGTCGCGGTCAATCAGTTCACCATAAGTGTCTTCATCAGCTGGCTTCGTTTGGCCCACTGAAACAAAGAAATAAAGCGATCTGAATTATTGTGGCGAATACGAAAATGTACACCTGTTGGCAACAGCGCTATGCGTCTAGTTAAATTCGAGCTGGTTGTGTAACAAGCAATTCGTAAATAAATCTTGTTGGCGGAAAGTTTTTTATTATTAAATTTAAATATAATTTGGATGAAAAATCATGCAGGGTCCCGCTTTGTGTTAAAATGTTTTTTGTCATCTGTCAAAACTGACTTTTTTTTTGCAAAAATATGTCAAAAATGGCATTACTTAGGGGAATTAAGAGCAAAAAGTCTATGCTAAACGACGTTTAGGATCCAAATTCCCGATTTTGGCTTCCTCAAGGTCATACACATACGACAACCCTGTACGCCCGATGTCAACGTCAAATGTCAAAAAAACCATTGAAATTCCCCCAAATGACGCTATTTTTGCTATATTATTGAAAAAAAAGTAAATTTTGACAACCAGAATGCATGATTGATTTTTCACCCAATTTGGAGCATGACCTAATGCTACACTGCAAGTTTATTTAAATTTAATAACAAAATTTCCCACACGATACCACGTTTTTGAAAAACATTGTATACGATAAATTTGTTCTTTTGCTCGATTTCTTTTAACACTAACGAAACGCCACTGCCTATTTCGTTAAATTGAATTTTTTACCAGGAACTGATCAAAATTTGCTTAATCACAACGAGTATAGTAAAACTGCCACATTATGCACTCTGGGCGTTTTACCAAGACACTAAGAGATTCAATTAAAAATTCGCCTAATATTATGAGTTCAGATTTAGGTGAGATGTAGGTACTTTAATGAAAGTTAGGTTTATTTTGAACGGGGAATCTAAAAATATATTCATATACAGGGCATTCCATTTAAAAAAACACAACTATGGTTCATTTCTTATATTTGGGACACCCTGTATAGATTCACAATATTTTTAAAATGTAGGCATAAATCATTTTTATCGAACCCATGAATAAAACTTTTAGGAAATTAAATATGCCGGATGTATGCCGCCATAAGTTTTTTTTGCGATATCAACTGACAATAAAAATTCTATACTACAATCTGCTATTAAAAATGAATGAATGGATGACTTTAAAATCATCACTACTTCCATAGCAAACAGATGAAGCTCTTGATTCAATATGTTACATCCTCTCCAAGCTTATATAGACATTTAGGTCACCATAATAAATGCAATTGTGAATGAAAATCTTTCATGAAACAGAATAAAAATATGAAATAGTGTGTCGTATTCCCAATCTCTGAGAAATGTTCACGATAACCCATCTATATGGTAATGCAGTGTATTTATTAAAATTATGCCAAGACATGTGAAAAATTAAGATACAACATGTCTCTCACATGTGACTATTTCAGCCGTTTATCTTGCAAAAAAAAAAATAAATAAAATTTTATTATGATTTGTGTGACTTGCTTGGATTCGTACTCTTTCTCTTCATTTTTGTATTCTCTATTCCAAACGTGTAATATAATGTAAATTAAATGTGTATTAAAAAAATACAGGGTGTTTTATAATATATGCGGATATGAACTTTGAAGCAAATTTGACAAAAAACAAATAAATAAAAAATATAAATGAAAACATTTCAGAAATTTCATAAAAGTAAAGCCACTATTACTTATTATACAGGGTGTCCCGAAATTACCTTAAAACAATTTAAGGGGACATTCTACAAGGGAAAATAAGATTTTTTTTTTTCATATGCACATATATCGAAAAATGTTTAGTTTTTCATATACAGGGTGTTCTTTGTAAATTCCTGACGCTGTATTTTTAGTAATATTTATTAAGTAAATTTCCGGACACCCTGTATAATTTATTTGTCTACAACACTCTCACAAAGGAAAAAAGATTGTAACAGTTTTACCTGACATAAGAATGCAACATTTCAAGGTACCTTGTAGAGCTAGTTATTTGTAACATGTAAAATTTATTATTATTTTTTTATTTTTGCTCCCTTGCGTGATAAACGACTTGACATTTTTGGGAATGGCAACATATTTACCTTTCCATATTATTACTACAATATACCGAGCATTTTATAGGGGTTGCATAATATTGTAGCATAGCAGAACTACCCCTGTGGCGCAGGGATGAAACGGGAAATTAGAGTCGTATTTAAGAATTTATTATTTTTACCTTTTTTTTTTATATAACGTTAATTTTTTTTTGTGGTTTATGATTTGGATTAAGGTACAGAGAAAAAACAAGCAAGGTGCTTCGAAATTTTCAGAACTTGCTTTACGATTTTGTTTTTCCCACGGTTTTCGAAAACTCTCGTATATACTAAATTTTTCTGACAATAAAATTTATAGAACAAAACCTTGTCTATTTGAATAAAGTAAAACTATTTAATTCCTGTGATTTATATACAAGGTACATTCAGAAACGAACAAGATGCTTCGAACTTTTTAGATATTGCTTTACGATTTTATTTTTCCCAAGTTTTTCGAAAACTCTCCTATATATTAAATTTTTTAGACAATAAAATTTATAGAACAAGACCTTGTCTATTCGAGTAAAGTAAAATTACTTAATTCCTGTGATTTATATACAAGGTACAATCAAAAACAAGCAAGTTCTTCGAAATTTTCAGAAATTGCTTTACGATTTTGATTTTCCCAGGGTTTTCGAAATCTCTTGTATATATCAAATTTTTCTGACAATAAAATTTATAGAACAAGACCTTGTCTATTCGAGCAAAGTAACATTATTTACTTCCTGTGATTTATATACAAGGTACAATCAAAAACAAGCAAGTGCTTCGAAATTTTCAGAAATTGTTTTACGATTTTGTTTTCCCCAAGTTTTTCAAAAACTCTCGAATATATCAAATTTTTCTGGCAATAAAATTTATAGAACAAAACCTTGTCTATACAAGTAAAGTAAAATTATTTAATTCCTGTGATTTATATACAAGGTACAATCAAAAACAAGCAAGTGCTTCGAAATTTTCAGAAATTGCTTTACGATTTTGATTTTCCCAGGGTTTTCGAAAACTCTCGAGTATATCAAATTTTTCTGACAATAAAATTTATAGAACAAAACCTTGTCTATTCGAGTCAAATAAAATTACTTAATTTCTGTAATTTATATACAAGGTACAATGAGAAACAAACGAGATGCTTCGAAATTTTCAGAAATTGCTTTATGATTTTGTTTTTCCTACGGTTTTCGAAAACTCTCGAATATATCAAATTTTTCTGACAATAAAATTTACAGAACAAAACCTTGTCTATTCAAGTAAAGTAAAATTATTTAATTCCTGTGATTTATATACAAGGTACAATGAAAAACAAGGAAGTGCTTCAAAATGTTCAGAAATTGCTTTACGATTTTGATTTTCCAGGGTTTTCGAAAACTCTCGAATATATCAAATTTTTCTGACAATAAAATTTATAGAACAAAACCTTGTCTATTCGTTTAAAGTAATATTACTAAATTCCTGCGATTTATATACAAGGTACAATCAAAAACAAGCAAGTGCTTCGAAATTTTCAGAAATTGCTTTACGATTTTGATTTTCCAGGGTTTTCGAAAACTCTCGAATATATCAAATTTTTCTGACAATAAAATTTATAGAAAAACACCTTGTCTATTCGAGTAAAGTAAAATTACTTAATTCCTGTGATTTATATACAAGGTACAATCAAAAACAAGCAAGTGCTACGAAATTTTCAGAAATTGCTTTACGATTTTGATTTTCCCACGGTTTTCGAAATCTCTCGAATATATCAAATTTTTCTAACAATAAAAATTATAGAACGAGACCTTGCATATTCGAGTAAAGTAAAATTATTTAATTTCTGTGATTTATATACAAGGTACAATCAACAACAAGCAAGTGCTTCGAAATTTTCAGAAATTGCTTTACGATTTTGTTTTTCCCACGGTTTTCGAAAACTCTCGAATATATAAAATTTTTCTGACAATAAAATTTATAGAACAAGGCCTTGTCTATTCGAGTAAAGTAAAATTATTTAATTCCTGTGATTTATATGCAAGGTACAATCAAACACAAGCAAGTGCTTCGAAATTTTCAGAAATTGCTTTACGATTTTGTTTTTCCCACGGTTTTCAAAAACTCTCGAATATATCAAATTTTTCTGACAATAAAATTTATAGAACAAGACCTTGTCTATTCGAGCAAAGTAAAATTACTTAATTCCTGTGATTTATATACAAGGTACAATCAAAAACAAGCAAGTGCTTCGAAATTTTCAGAAATTGTTTTACGATTTTGTTTTCCCCAAGTTTTTCAAAAACTCTCGAATATATCAAATTTTTCTGGCAATAAAATTTATAGAACAAAACCTTGTCTATACAAGTAAAGTAAAATTATTTAATTCCTGTGATTTATATACAAGGTACAATCAAAAACAAGCAAGTGCTTCGAAATTTTCAGAAATTGCTTTACGATTTTGATTTTCCCAGGGTTTTCGAAAACTCTCGAGTATATCAAATTTTCCTGACAATAAAATTTATAGAACAAAACCTTGTCTATTCGAGTCAAATAAAATTACTTAATTTCTGTAATTTATATACAAGGTACAATGAAAAACAAACGAGATGCTTCGAAATTTTCAGAAATTGCTTTATGATTTTGTTTTTCCTACGGTTTTCGAAAACTCTCGAATATATCAAATTTTTCTGACAATAAAATTTACAGAACAAAACCTTGTCTATTCAAGTAAAGTAAAATTATTTAATTCCTGTGATTTATATACAAGGTACAATGAAAAACAAGGAAGTGCTTCAAAATGTTCAGAAATTGCTTTACGATTTTGATTTTCCAGGGTTTTCGAAAACTCTCGAATATATCAAATTTTTCTGACAATAAAATTTATAGAACAAAACCTTGTCTATTCGTTTAAAGTAATATTACTAAATTCCTGCGATTTATATACAAGGTACAATAAAAAACAAGCAAGTGCTTCGAAATTTTCAGAAATTGCTTTACGATTTTGATTTTCCAGGGTTTTCGAAAACTCTCGAATATATCAAATTTTTCTGACAATAAAATTTATAGAACAACACCTTGTCTATTCGAGTAAAGTAAAATTACTTAATTCCTGTGATTTATATACAAGGTACAATCAAAAACAAGCAAGTGCTACGAAATTTTCAGAAATTGCTTTACGATTTTGATTTTCCCACGGTTTTCGACATCTCTCGAATATATCAAATTTTTCTAACAATAAAAATTATAGAACGAGACCTTGCATATTCGAGTAAAGTAAAATTATTTAATTCCTGTGATTTATATACAAGGTACAATCAAAAACAAGCAAGTGCTTCGAAATTTTCAGAAATTGCTTTACGATTTTGTTTTTCCCACGGTTTTCGAAAACTCTCGAATATATAAAATTTTTCTGACAATAAAATTTATAGAACAAGGCCTTGTCTATTCGAGTAAAGTAAAATTATTTAATTCCTGTGATTTATATGCAAGGTACAATCAAACACAAGCAAGTGCTTCGAAATTTTCAGAAATTGCTTTACGATTTTGTTTTTCCCACGGTTTTCAAAAACTCTCGAATATATCAAATTTTTCTGACAATAAAATTTATAGAACAAGACCTTGTCTATTCGAGCAAAGTAAAATTACTTAATTCCTGTGATTTATATACAAGGTACAATCAAAAACAAGCAAGTGCTACGAAATTTTCAGAAATTGCTTTACGATTTTGATTTTCCCACGGTTTTCGAAATCTCTCGAATATATCAAATTTTTCTAACAATAAAAATTATAGAACGAGACCTTGCATATTCGAGTAAAGTAAAATTATTTAATTCCTGTGATTTATATACAAGGTACAATCAAAAACAAGCAAGTGCTTCGAAATTTTCAGAAATTGCTTTACGATTTTGTTTTTCCCACGGTTTTCGAAAACTCTCGAATATATAAAATTTTTCTGACAATAAAATTTATAGAACAAGGCCTTGTCTATTCGAGTAAAGTAAAATTATTTAATTCCTGTGATTTATATGCAAGGTACAATCAAACACAAGCAAGTGCTTCGAAATTTTCAGAAATTGCTTTACGATTTTGTTTTTCCCACGGTTTTCAAAAACTCTCGAATATATCAAATTTTTCTGACAATAAAATTTATAGAACAAGACCTTGTCTATTCGAGCAAAGTAAAATTACTTAATTCCTGTGATTTATATACAAGGTACAATCAAAAACAAGCAAGTGCTACGAAATTTTCAGAAATTGCTTTACGATTTTGATTTTCCCACGGTTTTCGAAATCTCTCGAATATATCAAATTTTTCTAACAATAAAAATTATAGAACGAGACCTTGCATATTCGAGTAAAGTAAAATTATTTAATTCCTGTGATTTATATACAAGGTACAATCAAAAACAAGCAAGTGCTTCGAAATTTTCAGAAATTGCTTTACGATTTTGTTTTTCCCACGGTTTTCGAAAACTCTCGAATATATAAAATTTTTCTGACAATAAAATTTATAGAACAAGACCTTGTCTATTCGAGCAAAGTAAAATTACTTAATTCCTGTGATTTATATACAAGGTACAATCAAAAACAAGCAAGTGCTTCGAAATTTTCAGAAATTGCTTTACGATTTTGTTTTCCCCAAGTTTTTCGAAAACTCATGAATATATCAAATTCTTCTGACAATAAAATTTATAGAACAAAACCTTGTCTAGTCGAGTAAAGTAAAATTATTTAATTCCTGTGATTTATATACAAGGTACAATCAAAAACAAACAAGTGCTTTAAAATGTTCAGAAATTGCTTTACGATTTTGATTTTCCCAGGGTTTTCGAAAACTCTAGGAAGAGGTCAACGGTATAGGCAATTTTTAAAAAATGAGTTGATTCCAGATTCATGTTCTATATTTCCAAGAATTTATGGGACTAGAACGCGCAACTAGCATAGGGTTAAGCACTGACGAACATCAGAATTTCAATAGGTAACTTTTGCTTTGCGAAAGATTCTGCTTTTGTGGAATTTTGACTATTTCTTTGATTGAAACTCTGCTTCCGCTTCAAGAGGACTAACAATAATTGTAATTTCTAGTAAACACTTTATGACTTATTTGTCAGAGAGGCTTTATTCCAATTTTTTTGGTGCGATGTAACTGGAAGCTTCTACGCTAAAATAAAATGAGCTTTTTATTAATGATTTCTAAATTATCTCTAGAAATCCCAAGTGATAAATAATTGTTATCTCCGTTATCATCACGCAGCAAAACCATCGTAATGTCAACATGACAACGTAATCATTATGTAACTAGGTTGCTGCGTATTTAGTAATTTATTATTTGCTTTGGATACCAGGTGTGTTACAAACAACAATGTCATTCAAAAACACACACAAACTTTAATCTGGAAATCGTCTTAATCGTGTCAGGGGACTTTTTAAATAAGAATAGGTAAGTACCTAGGTAGGTATGTTAATAATTTTAAAATTCCAAATAATTTCATTCAGTGTCTTGTAAAGAACGAAGTAAAGAATAATTATTGGTGTTCGATTTGTAAATTATATGGGGTCATCTATTTATTAATCTATAGGCCTCTTGAAATATAAGTAAACCAGTTCAAATTCCATTTAACAGATCATCATAAAATGAATAGAGGAAAGTGATATAAAATATATTTTAACCTATTTTATGCTCGATTAGCATTTATTTCAAATAATATTATTTATTAATGATAAATTATGAATAATTACCAGCAGTTAATTACTAAATATAACTTCTGCTCTCATATAAAGTTATTATGCAATTTTAAAGAGATAAGATGGTGTTTGTTAAGAAATGAAATTTTATTATAATTATGCATATTAATAATAATAAAATGTCATAAATAATATACGAGTATATATATATCTCAAAATTTCGAAGTACCTTATTTGTTTTTGAATGTCACTTGTATATAAATTACAGGAATTAAACAATTCTACAATTCTCGAACAGACAAAGCTGTGCTCTACAAATTTTGTTTTTCTAAAACTTCAAGAGTTTGCGAAAACTTGGGGAATATAAAATCTTAAAAAAACGTCTGAAAAGGTCGAAGTTTCTTGTTTGGTTTTGATTGTACCTTGTATATAAATCACAGGAATTAAGTAATTTTACTTTACTCGAATAGACAAGGTTTTGTTCTATAAATTTTATTGTCAGAAAAATTTGATATATTCGAGAGTTTTCGAAAACCGTGGGAAAAACAGAATCGTAAAGCAATTTCTGAAAATTTCAAAGCACTTGCTTGTTTTTGATTGTACCTTGTATATAAATCACAGGAATTAGATAATTTTACTTTACTCTAATAGACAAGGTCTTGTTCTATAAATTTTATTGTCAGAAAAATTTGATATATTCGAGAGTTTTCGAAAACCGTGGGAAAAACAAAACCGTAAAGCAATTTCTGAAAATTTCGAAGCACTTGTTTGTTTTTGATTGTTCCTTGTATATAAATCACAGGAATTAAGTAATTTTACTTTACTCGAATAGACAAGGTTTTGTTCTATAAATTTAATTGTCAGAAAAATTTGGTATATTCAAGAGTTTTCGAGAACCCTGGGAAAAACAAAATCGTAAAGCAATTTCTGAAAATTTCGAAGCACTTGTTTGTTTTTGATTGTACCTTGTATATAAATCACAGGAATTAAATAATTTTACTTTACTCGAATAGACAAGGTCTTGTTCTATAAATTTTATTGTCAGAAAAATTTGATATATTCGAGAGTTTTCGAAAACCGTGGGAAAAACAAAATCGTAAAGCAATTTCTGAAAATTTCGAAGCACTTGCTTGTTTTTGATTGTACCTTGTATATAAATCACAGGAAGTAAATAATTTTAGTTTACTCGAATAGACAAGGTCTTGTTCTATAAATTTTATTGTCAGAAAAATTTGATATATTCGAGAGTTTTCGAAAACCGTGGGAAAAAGAAAATCGTAAAGCAATTTCTGAAAATTTCAAAGCACTTGCTTGTTTTTGATTGTACCTTGTATATAAATCACAGGAATTAAATAATTTTACTTTACTCGAATAGACAAGGTTTTGTTCTATAAATTTTATTGTCAGAAAAATTTGATATATTCGAGAGTTTTCGAAAACCGTGGGAAAAACAGAATCGTAAAGCAATTTCTGAAAATTTCAAAGCACTTGCTTGTTTTTGATTGTACCTTGTATATAAATCACAGGAATTAGATAATTTTACTTTACTCTAATAGACAAGGTCTTGTTCTATAAATTTTATTGTCAGAAAAATTTGATATATTCGAGAGTTTTCGAAAACCGTGGGAAAAACAAAACCGTAAAGCAATTTCTGAAAATTTCGAAGCACTTGTTTGTTTTTGATTGTTCCTTGTATATAAATCACAGGAATTAAGTAATTTTACTTTACTCGAATAGACAAGGTTTTGTTCTATAAATTTAATTGTCAGAAAAATTTGGTATATTCAAGAGTTTTCGAGAACCCTGGGAAAAACAAAATCGTAAAGCAATTTCTGAAAATTTCGAAGCACTTGTTTGTTTTTGATTGTACCTTGTATATAAATCACAGGAATTAAATAATTTTACTTTACTCGAATAGACAAGGTCTTGTTCTATAAATTTTATTGTCAGAAAAATTTGATATATTCGAGAGTTATCGAAAACCGTGGGAAAAACAAAATCGTAAAGCAATTTCTGAAAATTTCGAAGCACTTGCTTGTTTTTGATTGTACCTTGTATATAAATCACAGGAAGTAAATAATTTTAGTTTACTCGAATAGACAAGGTCTTGTTCTATAAATTTTATTGTCAGAAAAATTTGATATATTCGAGAGTTTTCGAAAACCGTGGGAAAAAGAAAATCGTAAAGCAATTTCTGAAAATTTCAAAGCACTTGCTTGTTTTTGATTGTACCTTGTATATAAATCACAGGAATTAAATAATTTTACTTTACTCGAATAGACAAGGTTTTGTTCTATAAATTTTATTGTCAGAAAAATTTGATATATTCGAGAGTTTTCGAAAACCGTGGGAAAAACAAAATCGTAAAGCAATTTCTGAAAATTTCGAAGCACTTGCTTGTTTTTGATTGTACATTGTATATAAATCCCAGGAATTAAGTAATTTTACTTTACTCGAATAGACAAGGTTTTGTTCTATAAATTTTATTGTCAGAAAAATTTAATATATTCGAGAGTATTCGAAAACCGTGGGAAAAACAAAATCGTAAAGCAATTTCTGAAAATTTCGAAGCACTTGCTTGTTTTTGATTGTACCTTGTATATAAATCACAGGAATTAAATAATTTTACTTTACTCGAATAGATAAGGTTTTGTTCTATAAATTTTATTGTCAGAAAAATTTGATGTATTCGAGAGTTTTCGAAAACCGTGGGAAAAACAAAATCGTAAAGCAATTTCTGAAAATTTCGAAGCACTTGCTTGTTTTTGATTGTACCTTGTATATAAATCACAGGAATTAAATAATTTTACTTTACTCGAATAGATAAGGTCTTGTTCTATAAATTTTATTGTCAGAAAACTTTGATATATTCGAGAGTTTTCGAAAACCGTGGGAAAAACAAAATCGTAAAGCAATTTGTGCAAATTTCGAAGCACTTGCTTGTTTTTGATTGTATCTTGTATATAAATCACAGGAATTAAATAATTTTACTTTATTCGAATAGACAAGGTCTTGTTCTATAAATTTTATTGCCAGAAAAATTTGATATATTCGAGAGTTTTCGAAAAACTTGGGAAAAACAAAATCGTAAAGCAATTTCTGAAAATTTCGAAGCACTTGCTTGTTTTTGATCGTACCTTGTATATAAATCACAGGAATGAAATAATTTACTGTACTCGAATAGACAAGGTTTTTTTCTATAAATTTTATTGTAAGAAAAATTTTATATATTCGAGAGTTTTCGAAAACCGTGGGAAAAACAAAATCGTAAAGCAATTTCTGAAAATTTCGAAGCACTTGCTTGTTTTTGATTATACCTTGTATATAAATCACAGGAATTAAATAATTTTACAGGATTCGAATAGACAAGGTTTTGTTCTATAAATTTTATTGTCAGAAAAATTTGATATATTCGAGAGTTTTCGAAAACCGTGGGAAAAACAAAATCGTAAAGCAATTTCTGAAAATTTCGAAGCACTTGCTTGTTTTTGATCGTACCTTGTATATAAATCACAGGAATGAAATAATTTACTGTACTCGAATAGACAAGGTTTTTTTCTATAAATTTTATTGTAAGAAAAATTTTATATATTCAAGAGTTTTCGAAAACCGTGGGAAAAACAAAATCGTAAAGCAATTTCTGAAAATTTCGAAGCACTTGCTTGTTTTTGATTATACCTTGTATATAAATCACAGGAATTAAATAATTTTACAGGATTCGAATAGACAAGGTTTTGTTCTATAAATTTTATTGTCAGAAAAATTTGATATATTCGAGAGTTTTCGAAAACCGTGGGAAAAACAAAATCGTAAAGCAATTTCTGAAAATTTCGAAGCACTTGCTTGTTTTTGATCGTACCTTGTATATAAATCACAGGAATGAAATAATTTACTTTACTCGAATAGACAAGGTTTTTTTCTATAAATTTTATTGTAAGAAAAATTTGATATATTCGAGAGATTTCGAAAACCGTGAGAAAAACAAAATCGTAAAGCAATTTCTAAAAATTTTGTAGCACCTTGTTTGTTTTTGAGTGTAACTCTTCCAAAATTAACTGAATTTCAACAATTCCCCATTTTCTGAAGAGAGGAAGTTGTACCTTAGAGGTTTTATATTTTACGGAAAATTGATACACTCTAGATTTTTCGGAAAATTTACAAAAGAGCAAAATCTCGTTTGTTTTTGAGCATAATTATTGAATAGAGAAAGAAGTGCAGTTCTGCATATTCTATCTTTACGAAATATTGATACATTCGAGAGTTTTCGAACAAAATTAATTTAAAAAAAAAAAAATAATTATTGAAAACTGAACCAACTCGACACTTTTGCAATAAACAAAGTTCTGCTCAACAAATTTTATTTTCTATTGATATATCCGATAGTTTACATTAATTTGTATTAACTTAATTAAATTTTTATATTGTAAACTCAATTATCAAGACTTCGTCCAACCTGTAAATTTAGCCTAGCCTTTAGGCTACATTAAAGTAGTAAACCTACTTTTAAAAATAAGTTTGCTTTCACTTTCAAACAAATGTTCACGCACAGATGTTTAGATTTCTGATTAACAACATACTTTACACCATATGAATATTATTTTTTATTGAAATTAATTATTACGCAATGTTTAATTATTTATTAAGTGGGTATAAGCATTATTGTGTCATAGTTTAGTAAATATGTAGTTAAATGCTAATTGCTTTGTTCTACAACTTTAGCAGTTCGACCTTGAGCAAGTTTTTTTTAACGAAAAATTACTGATTAAAATAATTTTATTTATAAATTCCATTTCACAAATTAGTGAGGAATTTTTTTTGTAACAATTTTGGAAATCCAAATCATAACTTCTATTTTTAGAATTCTTTGAACTTTTTGAACAACTTGGGAAAAACAAAATCTTTAAGCAGAATCTCAAAAGTTCGAAGCATCTTGTATATTTTTGAATGTACCTTGTATATAAATCACAGGAAATAAATAATTTTACTGTATTCGAATAGACAAGGTTTTGTTCTATATATTTTATTGTCAGAAAAATTTAATATATACGAGGGTTTTCGAAAAACTTCCGAAAAACAAAATCGTAAAGCAATATCTAAAAAGTTCGAAGCATCTTGTTTGTTTTTGAATGTACCTTGTATATAAATCACAGGAATTAAATAATTTTACAGGATTCGAATAGACAAGGTTTTGTTCTATAAATTTTATTGTCAGAAAAATTTAATATATACGAGAGTTTTCGAAAAACTTGGGAAAAACAAAATCGTAAAGCAATATCTAAAAAGTTCGAAGTATCTTGTTTCTTTCTGAATGTACCTTGTATATAAATCACAGGAATTAAATAGTTTTACTTTATTCGAATAGACAAGGTTTTGTTCTATAAATTTTATTGTCAGAAAAATTTAATATATACGAGGGTTTTCGAAAAACTTGGGAAAAACAAAATCGTAAAGCAATATCTAAAAAGTTCGAAGCATCTTGTTTGTTTCTGAATGTACCTTGTATATAAATCACAGGAATTAAATAATTTTACAGGATTCGAATAGACAAGGTTTTGTTCTATAAATTTTATTGTCAGAAAAATTTAATATATACGAGAGTTTTCGAAAAACTTGGGAAAAACAAAATCGTAAAGCAATATCTAAAAAGTTCGAAGTATCTTGTTTCTTTCTGAATGTACCTTGTATATAAATCACAGGAATTAAATAGTTTTACTTTATTCGAATAGACAAGGTTTTGTTCTATAAATTTTATTGTCAGAAAAATTTAATATATACGAGGGTTTTCGAAAAACTTGGGAAAAACAAAATCGTAAAGCAATATCTAAAAAGTTCGAAGCATCTTGTTTGTTTCTGAATGTACCTTGTATATAAATCACAGGAATTAAATAGTTTTACTTTATTCGAATATACAAGGTTTTGTTCTATAAATTTTATTGTCTGAAAAATTTAATATATACGAGAGTTTTTGAAAAACTTGGGAAAATCTAAATCATAAAGCAATATCTAAAAAGTTCGAAGCATCCTGTTTGTTTTTGAATGTACCTTGTATACAAATCACAGGAATTAAATAGTTTTACTTTATTCGAATATACAAGGTTTTGTTTTATAAATTTTATTCTCTAAAAAATTTAATATATACGAGAGTTTTCGAAAAACTTGGGAAAAACAAAATCGTAAAGCAATATCTAAAAAGTGCGAAACATCTTGTTTGTTTCTGAATGTACCTTGTACATAAATCATAGGAATTAAATAGTTTTACTTTATTCGAATAGACAAGGTTTTGTTCTATAAATTTTATTGTCTGAAAAATTTAATATATACGAGAGTTTTCGAAAAACTTGGGAAAAACAAAATCGTAAAGCAATATCTAAAAAGTTCGAAGCATCTTGTTTGTTTCTGAATGTACCTTGTATATAAATCACAGGAATTAAATAGTTTTACTTTATTCGAATAGACAAGGTTTTGTTCTATAAATGTTATTGTCAGAAAAATTTAATATATACGAGAGTTTCCGAAAAACTTGGGAAAAACAAAATCGTAAAGCAATATCTAAAAAGTTCGAAGCATCTTGTTTGTTTCTGAATGTACCTTGTATATAAATCACATGAATTAAACAATTATACCTTTCTCGAATAGACACAGTTGTGTTCAAGAAATTTTATTGTCAGCAAATCTCGATATTTTCAGGAATTTTTGACAAAATTTTAATCTAAATAATAACATAATTTATTTATTTTGTATCAATTTTGGAAATCCAAATCATAACTCCTATTTTTATGAATTCTTTGAATTTTTAAACGTAAATTTGAAGAGATTCTTTGGGAATTCTTTACACCAATTGACATGCGCTGTTTTTGAAGGTTTGATCAAGTTATATCGATCCATCTGAAACATTTTATTTCACAAATAAAAACTTGAATGTATTGCAGTCTGCGATATGCCCAGGGATGCCCCTATCTTGTTTTATCATTTCGTGATTCGATTAGTCGTAGGGCCATGGCACGATGGCCCCATGCACGAACCGCCCCTGTTATACCTATTGAATTATTGCGCCTAAGTAGGTATAAATAAACAGGTAAAATTTTTAGAATTTTATAAGTTGCTTAAACTTATTATAAAACCGGTTGCAATAATGTTTGCGGATATCAAGTTGTTATGGGCAAAGCTATTGAAATAATTACCATTATCTCTTTTCATATGCACTTCTATTAGGCAAGTTCAAGGTTGAATTGAGCTTTAGAAAATGCAGAACAAAAACAACAGAATGTATGAAACTGGTATTATGGGTGTAAGACAATATTTTTACAGACATATCAATGTAGCTCGAACATCTTTGATACTTTTATATTATAAATCATGAAATTTAACAATTCTACATTTCTCATAGGTATATAGACAAAGTTTTGGTTTACACATTTTATTTCTAGGAAAACTAGTTATATATGTTAGAGTTTTCGAAAAACTATCGAAAAACAAAACAGTAATGTGCTAGCTGAAATTTCTGAAACACCTTCTTTGTTCTTGAGTGTATCTTTTACAAAAATCACTGGAACTTAACAGTTCTTTACTTTTCGAAGAGAAAAACTTGTACCTTACAAGTTTTCTTTTTACGAAATATTGATACATGCTAGACTTTTCGAAAAATTGGCAAAAAATAAAATTCCAAGAAGTAGTTTTGCAATTATGAAGCATCTCGTTTGTTTTTGAGCGTAACTTTTACAAAAATCAGTGGAACTCAAGAGTTCTCCACTTTTCGAAGAGAGAAACTTGTACCTTACAAGTTTTCATTTTACGAAAAATTCATACATGCTAGATTTTTTGAAAAATTTGCAAAAAATAAAATTTTGAAAAGCAATTTTGAAATTATGAAGTATCTCGGTTGTTTTTGAGCGTAACTTTTACAAAAATCACTGGAACTCAAGAGCTCTCCACTTTTCGAAGAGAGAAACTTGTACTTTACAAGTTTTCTTTTTACGAAAAATTGACAAATGTTAGATTTTTCGCAAAAATTGGCAAAAAATAAAATTCCAAAAAGTAAATTTGAAAATTATGAAGCATCTCGTTTGTTTTTGAGCGTAATTTTTACAAAAATCACTGGAACTCAAGAGTTCTCCACTTTTCGAAGAGAGAAACTTGTACTTTACAAGTTTTCCTTTTACGAAAAATTGACACATGTTAGATTTTTCGAAAAATTGGCAAAAAATAAAATTCCAAAAAGCAAATTTGAAAATTATGAGGTATCTCGTTTGTTTTTGAGCGTAACTTTTACAAAAATCACTAGAACTCAAGAGTCCTCCACTTTTCGAAGAGAGAAACTTGTACTTTACAAGTTTTCTTTTGACGAAAAATTGATACAAGCTAGATTTTTCGAAAAATTGACAAAAAATAAAATCAAAAAAGCAAATTTGAAAATTATGAAGTATCTCGTTTGTTTTTGAGCGTAACTTTTACAAAATCACTGGAACTCAAGAGTTCTCCACTTTTCGTAGAGAGAAACTTATACGTTACAAGTTTTCTTTTTACGAAAAATTGATACACGCTAGATTTTCCGAAAAATTTACAACAAATAAAATTCCGAAAAGCAACTTTGAAATTATGAAGTATCTCGTTTGTTTTTGAGCGTAACTTTTACAAAAAGCACTGAAACTCAAGAGTTCTCCACTTTTCGAAGAGAGAAATTTGTACTTTACAAGTTTTCCTTTTACGAAAAATTGACACATGTTAGATTTTTCGAAAAATTGGCAAAAAATAAAATTCCAAAAAGCAAATTTGAAATTATGAAGCATCTCGTTTATTTTTGAGCGTAACTTTTACAAAAATCACTGGAACTCCACAGTTCTCCACTTTTCGAAGAGAGAAACTTGTACCTTACAAGTTTTCTTTTTACGAAAAATTGATACACGCTAGATTTTCCGAAAAATTTACAACAAATAAAATTCCGAAAAGCAACTTTGAAATTATGAAGTATCTCGTTTGTTTTTGAGCGTAACTTTTACAAAAAGCACTGAAACTCAAGAGTTCTCCACTTTTCGAAGAGAGAAATTTGTACTTTACAAGTTTTCCTTTTACGAAAAATTGACACATGTTAGATTTTTCGAAAAATTGGCAAAAAATAAAATTCCAAAAAGCAAATTTTAAATTATGAGGCATCTCGTTTGTTTTTGAGCGTAACTTTTACATCACTGGAACTCAAGAGTACTCAACTTTTCGAAGAGAGGAACTTGTACTTTGCAAGTTTTCTTTTTACGAAAAATTGATACATGCTAGATTTTTCGCAAAATTGGCAAAAAATAAAATTCCGAACAGCAACTTTGAAATTATGAAGTATATCCTTTGTTTTTGAGCGTAACTTTTACAAAAATCACTGGAACTCAAGAGTTGTCCACTTTTCGAAGAGAGAATCTTGTACTTTACAAGTTTACTTTTGACAAAAATCGATACATGCTAGATTTTTCGAAAAATTGGCAAAAAATAAATCCCAAAAAGCAAATCTGAAAATTATGAAGTATCTCGTTTGTTTTTGAGCGTAACTTTTACAAAAATCACTGGAACTCAACAGTTCTCCACTTTTTGAAGAGAGAAACTTGTACGTTATAAGTTTTCTTTTTACAAAAAATTGATACAAGCTAGATTTTTCGAAAAATTGGCAAAAAATAAATCAAAAAAGCAAATTTGAGAATTATGAAGTATCTCGTTTGTTTTTGAGCGTAACTTTTACAAAAATCACTGGAACTGAAGAGTTCTCCACTTTTCGAAGAGACAAACTTGTACCTTACAAGTTTTCTTTTTAGGAAATATTGATACATGCTAGACTTTTCGAAAAATTGGCAAAAAATAAAATTCCAAAAAGCAGCTTTGAAATTATCAAGCATTTCGTTTGTTTTTGAGCGTAATTTTTACAAAAATCACTGGCACTCAACAGTTCTCCACTTTTCGAAGAGAGAAACTTGTACGTTATAAGTTTTCTTTTTACAAAAAATTGATACAAGCTAGATTTTTCGAAAAATTGGCAAAAAATAAATCAAAAAAGCAAATTTGAGAATTATGAAGTATCTCGTTTGTTTTTGAGCGTAACTTTTACAAAAATCACTGGAACTGAAGAGTTCTCCACTTTTCGAAGAGACAAACTTGTACCTTACAAGTTTTCTTTTTAGGAAATATTGATACATGCTAGACTTTTCGAAAAATTGGCAAAAAATAAAATTCCAAAAAGCAGCTTTGAAATTATCAAGCATTTCGTTTGTTTTTGAGCGTAATTTTTACAAAAATCACTGGAACTCAACAGTTCTCCACTTTTCGAAGAGAGAAACTTGTACGTTATAAGTTTTCTTTTTACAAAAAATTGATACAAGCTAGATTTTTCGAAAAATTGGCAAAAAATAAAATTCCAAATAGCAAATCTGAAAATTATGAAGTATTTCGTTTGTTTTTGAGCGTAACTTTTACAAAAATCACTGGAACTCAACAGTTCTCCACTTTTCGAAGAAACAAACTCGTACCTTACAAGTTTTCATTTTAGCAAAAATTGGTAAATGATAGATTTTTCGAAAAATTGGCAAAAAATAAAATTCCAAAAAGCAGCTTTGAAATTATTAAGCATCTCGTTTGTTTTTGAGCGAAACTTTTACAAAAATCACGGGAACTCAACATTTCTCCACTTTCCGAAAGAGAAAAACTTGTACCTTACAAGTTTTCATTTTACGAAAAATGGATACACCCTAGATTTTTCGAAAAACATGCAAAAAAGAGCACCTCGTTTGTTTTTGAACGTACCTTTCACATAAATCACTTGAATTAAAAAATTCTACACTTTAAGAATAGACAAAGATAATATCCTGCCATTAGTAGACATCTATTAAGATAGAACTGCTTTTTATTGTTTTATATAAACTTACAGGGTGTTCAACAACAATTTATGATGAAACTTGACTTATGACTGAACAGAGAATTAAAAACAGAATAAAAATTCCTTAAAATATACTAGGTGTTCCATTTAAAAAAAAAATAAACATAAGTTTATATCATTCAGTATCTATTAAAAGCCCATTTAGAATTTTTTTAAATTTGTTAAAATAAGGAATGAGGGAATTTCTAAAGTATATTTGGTTGAATTTCGAAAATCCACTGATTTTGCTTGATCGAAAACTAAGTCGAGGACTCAGACAACTTCGAATTGAATTTGATCCAACCTGTACAGAAATCTAACAGATGTTCGGGGGTGAACTCAGGGTAGGCTCCCCAAGGAATTGACACAATTTTTTTACATTAAAATTAAAAAAGTAATAAGAATAATAACAAATTAGACTTTTCTCCTATTTTTCATTAACTTGCCAAAAGGGTGCATTTAATAAAAACTACCCTTATTTGTTATAAGATGGAAATAAATTTTTCACATAATAAAATTGTAAAAACACACACCTTTACGCTTAAGATTGGCTGCAAAACCCTCATGTGCACAAAGCAGGAAACTGCATAATACAGCAAAAATAGTTATGTTCACATTCATCTCGATTTATTCCACAAACTGCTGGCACCAAAAATATTTTAGCGACACACACAGACACAGAAACACAAACCACAACACTCTTGCTGCACAAAAACACGTCGCGATCTATTTCCAAAATAGAATTTAATAATTTTCCAAAAATAACGCTTTTGTAAATACAATTTAATAATATTTTAATCACAGGCTGTTTTTTTTCTTGGTAATTAATGATGGATTAGGGTCGGTCCTCGTATGGAACCTTGTGGCACAGCTTCGCGTTTCTCTTTTTGCTTCTTTTCTTATTCTCTTTTCTATTTCACTCGAGTATTGTTAGTTAATCCGTTTTTCGTTTGTTTCGCGATGCCGGCTGCCTACACACTGGTTGCCTGGCCGGTTTTTCACGTATGTGGGGCCCCTCCACCAAAAAAGAAAGACACGTTTCACAATATGTAATTTAGTATTGTATACGGGGTGTTCGTTGTTTGAAATTATGAAGCATCTCGTTTGTTTTTGAGCGTAACTTTTACAAAAATCACTGGAACTCAATAGTTCTCCACTTTTCGAAGAAAGAAACTTGTACCTTACAAGTTTTCATTTTACCAAAAATTGGTAAATGATAGATTTTTCGAAAAATTGGTAAAAAATAAAATTCCAAAAAGCAGTTTTGAAATTATGAAGCATCTCGTTTGTTTTTGAGCGTAATTTTTACAAAAATGACTGGAAATCAAGAGTTCTCCACTTTTCGAAGAGAGAAACTTGTACTTTACAAGTTTTCTATTTACGAAACATGGATGCATGCTAGATTTTTCGAAAAATTGGCAAAAAATAAAATTCCGAAAAGCAACTTTGAAATTATGAAGTATCTCGTTTGTTTTTGAGCGTAACTTTTACAAAAATCACTGGAACTCAGGAGTTGTCCACTTTTCGAAGAGAGAATCTTGTACTTTACAAGTTTACTTTTGACAAAAAATCGATACATGCTAGATTTTTCGAAAAATTGGCAAAAAATAAAATCAAAAAAGCAAATTTGAAAATTATGAGGTATCTCGTTTGTTTTTGAGCGTAACTTTTACAAAAATCACTGGAACTCATGAGTTCTGCACTTTTCGAAGAGAGAAACTTGTACGTTACAAGTTTTCTTTTTACGAAAAATTGATACATGCTAGATTTTTCGAAAAATTGGCAAAAAATAAAATTCCAAAAAGCAAATTTGAAATTATGAAGCATCTCGTTTGTTTTTGATGGTAACTTTTACAAAAATCACTGGAACTCAAGAGTTCTCCACTTTTCGAAGAGAGAAACTTGTACTATACAAGTTTTCTTTTTACGAAAAATTGACACATGTTAGATTTTTCGAAAAATTGGCAAAAAATAAAATTTCAAGAAACAGTTTTGAAATTATGAAGCATCTCGTTTGTTTTTGAGCGTAAATTTCACAAAAATCACTGGAACTCAACAGTTCTCCACTTTTCGAAGAGACAAACTTGTACCTTACAAGTTTTCTCTTTAAGAAAAATTGATACATCCTAGATTTTTTGAAAAATTGGCAAAAAATAAAATTCCAAAAAGCAAATTTGAAATTATGAAGCATCTCGTTTGTTTTTGAGTATAACTTTTACAAAAATCACTGGAACTCAACAGTTCTTTACTTTTCGAAGAGAAAAACTTGTACTTTACAAGTTTTCTTTTTACGAAAAATTGATACAAGCTAGATTTTTCGAAAAATTGGCAAAAAATAAAATTCCAAGAAGCAGTTTTGAAATTATGAAGCATCTCGTTTGTTTTTGAGCGTAAATTTTACAAAAATCAGTGGAACTCAACAGTTCTCCACTTTTCGAAGAGACAAACTTGTACCTTACAAGTTTTCTCTTTAAGAAAAATTGATACATTCTAGATTTTTTGAAAAATTGGCAAAAAATAAAATTCCAAAAAGCAAATTTGAAATTATGAAGCATCTCGTTTGTTTTTGATGGTAACTTTTACAAAAATCACTGGAACTCAAGAGTTCTCCACTTTTCGAAGAGAGAAACTTGTACTATACAAGTTTTCTTTTTACGAAAAATTGACACATGTTAGATTTTTCGAAAAATTGGCAAAAAATAAAATTTCAAGAAACAGTTTTGAAATTATGAAGCATCTCGTTTGTTTTTGAGCGTAAATTTTACAAAAATCAGTGGAACTCAACAGTTCTCCACTTTTCGAAGAGACAAACTTGTACCTTACAAGTTTTCTCTTTAAGAAAAATTGATACATCCTAGATTTTTTGAAAAATTGGCAAAAAATAAAATTCCAAAAAGCAAATTTGAAATTATGAAGCATCTCGTTTGTTTTTGAGTATAACTTTTACAAAAATCACTGGAACTCAACAGTTCTTTACTTTTCAAAGAGAAAAACTTGTACCTTACAAGTTTTCATTTTACCAAAAATTGTTAAATGATAGATTTTTTGAAAAATTTGCAAAAAATAAAATTCCAAAAAGCAAATTTGAAAATTATGAATTATCTCGTTTATTTTTGAGCGTAACTTTTACAAAAATCACTTGAACTCAAGAGTTCTCCACTTTTCGAAGAGAGAAACTTGTACTTTACAAGTTTACATTTTACCAAAAATTGGTAAATGATAGATTTTTCGAAAAATTGGCAAAAAATAAAAATTCAAGAAGTAGTTTTGAAATTATGAAGCATCTCGTTTGTTTTTGAGCGTAACTTTTACAAAAATCACTGGAACTCAAGAGTTCTCCACTTTTCGAAGAGAGAAACTTGTACTTTACAAGTTTTCATTTTACCAAAAATTGGTAAATGATAGATTTTTCGAAAAATTGGCAAAAAATAAAATTCCAAGAAGCAGTTTTGAAATTATGAAGCATCTCGTTTGTTTTTGAGCGTCACTTTTACAAAAATCACTGGAATTCAACAGTTCTCCACTTTTCGAGGAAAGAAACTTGTGCCTTACAAGTTTTCATTTTACCAAAAATAGATAAATGATAGATTTTTCGAAAAATTGGCAAAAAATAAAATTTCAAGAAGCAATTTTGAAATTATGAAGCATCTCGTTTGTTTTTGAGCGTAACTTTTACAAAAATCACTGGAATTCAACAGTTCTCCACTTTTCGAAGAAAGCAACTTGTACCTTACAAGTTTTCATTTTACGAAAAATTGATACATGCTAGATTTTTCGAAAAATTGGCAAAAAATAAAATTCCAAAAAGCAAATTTGAAATTATGAAGCATCTCGTTTGTTTTTGATCGTAACTTTTACAAAAATCACTGGAACTCAAGAGTTCTCCACTTTTCGAAGAGAGAAACTTGTACTTTACAAGTTTTCTTTTTACGAAAAATTGATACAAGCTAGATTTTTCGAAAAATTTGCAAAAAATAAAATTCCAAAAAGCAGCTTTGAAATTATGAAGAATCTCGTTTGTTTTTGAGCGTAACTTTTACAAAAATCACTTGAACTCAAGAGTTCTCCACTTTTCGAAGAGAGAAACTTGTACTTTACAAGTTTACATTTTACCAAAAATTGGTAAATGATAGATTTTTCGAAAAATTGGCAAAAAATAAAAATTCAAGAAGTAGTTTTGAAATTATGAAGCATCTCGTTTGTTTTTGAGCGTAACTTTGACAAAAATCACTGGAACTCAAGAGTTCTCCACTTTTCGAAGAGAGAAACTTGTACTTTACAAGTTTACATTTTACCAAAAATTGAGAAATGATAGATTTTTCGAAAAATTGGCAAAAAATAAAATTCCAAGAAGCAGTTTTGAAATTATGAAGCATCTCGTTTGTTTTTGAGCGTAACTTTTACAAAAATCACTGGAACTCAACAGTTCTCCACTTTTCGAAGAAAGAAACTTGTACCTTTCAAGTTTTCATTTTATTGGAATGGATTTGATTTTTATTGATAAAATTATTCATCATCAATCGTCTGTCGTAAAACTGGCTGCCTAAATAATATTTTAATTCTTTTCTTAATTTAAAACGTTTCGATGCGTTTTGCTGCATTTCATGTACCGATTTACATGCACTAAATTAAGTAGTGCATATAATCATAAACCAAATATTTGTTCGAAATAGTCGATATCCGCTTTTGGTCTGTGTTTGATGTAGATTACTTAATATTACCAAAAATTTTATACACTCGTATATAAATGTTATTCCTAGATATGATTCATAATACAATATTTATATCACTTTTATATGATTGTATTAGTATCCTAGTCCCAATGTCAGCTGGTCTATTTGGGCTGAATGAAAATTCATATTTCAACTCACAGCCATGGGCGGCGACAGAAATATTTCCAGCAGAGCAGAAGTTGCTTTGAAAAATTCTAAATTTATTAATATTTCTATAACAACTTTAGATATTTAAATTAAATTTGGCACGTTTGAAAAGATAATTTGGATGCATCTTTTCACGTAAAGTATATTATTGTAGTTCCACCAGTGCAGTGCGTACGGACACATCTTTAGGCAATTTTAATGAAAAATCAATGGTACGACACTGGTTTTTAGGTAACAATTATTTATCGAATCCTTGTTTAATATACAACAAAAAAAGACTCTTTACTTTTTTTCGTGCGACACATCGTTTGCAAGTAAAAAATTAAAATACCTACTGACTACATTTCGAGCAAATGTTTGTGATTTTACCTTTAATTTTTTTTCAGAAATCAGTAGTTATTTGAATTTTTTGCTTGCAAACGGTGTGTCAAACGAAAAAAAGTAAAGAGCCCTTTTTATTCTGTGTTAAACAAGAATTCCAGAAATAATTTTGTATTTTAAAAAAATCAGTGGCGTATCATATTTTTCGTTAAAATTGTGGGAAGATGTGTCCGTAGGCTTAGTAAACAGCTTTAGAGATGGTGTGCCACTGTTTTTTTTCAACTAACAATTATTTCTCCAATCCTTGTTCAATTTACAACAAAAACAGACTCCTTACTTTTTTTCGTGCTACACATCGTTTGCCAGTAAAAAATTAAAATACCTACTGCCTACATTTCGAGCAATTTTTGTGATTTTTACCTTTAATTTTCGTTTTTGTTTAATTTTTTTTTCAGAAATCAGTAGTTATTTAAATTTTTTGCTTGCAAACGGTGGGTCAAACAAAAAAAAGTAAAGAGTCTTTTTTTGTTCTATATTAAACAAGGATTCCAGAAATAATTTTTTCCTCAAAAAAAATCAGTGGCGTATCATATTTTTCGTTAAAATTGAGCGAAGATGTGTCCGTAGGCTAAGTAAACAGCTTTAGAGATGGTACGCCACTGTTTTTTTCAAGTAACAATTATTTATCGAATCCTTGTTCAATTTACAACAAAAAATGACTCCTCACTTTTTTTTGTTCGACACATCATTTGCAAGTAAAAAATTGAAATACCTACTGACTACATATCGAGCAATTTTTGTAATTTTTTGTTTATTTTTTTTTCAGAAACCAGTATTATTTTAATTTTTGGCTTGCAAACGCTGTGTCAAACGAAAAAAAGTAAAGAGCCCTTTTTTGTTCTATATTAAACAAGGATTCCAGAAATAACTTTTTCTTTTACGAAATCAGTGGCGTATCATATTTTTTGTTAAAATTGTGCGAAAATGTGTCCGTACACGCGCTACACACAAAAAATATGAAATGGTACGCCACTGTTTTTTAAGAAACAATTATTTCTCGAATCCTTGTTCAATTTACAACAAAAAAAGACTCATCACTTTTTTTGGTTCGACACATCATTTGCAAGTAAAAAATTGAAATACCTACTGACTACATTTCGAGCAATTTTTGTAATTTTTTGTTTAATTTTTTTTCAGAAATCAGTAGGTATTTTAATTTTTTGCTTGCAAACGGTGTGTCAAACGAAAAAAAGTAAAGAGCCCTTTTTTGTTCTATATTAAACAAGGATTCCAGAAAGAACTTTTTCTTCTAAAAAAATCAGTGGCGTATCATATTTTTCGTTAAAATTGTGCGAAAGTGTGTCCGTACGCACGCACACTCAAGAAATATGAAATAGTACGCCACTGTTTTTTTACGTAACAATTATTTCTCAAATCCTTGTTCAATTTACAACAAAAAAAGACTCTTTACTTTTTTTCGTGCGACACATCGTTTGCAACTAAAAAATTAAAATACCTACTGACTACATTTCGAGCAATTTTTGTAATTTTCTGTTTAGTTTTTTTTTCAGAAATCACTACGTATTTTAATTTTTTGCTTGCAAACAGTGTGTCAAACGAAAAAAAGTAAAGAGCCCTTTTTTGTTCTGTATTAAACAAGGATTCCAGAAATAGTTTTTTCCTCGAAAAAAATCAGTGGCGTATCATATTTTTCGTTAAAATTGTGCGAAAGTGTGTCCGTACGCACGCACACACAAGAAATATGAAATAGTACGCCACTGTTTTTTTACGTAACAATTATTTCTCAAATCCTTGTTCAATTTACAACAAAAAAAGACTCTTTACTTTTTTTCGTGCGACACATCGTTTGCAACTAAAAAATTAAAATACCTACTGACTACATTTCGAGCAATTTTTGTAATTTTCTGTTTAGTTTTTTTTTCAGAAATCACTACGTATTTTAATTTTTTGCTTGCAAACAGTGTGTCAAACGAAAAAAAGTAAAGAGCCCTTTTTTGTTCTGTATTAAACAAGGATTCCAGAAATAGTTTTTTCCTCGAAAAAAATCAGTGGCGTATCATATTTTTCGTTAAAATTGTGCGAAAGTGTGTCCGTACGCACGCACACACAAGAAATATGAAATAGTACGCCACTGTTTTTTTAAGTCACAATTATTTCTCGAATTCTTGTTCAATTTACAACAAAAAAAGACACTTTACTTTTTTTCGTGCGACACATCGTTTGCAAGTAAAAAATTAAAATACCTACTAACTACCTTTCGAGCAATTTTTGTGATTTTTTTTGTTTCAGAAATTAGTAGGTATTTTAATTTTTTGCTTACAAACGGTAGGTCAAACGAAAAAAAGTAAAGAGCCTTTTTTTGTTCTATATTAAACAGGGATTCCAGGAATAATTTTTTTCTTGAAAAAAATCAGTGGCGTATCATATTTTTCGTTAAAATTGTGCGAAAGTGTGTCCGTAAGCACGCACACACACACGAGAAATATGAAATAGTACGCCACTGTTTTGTTAAGTAACAATTATTTCTCGATTCCTTGTTCAATTTACAACAAAAAATGACTCTTCACTTTTTTTCGTTCGACACGGCATTTGCAAGTAAAAAATTGAAATACCTACTGACTACATTTCGAGCAATTTTTGTGATTTTTTTGTTGAATTTTTTTTTCAGAAATCAGTAGTTATTTTAATTTTTTGCTTGCAAACGGTGCGTCAAACAAAAAAAAGTAAAGAGCCTTTTTTTGTTCTGTATTAAACAAGGATTCCAGAAATAATTTTTTTCTCAAAAAAAAAACAGTGGCGTATCACTGGTATTTTTTGGTTTGTGTAGTAACTACAACTTTTTATACAAAGTCGATTTTGATCAAATTATTTATTTACTTAATTTAATAAAACACAATTAATCGGTTTATTCTGTCGCGGAAATATTGATTTATAAATAAACTTGATATTATTATTATTATTTTTGTACCAACCCAATGCTAGGCATTAGTCATTAGAATAATGTCATTCAAGTACCGTGTTCTTTATGTGCATACTTAATATCCACATTGAATTTGAATAAATACATTTATGTATTTTGTATTATGATCGTGATGCACTTATTAGAATATCAACATTAGAAGTCATAACACTCGACTCACTAATGTCATTATAACTGATTTCTACGTGAGAATATCTGATAATAAAATAATGTTGCTTAAATCATGTCAAGACAAGGTTTATTAAAATTATCTAGTTGTTTTTGTTTTTGTAGATTTTTATGTGATTATTTTTTATTAGTAAACGACATCTAAATTGCTTATAATACACATTATTTATTAGTCGTAGATATTAGAAAGTTCAGTGAAAATTAGAATTTCATAATGCGTAAGGATTACCTTGCCTACTTATTATAAATTCATTATGAATATTAACAATTTTTAATTTATTATAAGAAACAAGTCCCTGAATAATTATTAATAAAAAAATTTCAATAATATACTTTTATTATTTTTGGTATATAAATAAATCTCTAAAGCTGTTTACTAAACTTAAAATAACTCGTCAAAATTGACGAAAGTTTGTCCATCTTGTATATGTGTAATTATTATTATTGAGAAGTTATTTTTTTTTATTGCTGTAAATTGGGAGTTTTGCTCAATTGAATAATGGGCCAAGCCAAGTTCGAGTGTTCTTTGCAAATGTTGATGAATGAAGTTGTAATTTTTTCCCAAATAATGCTTAAAGAGGACGTAATGAACGACGTAGTAGTAAGATTGCTACGTCCTGTTCTGACGCGGTGAAACTACTACTTGGATTCTTTCATTTTTTTTTGGATTCTTTCATTATTTTTGGATTTTTTCATTTTTTTTTTGGATTTTTTCATTTATTTTTATTCTTTAATTTTTTTTGGATTCTTTCATTTTTTTTGGATTCTTTCATTTTTTTGGATTCTTTAATTTTTTTTTGGATTTTATGATTTTTTTTTGATTCTTTAATTTTTTTTTGGATTCTTTAATTTTTTTTGTTCTTTTTTTTTTTTTGGGTTTTTTCATTTTTTTTTGGGTTCTTTAATTTTTTTTTATTCATTCTTTTTTTTTGGGTTCTTTCATTTTTTTGTTTATCTTTTTTTTTTGGGTTCTATCATTTTTTGTGGATTCTTTCATTTTTTTTTGATTGTTTTTTTTTGGGTTCTCTCATTTTTTTTGGATTCTTTAATTTTGTTTGGGTTCTTTCGTTTTTTTTGGATTCTTTCATTTTTTTTGGATTTTTTCATTTTTTTTTGATTCTTTCATTTTTTTTGGATTCTTTCATTTTTTTTGGATTCTTTCATTTTTTTTTTATTCTTTCAGTTTTTTTGGATTCTTTAATTTTTTTTGGATTTTATGATTTTTTTTATTTTCATTTTTTTTTATTCTTTCATTTTTTTTGTTCTTTACATTTTTTTTTGGGTTTTTTCATTTTTTTTTTGGTTTCTTTAATTTTTTTTTATTCATTCTTTTTTTTTTGGTTCTTTCATTTTTTTGTTTAATTCTTTGTTTTTTGGGTTCTATAATTTTTTTTTGATTATTTCATTTTTTTTTGGATTATTTGTTTTTTTTTTGGGTTCTCTCATTTTTTTTTGATTCTTTAATTTTTTTGGGTTCTTTCGTTTTTTTGGATTCTTTCATTTTTTTTGATGTTTTCATTTTTTTTGGATTCTTTCATTTTTACGCAGGACAATCATATTATGAAGGGCTATCTACATGCCAAACGAGATGCGGAGGCTGCCTCATTAAGGATAGTTTCTTAGGTCTTGATTAGGTCCTGTATGATAGCATCCTATACCAAACCAAGGCTCCAAAAAATTGAAATCTGGTTCCCTAATAATGGGGTCGTGAAATTTACGCAGGACAATGATATTATGAAGGGCTATTTGCATGCCAAACGACATTCTTCGGAACGGTCATTAAGGATAGTTTCTTAGGTCTTGATTAGGTCCTGTATGATAGCATCTTATACCAAACCAAGGCCCCAAAAAATTGAAATCTTGTTTCCTAATAATGGGGTTGAAATTTACGCAGGACAATGATATTATGAAGGGCTATTGCATGCCAAACGACATTCTTCGGAACGGTCATTAAGGATAGTTTCTTAGGTCTTGATTAGGTCCTGGATGATAGCGTCCTATACCAAACCAAGGCCCCAAAAAATTGAAATCTGTTTTCCTAATAATGGGGTCGTGATATTTACGCAGGACCATCATATTATGAAGGGCTATCTACATGCCAAACGACATGCGGAGGAAGCCTCATTAAGGATAGTTTCTTAGGTCTTGAGTAAGTCCTCTATGATAGCATCCTATACCAATCCAAGGCCCCAAAAAATTGAAATCTGGTTCCCTAATAATGGGGTTGAAATTTACGCAGGACAATGATATTATGAAGGGCTATTTGCATGCCAAACGACATTCTTCGGAACGGTCATTAAGGATAGTTTCTTAGGTCTTGATTAGGTATGATAGCGTCCTATACCAAACCAAGGCCCCAAAATATTGAAATTTTTTTTGGATTCTTTCGTTGTTTTTGATGATTTCATTTTTTTGGATTCTTTCATTTTTTTTGCATTATTTATTTTTTATTTTATTTTTTTTACTCTTTTTTTTGGATAATCAGGTTCGAATTTTGAAATGAAGATTCCTTAATTCATTTTTGTAAACAATTGGTTTAATTTATCATTTATTTTTTTTTCCTTTTTTCAATTCTACCATTCGACGTTTCGACAATGGTTATTGTCTTCTTCACGGATCATATTTTATTATTTTCTAAAAATTTTGCCTTCAGGCCTTAAACATCGTGTTTATTTTTTTTGGAAAGTTATTTAATTTTTTTTGGATTATTTTATTTTTCTTGGATTATTTCATTTTTTGGATTATTTCGTTTTTTTTAGATTCTTTCGTTTTTTTTTGGATTATTTCATTTTTTTTTGGATTAGGTATTTTATTTTTTGGATTCTTTAATTTTTTTTTGGATCGTTAATTTTTTTTGGAATCTTGTTTTTTTTTTTGGATTATTTCATTTTTTTTTGGACTCTTCATTTTTTTTGGATTAAGTATTTCAGTTTTTTTTTAATTCTTTAATTTTTTTGGATTCTTTAATTTTTTTCTTGGATTCGTTAATTTTTTTTGGAATCTTTCTTTTTTTTTGGGTTCTTTCATTTTTTTTTGGATTATTTCATTTTTTTTGGGACTCTATTTTTTTTGGATTAAGTATTTCAGTTTTTTTTTGGTTTCTTTAATTTTTGTTTGGATTCGTTAAGTTTTTTTGGAATCTTTCTTTTTTTTGGGTTCTTTCATTTTTTTTGGATTAAGTATTTCAGTTTTTTTTTAATTCTTTAATTTTTTTGGATTCTTTAATTTTTTTTTGGATTCGTTAATTTTTTTTGGAATCTTTCTTTTTTTTTTGGGTTCTTTCATTTTTTTTTGGATTATTTCATTTTTTTTTGGGACTATTTTTTTTGGATTAAGTATTTCAGTTTTTTTTTGGATTCTTTAATTTTTGTTTGGATTCGTTAAGTTTTTTTGGAATCTTTCTTTTTTTTGGGTTCTTTCATTTTTTTTGGATTAAGTATTTCAGTTTTTTTTTAATTCTTTAATTTTTTTGGATTCTTTAATTTTTTTTTGGATTCGTTAATTTTTTTTGGAATCTTTCTTTTTTTTTTGGGTTCTTTCATTTTTTTTTGGATTATTTCATTTTTTTTTGGGACTCTATTTTTTTTGGATTAAGTATTTCAGTTTTTTTTTGGATTCTTTAATTTTTGTTTGGATTCGTTAAGTTTTTTTGGAATCTTTCTTCTTTTTGGGTTCTTTCATTTTTTTTGGATTAAGTATTTCAGTTTTTTTTGGATTCTTTAATTTTTTTGGATTCTTTAATTTTTGTTTGGATTCGTTAATTTTTTTTGGATTCTTTAATTTTTTTTGGAATCTTTCTATTTTTTTTTTTGGTTCTTTCATTTTTATTTTGGATTCTTTCATTTTTTTTTTGGATTCTTTCATTTTTTCTAATAGTCCACTTCCTGAGAAATAATGTGAGCCTAATGAGAATGTCTGAAACCTTCTGGGTTTCGAGCTATAACCCTTGATATATTACCATAAATGGCCTGATATTTTGATTGAAACAACCCCCCGTAGTTTTTTAATTATTAAAATAGTGTTACACTGAATAACCGGGATAATATACGACAAATGCAGTCACATTCATAATACTCGTAATTACAAGTTAATCTAAACTGTAACTTGAAACGTTTAATAATTAATCCCTGCAAAGCAAAGAGTAAATATTATACGAACTATAGTAACCTTAAACGCCATTTTAGTTTAACGTTACCACAAAATGTTTCGAGTCGTCATGATGCGATGTTCGTGGAAGGCTTCGTCGCCAAGGCCAGACTGAAATCGACTCCATTCTCAATTTCGTTTTGTGTACATACATTTCATTATGTTGCGGGACCATATTATGTAGAAAATATGAAAGCGAAATGAGATTAACACAACATTAATGGATATACAGGGGCCGTTTTATCCATATGTATTTGCAGAATTTTACAAAAATGTACAGGGTGTCCCAAATTCGATGATATTGTGCCAGCAATGCCTGGTAAGACTGGCCTATCAAACCCCTACGAACACAAAAATTGAATCTACGCCATTGGTTGTATGTGACTGAAGCAATATACAAAGGAATGTATTTTTCTTTCATTCTTCTTTGAAGCAATATCCGTACGTACGTTATGTTTTGTATAATTTGCTAAGGTTTAAAATTTATTATAAAACCACGCATTGTGTTCTGATGCCTTTCCAAAAGCATCAATCTCGATATGTCGGCGGAAGCTGACATAAGCTTTACTTGAAAGATTCACGTAGGTACATGCATACTTTGTGTAAATTTGTGGAAATTTGTTTTGGAATATTTACCAGAGGCGTATTTAGACTTCTTTCGTTATTTTCCAACTATTCAACAATCTTCAATTTAACATAGGCCCAATTTCTTGTTCAATACTTAATTCTATGTTAACAACAAACTTTCATAATCAAATTATAGGAATTAAACGTCGTCTGGGCCCATAACCTGGCCCGTTTAAGATGGATCACTACCGTATCTGACAAACTGTAAAGAATACAACAAAAAGTTAAATATAAACTTTTGTTGGGTTAACAAATAAGTTTTTATTTATTTAACTAGGCTGATGCTGACTCGGACTCGTCTGACTATGACTCGCACACGTCTGACTATGACTCGCCTGAATCGAGCTCGGACTCGTCTGATGCTGCCTGGCCTGATTCGGCCTCAGACTCGCCTGATACAGAATCACCCATTCGGACTCATCTGACTCGGATTTGTCTGACTCGAACTCGGCTGACTCGTACTCGTTTGACTGACTGGTCTGATTCAAACACAGACTCGCCTGATTCGGACTCATCTGATTGGAACTCGTCTGATTTGGACTCGTCTGACTCGTAGTCGCCTGACTGCCTTGGCTCATTCGGACTCAGACTTGTCTCGGATCGCACTCGTCAAACTTGGACTCGCCTGACTCGGACTCGCCTGACTTGTACTCGTCTGACTGACTTGTCTGATTCGGACTCATCTGATGCGGACGCCAACTCGTATGATTCAAATCTGACTCGCTTGATTTAAAAGTCAAACTTGGACTCGCCTGACTCGGACTCGTCTGACTCTAACTCAGACCCGTTGGATACGAACTCATCTGACTCGGACTTGTCTAAACTGGACTCGCCTGACTCGGACTTGTCTGAATCAAACTCTGACTCGCCTGTTTCAAACTCGGACTTGTCTGACTCGGACCCGGACTTGTTGGTTTATGACTAGTACTCGTATGATCCGGACTCGCACTCGTCTGATTCAGGGTTGTTTGATTCTGACTCAGACTCTTCTGATTTGGACTCATCTGATTTGAACTCGTCTGACTCGGACTCATCTGAATCGAATTCGTCTGACTCTAACTCGTCTGATTCTGGCTCGGACTCGTCTGACTCGAAATTGTCTTATTCGGACTCGTCTAACTCTTTTTTTTCAAATGCACACCCCTGTATATTATGTCAAATATAAATGAACCTTTCAAAGACAAATTCATCTCGCCTGACTGACTTGGCTTATTCAGCCTCAAATTTGTCTAAATCGCACTCGTCAAACTTGGACTCGCCTGACTCGTCTGAATCGGACTCGTCTGACTAGTACTCGTCTGACTGACTTGTCTGATTCGGACTCAGACTCGTCTGACTAGGACACATCTGATTCGAACGCCGACTCGTCTGATTCAAATTCTGACCTGTCTGATTTAAAACTCGGACTCGCCTGACTCGGACTTGTATGACTCTAACTCGCACCCGTTTGAAACGGACCCGTTCGAAACGAACTCGTCTGACTCGGACTTGTCTAAATTGGACTCGCCTGACTTGGACTCGTCTGATCCAAACTCTGACTCGCCTGAATAAAACTCGGATTTGTTTGACTCGAATCCGGACGTGTCTGATTATGACTTGTACTCGTCTGATTCATACTCGCACTCGTCTGATTCATTTTTTGGATTATTTCATTTTTTTTGCATTATTTTATTTTTTTGGATTCTTTAATTTTTTTTGGATTATTTAATTTTTTTTTATTCTTTCATTTCCTTTGTATATTTCATTTTTTTGAATTATTTTATTTTTTTTTTGATTCTTTCATTTTTTTTTGGATTATTTAATTTTTTTTTATTCTTTAATTTTTTCATTTTGTTTGGATTCTTTCATTTTTTCGTCTGACTGATTGGTCTGATTCGGACACAGACTCGCTTGATTCGAACTCATCTGATTGGAACTCGTCTGACTCGTAGTCGCCTGACTGACTTGGTTTATTCGGACTCAGACTTGTCTAAATCGCACTCGTCAAACTTGGACTCGCCTGACTCGTCTGATTCGGACTTATCTGACTTGTACTCGTCTGATTGACTTGTCTGATTCGGACTCATACGCGTCTGACTAGGACACATCTGATTCGGACGCCGACTTGTCTGATTCAAATTCTCACTCGCCTGATTTCAAACTCGGACTCGCATGACTCCAACTCGTCTGACACTAACTCGCCCGTTGATACGAACTCGTCTGACTCGGACTTGTCTGTTGTCTAAATTGGACTCGTCTGATTCAAACTCTGACTCGCCTGCTTCAAACTCGTACTTGTCTGACTCGGACCCGGACTTGTCTGATTATGACTTGTACTCGTCTGATTCATTTTTTGGATTATTTCATTTTTTTTGCAATATTTTACTTATTTTGCATTCTTTCATTTTTTTTGGATTATTTATTTTTTTTTTATTCTTTCATTTTTTCATTTTCTTTGGATTATTTCATTTTTTGAATTATTTCATTTTTTTTTGCTTCTTTCATTTTTTTTGGATTATTTAATTTTTTTTTTTTTTGAATTTTTCATTTTCTTTGGATACTTTCATTTTTTCGTCTGACTGGCTGGTCTGATTCGGACAGAGACTCGCATGATTCGGACTCATCTGATTGAAACTTGTCTGATTCGGACTCGTCTGACTCGTACTCGCCCGACTGACTTGGCTTATTCGGACTCAGTCTTGTCTGAATCGCACTCGTCAAACTTGGACTCGCCTGACTCGTCTGATTCTGACTCATCTGACTTGTACTCGTCTGATTCACTTGTCTGATTCGGACTCAGACTCGTCTGCCTAGGACACATCTGATTCGGACGCCAACTCGTCTGATTCAAATTCTGACTCGCCTGATTTATAACTCGGACTCGCATGACTCCGACTCGTCTGACTCTAACTCGGACCCGTTGATACGAACTCGTCTGACTCGGGCTTGTCTGTTGTCTAAATTAGACTCGTCTGATTCAAACTCGTACTTGTCTGACTCGGACCCGGACTTGTCTGATTATGACTTGTACTCGTCTGATTCGAGGTTGTCTGATTCTGACTCAGACTCGTCTGATTTGAACTCATCTGATTCAGACTCGTCTGACTCGGACTCGTCTGATTCGAACTCATCTGACTCTAACTCGCCTGATTCTGTCTCGGGCTCGTCTGACTCGGAATTGTCTTATTCGAACTCGTCTAACTCTGACGCAGACTCGTCTGATTCTAACTCGACTGATATTGAATCGGACTCGTCCGATACGGATTCGTCTGATTCTGTCTCGGACTCGTATGATTCTGACTTGGACACGTCTGACTCTGACTCGGACTCGTCTGACTCTAGTTCGTCTGATTTTAGCTCGGACTCGCCTGACTCGGAATTGTCTTATTCGGACTCCTCTGATTCTAACTCGACTGATACTGAATCGGACTCGTCCGATACGGATTCGTCTGATTCTGTCTTGGATTCGTATGATTCTGTCTCGGACTTGTCGGATTCTGATTTGAACTCGTCTGAATCTGACTCGGAATCGTCTGATTCTGACTTGGACTCATCTGATTCAGACTCGCACTCGTCTGATTCGGTCTTATCTAACTCTAACTCTTCTGATTCTAATTTTTACATATACAGGATTGCTCATAGTACAGTGACGGCATTCAACTTCCTTATTTTAAATAGTACACCCTATATATTGAGACATATTTAAATAGAGAAGGCACGATATGTAATAGTATAGGGTTTACATGAACCGTTTCGAATTTATTCTCGTTTATCATCAATATTTAGCCTACATTTCAACTAGCGTACGTAAGTTATTTGTATGATTTGGCATTTCATTAATTTTCTCGTTTTTTTCAAATGTACACCCCTGTATATTATGCCAGATATAAATGAACCTTTCAAAGACAAATTCAACGATATATTCATTCATTTTCTACTAATATTAAAATCCCTAGTGTTACTGAAAATTTAAAATAAATGCAATAACTATTGGTCTCTAAACAACACTATCATCCACAAAATAAACTCAATTTCATTGATTAAATTGTTTTCTATGAATTTTTCTCGTAGTGTCAATAACAAACATATTTATTATACTCGTATATTGTTTAATATTCTCATCTTATATCAATCAAATTTCCATTCTGTTACTCATCTTGCAGTAAACAGTAAACATCTTATGATTATCTATCTATTAAAGTGTTGTTTAAAATCGTAGCGTACTTGCATCATGACATATAATAATGCCTGGAGCAGTGGTGTCCAAACAGGGGGCTCGCGAGCCCTAAATTAATTGACGTAATTAGCTTTTTTGTAGCTTATAAGTTGCTCTTTTTAAAGCTTGGCAAAACCCACCCAAATGCCTCCTATATCTACGCCAATGAACAGTTAATGAAAGTCAAAATAATGCAGATTATTTTAGGTTATCGGTCCCCACTAAATTTGGACACCCTGTATCTCAATCGCCTTGTATAGGGTGTTCCATTTAAATTTCTGGTATCAATTAAAAAAAACAATTAAATTTTTGTTCATGTGATGAGTCCAAGTCAGAATTAGACGATTCCGAGACAGAATCAGACGAATCCGTATCGGACGAGTCCGATTCAGTATTAGTCGAGTTAGAATCAGACGAGTCTGAGTCAGAGTTAGACGAGTCCGAATAAGACAGTTCCAAGTCAGACGAGTCCGAGCCAGAATCAGACGAGTTAGAGTCAGACGAGTTCGATTCAGACGAGTCCGAGTCAGAGTCAGACGCGTCCAAGTCAGAATCATACGAGTCCGAGACAGAATCAGACGAATCCGTATTGGACGAGTCCGATTCAATATCAGTCGAGTTAGAATCAGACGAGTCTGAGTCAGTGTTAGACGAGTCCGATAAGACAATTCCGAGTTAGACGATTCCGAGACAGAATCAGACGAATCCGTATCCGACGAGTCCGATTCAGTATCAGTCGAGTTAGAATCAGACAAGTCTGAGTCAGAGTTAGACGAGTCTGAATAAGGCAATTCCGAGTCAGACGAGTCCGAGCCAGAATCAGACGAGTTAGAGTCAGACGAGTTCGATTCAGACGAGTCCGAGTCAGAATCATACGAGTCCGAGACAGAATCAGACGAATCCGTGTTGAACGAGTCCGATTCAATATCAGTCGCGTTAGAATCAGACGAGTCTGAGTCAGAGTTAAACGAGTCCGATAAGACAATTCCGAGTCAGACGAGTCCAAAACAGAATCAGGCGAGTTAGAGTCAGATGAGTTCGAATCAGACGAGTTCGAGTCAGACGAGCCCGAATCAGATGAGTTCACATCAGACGAGTCTGAGTCAGAGTTAGACAAGGACGAGTTTGAAGCAGGCGAGTCAGAGTTTGAATCAGACGATTACAAGTCATAATCAGACAAGTCCGGGTGTGAGTCAGCCAAGTACGAGTTTGAAGCAGGCGAGTCAGAATTTGAATCAGACGAGTCCAATTTAGACAACAGACAAGTCCGAGACATACGAGTTCGTATCAACGGGTCCGAGTTAGAGTCAGACGATTCGGAGTCATGCGAGTCCGAGTTTTAAATCAGGCGAGTGACAATTTGAATCAGACGAGTCGTGGTCCAAATCAGATGTGTCCTAGTCAGACGAGTATGAGTCCAAGTTTGACGAGTGCGATTTAGACAAGTCCGATTCCGAATAAGCCAAGTCAGTCAGGCGAGTACGAGTCAGACGAGTCCGAATCAGACAAGTTTCAATTAGATGAGTCAGAATCAGGCAAGTCTGTGTCCGAATCAGACCAGCTAGTCAGACGAAAAAATGAAAGAATCCAAAGAAAATGAAAAAATGAAAATAAAAAAAAAAAATAAATAATCCAGAAAAAATTAAAAGAATCCAAAAAAAAAATAAAATAATTCAAAAAATGAAATAATCCAAAGAAAATGAAAAAAATGAAAGAATAAAAAAAAAAAATAATCCAGAAAAAATTAAAAGAATCCAAAAAAAAAATAAAATAATGCAAAAAATGAAATAATCCAAAAAATGAATCAGACGAGTGCGAGTCCGAATCAGACGAGTACAAGTCATAATCAGACAAGTCCGGGTCCGAGTCAGACAAGGACGAGTTTGAAGCAGGCGCGTCAGAGTTTGAAACAGACGAGTCCAATTTAGACAATAGACAAGTCCGAGACAGACGAGTTCGAATCAACGGGTCCGAGTTAGAGTCAGACGAGTCGGCGTCCGAATCAGATGTGTCCTAGTCAGACGAGTATGAGTCCAAGTTTGACGAGTGCGATTTAGACAAGTCTGAGTCCGAATAAGCCAAGTCAGTCAGGCGAGTACGAGTCAGACGAGTCTGAATCAGACAAGTTTCAATCAGATGAGTCCGAATCAGGCGAGTCTGTGTCCGAATCAGACCAGCCAGTCAGACGAAAAAATTAAAGAATCCAAAGAAAATGAAAAAATGAAAATAAAAAAAAAATTAAATAATCCAAAAAAAAAAATAAAATAATTCAAAAAATGAAAAAATGAAAGAATAAAAAAAATTAAATAATCCAAAAAAAATGAAAGAATGCAAAAAAAGTAAAATAATGCAAAAAAATGAAATAATCCAAAAAATGAATCAGACGAGTGCGAGTCCGAATCAGACGAGTACAAGTCATAATCAGACAAGTCCGGGTCCGAGTCAGACAAGTACGAGTTTGAAGCAGGCGAGTCAGAGTTTGAATCAGACTCGTCCAATTTAGACAACAGACAAATCCGAGTCAAACGAGTTCGTATCAACGGGTTCGAGTTAGAGTCAGACGAGTTGGAGTCATGCCAGTCCGAGTTGTAAATCAGGCGAGTCAGAATTTGAATCTGACGGCGTCCGAATCAGATGTGTACTAGTCAGACGAGTCTGAGTCCGAATCACACAAGTCAGTCAGACGAGTACAAGTCAGACGAGTGCGATTCAGACAAGTCTGAGTACGAATAAGCCAAGTCAGTCAGGCGAGTTGAATTTGTCTTTGAAAGGTTCATTTATATCTGACAAGGGTGTGCATTTGAAAAAAAGGGTTAGACTAGTCCGAGCCAGAATCAGACGAGTTAGAGTCAGACGAGTACGAATCAGACGAGTCCGAGTCAGACGAGTCCGAATCAGATGAGTCCAAATCAGACGAGTCTGAGTCAGAATCAGACAACCTCGAACCAGAGGAGTGCGGGTCCGAATCAAACAAGTTTGGGTCCGAGTCAGACAAGTCCGAGTTTGCACACCCTGTATCTCAATCGTCCTGTATAGGGTGTTCCATTTAAATTTCTGGTATTAATTTAAAAAAAAAACACAATGAAATGGGACTTTGCAATTTGTTCATGTGGTTAATTTCCATGCAATTAAAATTTTCAACAAATAATCCTTTTCGGTAAAGACATGCTGGAATTAGATTTCGATCTAAAGGCAACACAATAACTTATGGGACGTGTCCTTCGCATAGTGAAGAATAATAATAATCACAGTAATAAAGAATAAAAGGGCCAGTTGTTGTATAGGCAAAGACTATAATGTGTGCATCTGTTTTGTTTACCTATGGCATTCCTTTTTTACTTCACAAGTCTGAAATCCATCTTGTGAATTCCTAAAAGGTCTCCTTCATTAACAATGTATTAAGGTAGGTAGTTTTATAAAGAGAGAACAGTGTCAGGTTCTCAGGTATTCGATAGCTTTAGTCAAGTTTCAATATTTGAACGAATTTTGTTTAGATTGTTACAAGACTGTTTTTGGTTACAGGGTGTCCCCTCTCAATTGGAAAAAACTTCTGGGACATATTGAGGAACCATAGACAAGCAGTTTGAGATAAGAGACTGATGTCCGGAAGTGCATGGTTTTCAAAATGCAGGGTATCAAAGTTTTTTTCAAAAAACCTTTTTTTATCAATATCTCAAAAACACGTTAACCGATTTCCTTGAAATTCGCTGGTGATGTAAGCTTAATAAGACGCACAGACAGTGTCACGAATAAAAATGATTAAAAATGACAAAAAAATGTACGCTACTGACTTTTTTGGAAATTTTATATTTTTTTCAGAACACCCAGTTAATAATACAACTTTTTTGTCACTTGATATTTTTTCGTATCCCTCTCCGTTTTCGAGAAAAATTTTTACGGAAAAAAATTGTATTTTTAACTGAGCTTTCTAAAAAAATATATAAAATTTTAAAAAAAAGTCAGTAGCGTAGATTTTTTTGTTTATTAAAACTACTTCAATCTTATCTAATGGGCAGGACATATATTTCGTGGAATATGAGGGTTTTCGACCCTTGAACATATCCCTTGACCTTGAAATAAAGTCAAGAAATATTTAAATAAAATAACATCGTAGATCTTATTTTGTTGAGACACTATAAACACAATAATAATAATAATTATTACAATAAAAATTAAGTTTATCTAAAAAACAACATGATATTTTACTATATCTACTAAGTTTATTACAGTAATAAGCAGCGAAAATAAATTAATAAACTTTTAGTTCATAAAATTCGTTTAATCTTTGTACGTAAATACATAAATGTATTATTTCAAGTTTGTATGAAGCAAATGTTAATTAGTCAAGGTCCTTTAGCAAGAAACAATACTACGCATTGTTACTATATAAACGAACTTTAATCTTGTGTATTTTTGCGAAATATTAAAAATTATTATTGCCCATCAAAATTTGTTTTCACTATAATAAATTTATAATTAAAGAACTAAATACAATTTACGAGAAATAACGTTGACGTTGCGTAATTAAAATTGATAACTGTTGTCCGTATCAAGTCTTTTTTACTTCATCCCCTAATCAGTAGTGTCTTCCAAACCTGACAACTTACAGTCTAAACTGAAGGTTTTGCAGCGTTACTATACTTTCATAAAGAAAATCTTTGCAGCTTTATTTTCATTGCAACCCAAACACTAAAGTAACTTCAATGGTATATAGAAAATTTCTGAAGATTTAGATTTGTTCAAATATTGTTTCAGACTAAGTAATAAAGTAGCCGGGCCGGGTAGCCTAGACGGGATCATATAGTGACGACCGTCGAAGTGCAGCTCTGTGGAGCGCGGTTACAAGTTGGATGGGTGACCGTCTGGGGGGTTTATTAAAAACGGACCTGGCGGTGGCTCATCTAGGTTGTAGAATGAATGTTGTGTGATAGTAGAATGATAGTGAGTGCAGTATGGTCCTGAAAAGGCACAATAAGCCTTCAAGGCTGAAGTACGCCATTCGTACACGCCGCGGGGGCTTAAGTGCGTACCGAGGTGTGCGAGTGGAGGACCAGAAGGATGTTAAAAAAAAAAAAAAAAAAAGTAATAAAGTAATTTCTAAATTATACAGGAAATTCCTGCAGCGTTACTATATTTTTATAAAGAAAATCTTGGCAGTTTTATTTTTGCTTAATTTTCATTGCAAGCCAAACACTAAAGTAACTTCAATGTTATATAGAAAATTTCTGAAGCTTTAGATTTGTTCAAACATTGTTGCAGACTAAATAATAAAGTAATTTCTAAATTATACAGGAAATTCCTGCAGCGTTACTATATTTTTATAAAGAAAATCTTTGCAGCTTTATTTTTGATTAATTTACATTGCAAGCCAAACACTAAAGTAACTTTAATGTTATATAGAAAATTTCTGAAGCTTTAGATTTGTTCAAATATTGTTGCAGACTAAGTAATAAAGTAATTTCTAAAGTATACAGGAAATTCCTGCAGCGTTACTATATTTTTATAAAGAAAATCTTTGCAGCTTTATTTTTGCTTAATTTTCATTGCAAGCCAAACACTAAAGTAACTTCAATGTTATACAGAAAATTTCTGAAACTTTAGATTTGTTCAAATATTGTTGCAGACTAAATAATAAAGTAATTTCTAAATTATACAGGAAATTCCTGCAGCGTTACTATATTTTTATAAAGAAAATCTTGGCAGTTTGATTTTTGCTTAATTTTCATTGCAAGCCAAACACTAAAGTAACTTCAATGTTATACAGAAAATTTCTGAAGCTTTAGTTTTGTTCAAATATTGTTGCAGACTAAATAATAAAGTAATTTCTTTATATTATTTTTATAAAGAAAATCTTTGCAGTTTTATTTTTGCTTGATTTTCATTGCAAGCCAAACACTAAAGTAACTTCAATGTTATATAGAAAATTTCTGAAGCTTTAGTTTTGTTCAAATTTTGTTGTATACTCAATAATAAAGTAATTTCTAAATTATGCAGGAAATTCCTGCAGCGTTACTATATTTTTATAAAGAAAACCTTTCCAGCTTTATTTTTGCTTAATTTTCATTGCAAGTCAATCACTAAAGTAACTTCAATGTTATATAGAAAATTTCTGAAGATTTAGATTTGTTCAAATATTGTTGCAAACTAAGTAATAAAGTAATTTCTCAATTATACAGGAAATTCCTGCAGCGTTACTATATTTTTATAAAGAAAATCTTTGCAGTTTTATTTTTGCTTAATTTTCATTGCAAGCCAAACACTAAAGTAAGTTCAATGTTATATAGAAAATTTCTGAAGATTTAGATTTGTTCAAATATTGTTGCAAACTAAGTAATAAAGTAATTTCTCAATTATACAGGAAATTCCTGCAGCGTTACTATATTTTTATAAAGAAAATCTTTGCAGTTTTATTTTTGCTTAATTTTCATTGCAAGCCAAACACTAAAGTAACTTCAATGTTATATAGAAAATTTCTGAAGCTTTAGATTTGTTCAAATATTGTTGCAGACTAAATAATAAAGAAATTTCTAAATTATACAGGAAATTCCTGCAGCGTTACTATATTTTTATAAAGAAAATCTTTGCAGTTGTATTTTTGCTTAATTTTCATTGCAAGCCAAACACTAAAGTAACTTCAATGTTATATAAAAAATTTCTGAAGCTTTAGATTTGTTCAAATATTGTTGCAGACTAAGTAATAAAGTAATTTCTAAATTATACAGGAAATTCCTGCAGCGTTACTATATTTTTATAAAGAAAATCTTTGCAGCTTTATTTTTGGTTAATTTACATTGCAAGACAAACATTAAAGTAACTTCAATGTTCTATAGAAAATTTCTGAAGCTTTAGATCTGTTCAAATATTGTTGCAGACTAAGTAATAAAGTAATTTCTAAATTATACAGGAAATTTCTCCAGGGTTACTATATTTTTATAAAGAAAGTCTTTGCAGCTTTATTTTTGCTTAATTTTCATTGCAAGCCAAACACTAAAGTAACTTCAATGTTATATAGAAAATTTCTGAAGCTTTAGATTTGTTCAAATATTGTTGCAGACTAAGTAATAAAGTATTTTCCAAATTATACAGGAAATTCCTGCAGCGTTACTATATTTTTATAAAGAAAATCTTTGCAGCTTTATTTTTGCTTAATTTACATTGCAAGCCAAACACTAAAGTAACTTTAATGTTATATAGAAAATTTCTGAAGCTTTAGATTTGTTCAAATATTGTTGCAGACTAAGTAATAAAGTAATTTCTAAAGTATACAGGAAATTCCTGCAGCGTTACTATATTTTTATAAAGAAAATCTTTGCAGCTTTATTTTTGCTTAATTTACATTGCAAGCCAAACACTAAAGTAACTTTAATGTTATATAGAAAATTTCTGAAGCTTTAGATTTGTTCAAATATTGTTGCAGACTAAGTAATAAAGTAATTTCTAAAGTATACAGGAAATTCCTGCAGCGTTACTATATTTTTATAAAGAAAATCTTTGCAGCTTTATTTTTGCTTAATTTTCATTGCAAGCCAAACACTAAAGTAACTTCAATGTTATACAGAAAATTTCTGAAACTTTAGATTTGTTCAAATATTGTTGCAGACTAAATAATAAAGTAATTTCTAAATTATACAGGAAATTCCTGCAGCGTTACTATATTTTTATAAAGAAAATCTTGGCAGTTTGATTTTTGCTTAATTTTCATTGCAAGCCAAACACTAAAGTAACTTCAATGTTATACAGAAAATTTCTGAAGCTTTAGTTTTGTTCAAATATTGTTGCAGACTAAATAATAAAGTAATTTCTTTATATTATTTTTATAAAGAAAATCTTTGCAGTTTTATTTTTGCTTGATTTTCATTGCAAGCCAAACACTAAAGTAACTTCAATGTTATATAGAAAATTTCTGAAGCTTTAGTTTTGTTCAAATTTTGTTGTATACTCAATAATAAAGTAATTTCTAAATTATGCAGGAAATTCCTGCAGCGTTACTATATTTTTATAAAGAAAACCTTTCCAGCTTTATTTTTGCTTAATTTTCATTGCAAGTCAATCACTAAAGTAACTTCAATGTTATATAGAAAATTTCTGAAGATTTAGATTTGTTCAAATATTGTTGCAAACTAAGTAATAAAGTAATTTCTCAATTATACAGGAAATTCCTGCAGCGTTACTATATTTTTATAAAGAAAATCTTTGCAGTTTTATTTTTGCTTAATTTTCATTGCAAGCCAAACACTAAAGTAAGTTCAATGTTATATAGAAAATTTCTGAAGATTTAGATTTGTTCAAATATTGTTGCAAACTAAGTAATAAAGTAATTTCTCAATTATACAGGAAATTCCTGCAGCGTTACTATATTTTTATAAAGAAAATCTTTGCAGTTTTATTTTTGCTTAATTTTCATTGCAAGCCAAACACTAAAGTAAGTTCAATGTTATATAGAAAATTTCTGAAGATTTAGATTTGTTCAAATATTGTTGCAAACTAAGTAATAAAGTAATTTCTCAATTATACAGGAAATTCCTGCAGCGTTACTATATTTTTATAAAGAAAATCTTTGCAGTTTTATTTTTGCTTAATTTTCATTGCAAGCCAAACACTAAAGTAACTTCAATGTTATATAGAAAATTTCTGAAACTTTAGATTTGTTCAAATATTGTTGCAGACTAAATAATAAAGAAATTTCTAAATTATACAGGAAATTCCTGCAGCGTTACTATATTTTTATAAAGAAAATCTTTGCAGTTGTATTTTTGCTTAATTTTCATTGCAAGCCAAACACTAAAGTAACTTCAATGTTATATAAAAAATTTCTGAAGCTTTAGATTTGTTCAAATATTGTTGCAGACTAAGTAATAAAGTAATTTCTAAATTATACAGGAAATTCCTGCAGCGTTACTATATTTTTATAAAGAAAATCTTTGCAGCTTTATTTTTGGTTAATTTACATTGCAAGACAAACATTAAAGTAACTTCAATGTTCTATAGAAAATTTCTGAAGCTTTAGATCTGTTCAAATATTGTTGCAGACTAAGTAATAAAGTAATTTCTAAATTATACAGGAAATTTCTCCAGGGTTACTATATTTTTATAAAGAAAGTCTTTGCAGCTTTATTTTTGCTTAATTTTCATTGCAAGCCAAACACTAAAGTAACTTCAATGTTATATAGAAAATTTCTGAAGCTTTAGATTTGTTCAAATATTGTTGCAGACTAAGTAATAAAGTATTTTCCAAATTATACAGGAAATTCCTGCAGCGTTACTATATTTTTATAAAGAAAATCTTTGCAGTTTTATTTTTGCTTAATTTTCATCATTGCAAGCCAAACACTAAAGTATCTTCAATGTTATATAGAAAATATCTGAAGCTTTAGTTTTGTTCAAATATTGTTGCAGACTAAGTAATAAAGTAATTTCTAAATTATACAGCAAATTCCTGCAGCGTTACTATATTTTTATAAAGAAAATCTTTGCAGTTTTATTTTTGCTTAATTTTCATTGCAAGCCAAACACTAAAGTAACTTCAATGTTATATAGAAAATTTCTGAAGCTTTAGATTTGTTCAAATATTGTTGCAGACTAAGTAATAAAGTATTTTCCAAATTATACAGGAAATTCCTGCAGCGTTACTATATTTTTATAAAGAAAATCTTTGCAGTTTTATTTTTGCTTAATTTTCATTGCAAGCCAAACACTAAAGTAACTTCAATGTTATATAGAAAATTTCTGAAGCTTTAGATTTGTTCAAATATTGTTGCAGACTAAGTAATAAAGTATTTTCCAAATTATACAGGAAATTCCTGCAGCGTTACTATATTTTTATAAAGAAAATCTTTGCAGTTTTATTTTTGCTTAATTTTCATCATTGCAAGCCAAACACTAAAGTATCTTCAATGTTATATAGAAAATATCTGAAGCTTTAGTTTTGTTCAAATATTGTTGCAGACTAAGTAATAAAGTATTTTCCAAATTATACAGGAAATTCCTGCAGCGTTACTATATTTTTATAAAGAAAATCTTTGCAGTTTTATTTTTGCTTAATTTTCATTGCAAGCCAAACACTAAAGTAACTTCAATGTTATATAGAAAATTTCTGAAGCTTTAGATTTGTTCAAATATTGTTGCAGACTAAGTAATAAAGTATTTTCCAAATTATACAGGAAATTCCTGCAGCGTTACTATATTTTTATAAAGAAAATCTTTGCAGTTTTATTTTTGCTTAATTTTCATTGCAAGCCAAACACTAAAGTAACTTCAATGTTATATAGAAAATTTCTGAAGCTTTAGATTTGTTCAAATATTGTTGCAGACTAAGTAATAAAGTAATTTCTAAATTATACAGGAAATTCCTGCAGCGTTACTATATTTTTATAAAGAAAATCTTTGCAGTTTTATTTTTGCTTAATTTTCATCATTGCAAGCCAAACACTAAAGTATCTTCAATGTTATATAGAAAATATCTGAAGCTTTAGTTTTGTTCAAATATTGTTGCAGACTAAGTAATAAAGTAATTTCTAAATTATACAGGAAATTCCTGCAGCGTTACTATATTTTTATAAAGAAAATCTTTGCAGTTTTATTTTTGCTTAATTTTCATTGCAAGCCAAACACTAAAGTAACTTCAATGTTATATAGAAAATATCTGAAGCTTTAGTTTTGTTCAAATATTGTTGCAGACTAAGTAATAAAGTAATTTCTAAATTATACAGGAAATTCCTGCAGCGTTACTATATTTTTATAAAGAAAATCTTTGCAGCTTTATTTTTGCTTAATTTTAATTGCAAGCCAAACACTAAAGTAACTTCAATGTTATATAGAAAATTTCTGAAGCTTTAGATTTGTTCAAATATTGTTGCAGACTAAGTAATAAAGTATTTTCCAAATTATACAGGAAATTCCTGCAGCGTTACTATATTTTTATAAAGAAAATCTTTGCAGCTTTATTTTTGCTTAATTTTAATTGCAAGCCAAACACTAAAGTAACTTCAATGTTATATAGAAAATTTCTGAAGCTTTAGATTTGTTCAAATATTGTTGCAGACTAAGTAATAAAGTATTTTCCAAATTATACAGGAAATTCCTGCAGCGTTACTATATTTTTATAAAGAAAATCTTTGCAGTTTTATTTTTGCTTAATTTTCATTGCAAGCCAAACACTAAAGTAACTTCAATGTTATATAGAAAATTTCTGAAGCTTTAGATTTGTTCAAATATTGTTGCAGACTAAGTAATAAAGTATTTTCCAAATTATACAGGAAATTCCTGCAGCGTTACTATATTTTTATAAAGAAAATCTTTGCAGTTTTATTTTTGCTTAATTTTCATCATTGCAAGCCAAACACTAAAGTATCTTCAATGTTATATAGAAAATATCTGAAGCTTTAGTTTTGTTCAAATATTGTTGCAGACTAAGTAATAAAGTAATTTCTAAATTATACAGGAAATTCCTGCAGCGTTACTATATTTTTATAAAGAAAATCTTTGCAGCTTTATTTTTGCTTAATTTTAATTGCAAGCCAAACACTAAAGTAACTTCAATGTTATATAGAAAATTTCTGAAGCTTTAGATTTGTTCAAATATTGTTGCAGACTAAGTAATAAAGTATTTTCCAAATTATACAGGAAATTCCTGCAGCGTTACTATATTTTTGTAAAGAAAATCTTGCCAGTTTTATTTTTGCTTAATTTTCATTGCAAGCCAAACACTAAAGTAACTTCAATGTTATATAGGTAATTTCTGAAGCTTTAGATTTGTTCAAATATTGTTGAAGACTAAATAATAAAGTATTTTCCAAATTATACAGGAAATTCCTGCAGATTTGCTATTTTTAAAGTTGAAGTATTCGTATTTGACATACACTGATAATTACTGCAGTTCTAATATTCATCTTAGGTTGTCGATACAATTTTCTATAATTTTTATAAAAATTTAGGTGAGATAAGTTTGCAAAACTGTACTCGTTCTACACGACGCATTCCTATTTCCTATATACGTACCGACATTGAATGCGGTAATGCCTTTTTAGGATTTCTGGGAAAACGGTAATGTGGTAACGTTTTATGTTATGAATGGATGACTGCCTATGTGTGTTCTCTTGTGTAGTGCCATTTTGAATAGGTCAGCTGTTAGTTGTACATAGAGTTGAAAGCTGCAACTAAACAACAACTGTCCGTCTGTCCGAACGACTAATTATATCTCTCGACGTTTAATTTTATCTCTTCGATAGAATCTGACTAAATAAACTATGGAAAAAGATATTTTTACTACCGTTGACAATCAAAGCTAAAACGTGAATAAAAAATAAATAAAAAAATGCCCTTGATGACCGCTTGTCTTGTTTTTATTGACAGAGGAACTTTAACTGGCCAAAGGTACATTGAAAGAATTCTGGAAGAACATGTTGTTGTTTTGGCACAACATCGAAGTTACTTTAGTGTTTGACTTGCAATGAAAATTAAGCAAAAATAAAGCTGCAAAGATTTTCTTTATAAAAATATAGTAACGCTGCAGGAATTTCCTGTGTAATTTAGAAATTACTTGATTACATAGTCTGCAACAATATTTTAACAAATCTAAAGCTTCAGAAATTTTCTATATAACATTGAAGTTACTTTAGTGTTTGAATTGCAACGAAAATTAAGCAAAAATATAGCTGCAAAGATTTTCTTTATAAAAATATAGTAACGCTGCAGGAATTTCCTGTGTAATTTAGAAATTACTTGATTACTTAGTCTGCAACAATATTTTAACAAATCTAAAGCTTCAGAAATTTTCTATATAACATTGAAGTTACTTTAGTGTTTGGCTTGCAATGAAAATTAAGCAAAAATAAAACTGCAAAGATTTTCTTTATAAAAATATAGTAACGCTGCAGGAATTTCCTGTGTAATTTAGAAATTACTTGATTACTTAGTCTGCAACAATATTTTAACAAATCTAAAGCTTCAGAAATTTTCTATATAACATTGAAGTTACTTTAGTGTTTGGATTGCAACGAAAATTAAGCAAAAATATAGCTGCAAAGATTTTCTTTATAAAAATATAGTAACGCTGCAGGAATTTCCTGTGTAATTTAGAAATTACTTGATTACTTAGTCTGCAACAATATTTTAACAAATCTAAAGCTTCAGAAATTTTCTATATAACATTGAAGTTACTTTAGTGTTTGGCTTGCAATGAAAATTAAGCAAAAATAAAACTGCAAAGATTTTCTTTATAAAAATATAGTAACGCTGCAGGAATTTCCTGTGTAATTTAGAAATTACTTGATTACTTAGTCTGCAACAATATTTTAACAAATCTAAAGCTTCAGAAATTTTCTATATAACATTGAAGTTACTTTAGTGTTTGGCTTGCAATGAAAATTAAGCAAAAATAAAACTGCAAAGATTTTCTTTATAAAAATATAGTAACGCTGCAGGAATTTCCTGTGTAATTTAGAAATTACTTGATTACTTAGTCTGCAACAATATTTTAACAAATCTAAAGCTTCAGAAATTTTCTATATAACATTGAAGTTACTTTAGTGTTTAGCTTGCAATGAAAATTAAGCAAAAATAAAACTGCAAAGATTTTCTTTATAAAAATATAGTAACCCTGCAGGAATTCCCTGTATAATTTAAAAATTACTTTATTATTTAGTCTGCAACAATATTTTAACAAATCTAAAACTTCAGAAATTTTCTATATAACATTGAAGTTACTTTAGTGTTTGGCTTGCAATGAAAATTAAGCAAAAATAAAGCTGCAAAGATTTTCTTTATAAAAATATAGTAACGCTGCAGGAATTTCCTGTGTAATTTAGAAATTACTTGATTACTTAGTCTGCAACAATATTTTAACAAATCTAAAGCTTCAGAAATTTTCTATATAACATTGAAGTTACTTTAGTGTTTGGCTTGCAATGAAAATTAAGCAAAAATAAAACTGCAAAGATTTTCTTTATAAAAATATAGTAACGCTGCAGGAATTTCCTGTGTAATTTAGAAATTACTTGATTACTTAGTCTGCAACAATATTTTAACAAATCTAAAGCTTCAGAAATTTTCTATATAACATTGAAGTTACTTTAGTGTTTGGCTTGCAATGAAAATTAAGCAAAAATAAAGCTGCAAAGATTTTCTTTATAAAAATATAGTAACGCTGCAGGAATTTCCTGTGTAATTTAGAAATTACTTGATTACTTAGTCTGCAACAATATTTTAACAAATCTAAAGCTTCAGAAATTTTCTATATAACATTGAAGTTACTTTAGTGTTTGGCTTGCAATGAAAATTAAGCAAAAATAAAACTGCAAAGATTTTCTTTATAAAAATATAGTAACCCTGCAGGAATTCCCTGTATAATTTAAAAATTACTTTATTATTTAGTCTGCAACAATATTTGAACAAATCTAAAGCTTCAGAAATTTTCTACATAACATTGAAGTTACTTTAGTGTTTGGCTTGCAATGAAAATTAAGCAAAAATAAAACTGCAAAGATTTTCTTTATAAAAATATAGTAACGCTGCAGAAATTTCCTGTATAATTTAGAAATTACTTTATTATTTAGTCTGCAACAATATTTGAACAAATCTAAAGCTTCCGAAATTTTCAATATAACATTGAAGTAACTTTAGTGTTTGGCTTGCAATGAAAATTAAGCAAAAATAAAGCTGCAAAGATTTTCTTTATGAAAATATAGTAACGCTGCAGGAATTTCCTGTATAATTTAGAAATTACTTTATTATTTAGTCTGCAACAATATTTGAACAAATCTAAAGCTTCCGAAATTTTCAATATAACATTGAAGTTACTTTAGTGTTTGGCTTGCAATGAAAATTAAGCAAAAATAAAACTGCAAAGATTTTCTTTATAAAAATATAGTAACGCTGCAGAAATTTCCTGTATAATTTAGAAATTACTTTATTATTTAGTCTGCAACAATATTTGAACAAATCTAAAGCTTCAGAAATTTTCTATATAACATTGAAGTTACTTTAGTGTTTGGCTTGCAATGAAAATTAAGCAAAAATAAAACTGCAAAGATTTTCTTTATAAAAATATAGTAACGCTGCAGGAATTTCCTGTGTAATTTAGAAATTACTTGATTACTTAGTCTGCAACAATATTTTAACAAATCTAAAGCTTCAGAAATTTTCTATATAACATTGAAGTTACTTTAGTGTTTAGCTTGCAATGAAAATTAAGCAAAAATAAAACTGTAAAGATTTTCTTTATAAAAATATAGTAACCCTGCAGGAATTCCCTGTATAATTTAAAAATTACTTTATTATTTAGTCTGCAACAATATTTGAACAAATCTAAAGCTTCAGAAATTTTCTACATAACATTGAAGTTACTTTAGTGTTTGGCTTGCAATGAAAATTAAGCAAAAATAAAACTGCAAAGATTTTCTTTATAAAAATATAGTAACGCTGCAGAAATTTCCTGTATAATTTAGAAATTACTTTATTATTTAGTCTGCAACAATATTTGAACAAATCTAAAGCTTCCGAAATTTTCAATATAACATTGAAGTAACTTTAGTGTTTGGCTTGCAATGAAAATTAAGCAAAAATAAAGCTGCAAAGATTTTCTTTATGAAAATATAGTAACGCTGCAGGAATTTCCTGTATAATTTAGAAATTACTTTATTATTTAGTCTGCAACAATATTTGAACAAATCTAAAGCTTCCGAAATTTTCAATATAACATTGAAGTTACTTTAGTGTTTGGCTTGCAATGAAAATTAAGCAAAAATAAAACTGCAAAGATTTTCTTTATAAAAATATAGTAACGCTGCAGAAATTTCCTGTATAATTTAGAAATTACTTTATTATTTAGTCTGCAACAATATTTGAACAAATCTAAAGCTTCAGAAATTTTCTATATAACATTGAAGTTACTTTAGTGTTTGGCTTGCAATGAAAATTAAGCAAAAATAAAACTGCAAAGATTTTCTTTATAAAAATATAGTAACGCTGCAGGAATTTCCTGTGTAATTTAGAAATTACTTGATTACTTAGTCTGCAACAATATTTTAACAAATCTAAAGCTTCAGAAATTTTCTATATAACATTGAAGTTACTTTAGTGTTTAGCTTGCAATGAAAATTAAGCAAAAATAAAACTGTAAAGATTTTCTTTATAAAAATATAGTAACCCTGCAGGAATTCCCTGTATAATTTAAAAATTACTTTATTATTTAGTCTGCAACAATATTTTAACAAATCTAAAACTTCAGAAATTTTCTATATAACATTGAAGTTACTTTAGTGTTTGGCTTGCAATGAAAATTAAGCAAAAATAAAGCTGCAAAGATTTTCTTTATAAAAATATAGTAACGCTGCAGGAATTTCCTGTGTAATTTAGAAATTACTTGATTACTTAGTCTGCAACAATATTTTAACAAATCTAAAGCTTCAGAAATTTTCTATATAACATTGAAGTTACTTTAGTGTTTGGCTTGCAATGAAAATTAAGCAAAAATAAAACTGCAAAGATTTTCTTTATAAAAATATAGTAACGCTGCAGAAATTTCCTGTATAATTTAGAAATTACTTTATTATTTAGTCTGCAACAATATTTGAACAAATCTAAAGCTTCCGAAATTTTCAATATAACATTGAAGTTACTTTAGTGTTTGGCTTGCAATGAAAATTAAGCAAAAATAAAACTGCAAAGATTTTCTTTATAAAAATATAGTAACGCTGCAGAAATTTCCTGTATAATTTAGAAATTACTTTATTATTTAGTCTGCAACAATATTTGAACAAATCTAAAGCTTCAGAAATTTTCTATATAACATTGAAGTTACTTTAGTGTTTGGCTTGCAATGAAAATTAAGCAAAAATAAAACTGCAAAGATTTTCTTTATAAAAATATAGTAACGCTGCAGGAATTTCCTGTGTAATTTAGAAATTACTTGATTACTTAGTCTGCAACAATATTTTAACAAATCTAAAGCTTCAGAAATTTTCTATATAACATTGAAGTTACTTTAGTGTTTAGCTTGCAATGAAAATTAAGCAAAAATAAAACTGTAAAGATTTTCTTTATAAAAATATAGTAACCCTGCAGGAATTCCCTGTATAATTTAAAAATTACTTTATTATTTAGTCTGCAACAATATTTTAACAAATCTAAAACTTCAGAAATTTTCTATATAACATTGAAGTTACTTTAGTGTTTGGCTTGCAATGAAAATTAAGCAAAAATAAAGCTGCAAAGATTTTCTTTATAAAAATATAGTAACGCTGCAGGAATTTCCTGTGTAATTTAGAAATTACTTGATTACTTAGTCTGCAACAATATTTTAACAAATCTAAAGCTTCAGAAATTTTCTATATAACATTGAAGTTACTTTAGTGTTTGGCTTGCAATGAAAATTAAGCAAAAATAAAACTGCAAAGATTTTCTTTATAAAAATATAGTAACGCTGCAGGAATTTCCTGTGTAATTTAGAAATTACTTGATTACTTAGTCTGCAACAATATTTTAACAAATCTAAAGCTTCAGAAATTTTCTATATAACATTGAAGTTACTTTAGTGTTTGGCTTGCAATGAAAATTAAGCAAAAATAAAGCTGCAAAGATTTTCTTTATAAAAATATAGTAACGCTGCAGGAATTTCCTGTGTAATTTAGAAATTACTTGATTACTTAGTCTGCAACAATATTTTAACAAATCTAAAGCTTCAGAAATTTTCTATATAACATTGAAGTTACTTTAGTGTTTGGCTTGCAATGAAAATTAAGCAAAAATAAAACTGCAAAGATTTTCTTTATAAAAATATAGTAACGCTGCAGGAATTTCCTGTGTAATTTAGAAATTACTTGATTACTTAGTCTGCAACAATATTTTAACAAATCTAAAGCTTCAGAAATTTTCTATATAACATTGAAGTTACTTTAGTGTTTGGCTTGCAATGAAAATTAAGCAAAAATAAAGCTGCAAAGATTTTCTTTATAAAAATATAGTAACGCTGCAGGAATTTCCTGTGTAATTTAGAAATTACTTGATTACTTAGTCTGCAACAATATTTTAACAAATCTAAAGCTTCAGAAATTTTCTATATAACATTGAAGTTACTTTAGTGTTTGGCTTGCAATGAAAATTAAGCAAAAATAAAACTGCAAAGATTTTCTTTATAAAAATATAGTAACCCTGCAGGAATTCCCTGTATAATTTAAAAATTACTTTATTATTTAGTCTGCAACAATATTTTAACAAATCTAAAACTTCAGAAATTTTCTATATAACATTGAAGTTACTTTAGTGTTTGGCTTGCAATGAAAATTAAGCAAAAATAAAGCTGCAAAGATTTTCTTTATAAAAATATAGTAACGCTGCAGGAATTTCCTGTGTAATTTAGAAATTACTTGATTACTTAGTCTGCAACAATATTTTAACAAATCTAAAGCTTCAGAAATTTTCTATATAACATTGAAGTAACTTTAGTGTTTGGCTTGCAATGAAAATTAAGCAAAAATAAAACTGCAAAGATTTTCTTTATAAAAATATAGTAACGCTGCAGGAATTTCCTGTGTAATTTAGAAATTACTTGATTACTTAGTCTGCAACAATATTTTAACAAATCTAAAGCTTCAGAAATTTTCTATATAACATTGAAGTTACTTTAGTGTTTGGCTTGCAATGAAAATTAAGCAAAAATAAAGCTGCAAAGATTTTCTTTATAAAAATATAGTAACGCTGCAGGAATTTCCTGTGTAATTTAGAAATTACTTGATTACTTAGTCTGCAACAATATTTTAACAAATCTAAAGCTTCAGAAATTTTCTATATAACATTGAAGTTACTTTAGTGTTTGGCTTGCAATGAAAATTAAGCAAAAATAAAACTGCAAAGATTTTCTTTATAAAAATATAGTAACGCTGCAGGAATTTCCTGTGTAATTTAGAAATTACTTGATTACTTAGTCTGCAACAATATTTTAACAAATCTAAAGCTTCAGAAATTTTCTATATAACATTGAAGTTACTTTAGTGTTTGGCTTGCAATGAAAATTAAGCAAAAATAAAGCTGCAAAGATTTTCTTTATAAAAATATAGTAACGCTGCAGGAATTTCCTGTGTAATTTAGAAATTACTTTATTACTTAGTCTGCAACAATATTTTAACAAATCTAAAGCTTCAGAAATTTTCTATATAACATTGAAGTTACTTTAGTGTTTGGCTTGCAATGAAAATTAAGCAAAAATAAAACTGCAAAGATTTTCTTTATAAAAATATAGTAACCCTGCAGGAATTCCCTGTATAATTTAAAAATTACTTTATTATTTAGTCTGCAACAATATTTGAACAAATCTAAAGCTTCAGAAATTTTCTACATAACATTGAAGTTACTTTAGTGTTTGGCTTGCAATGAAAATTAAGCAAAAATAAAACTGCAAAGATTTTCTTTATAAAAATATAGTAACGCTGCAGAAATTTCCTGTATAATTTAGAAATTACTTTATTATTTAGTCTGCAACAATATTTGAACAAATCTAAAGCTTCCGAAATTTTCAATATAACATTGAAGTAACTTTAGTGTTTGGCTTGCAATGAAAATTAAGCAAAAATAAAGCTGCAAAGATTTTCTTTATGAAAATATAGTAACGCTGCAGGAATTTCCTGTATAATTTAGAAATTACTTTATTATTTAGTCTGCAACAATATTTGAACAAATCTAAAGCTTCAGAAATTTTCTATATAACATTGAAGTTACTTTAGTGTTTGGCTTGCAATGAAAATTAAGCAAAAATAAAACTGCAAAGATTTTCTTTATAAAAATATAGTAACGCTGCAGAAATTTCCTGTATAATTTAGAAATTACTTTATTATTTAGTCTGCAACAATATTTGAACAAATCTAAAGCTTCAGAAATTTTCTATATAACATTGAAGTTAGTTTAGTGTTTGGCTTGCAATGAAAATTAAGCAAAAATAAAACTGCAAAGATTTTCTTTATAAAAATATAGTAACGCTGCAGGAATTTCCTGTATAATTTAGAAATTACTTTATTATTTAGTCTGCAACAATATTTGAACAAATCTAAAGCTTCAGATATTTTCTATATAACATTGAAGTTACTTTAGTGTTTGGCTTGCAATGAAAAGTAAGCAAAAATAAAACTGCAAAGATTTCCTTTATAAAAATATAGTAACGCTGCTGGGATTTCCTGTATAATTTAGAAATTACTTTATTACTTAGTCTGTAAAAATATTTGAACAAAACTAAAGCTGCAGAAATTGTCTATATAACATTGAAGCTACTTTAGTGTTTTGATTGCAATGAAAATTAAGAAAAAATAGAGTTTCATAGAGTTCCTGTACCAAAAAATATAGTAACGCTGCAGAAATTTCTTGTAGAATTTAGAAATTACTTTATTATTTAGTAGACAACAAAATTTGAACAAAATTAAAGCTGCAGACAATTTCTATATAATATCCAAGTTACTTTATTGTTTGCAGAGATATTTGGTAGGGAGTAACTTCAAAATTACTTTGCAATAAATATAGCACTGCAGAATTTCGGTTAATATTTTAGCAATATAGCAACCACAGCAGTTGCTAAGCTGCCACAACACTTTCAATTGTATATTGTGATTTTATTAATTTAATTTTGTTTAACAGATGGAGGGATGAAATTGCAAGCGCACGCCTCTGTCTGCACAAAAATATAATATTCTTTTAGTCTACCTGTGCAGAATACCGAGGAACAGATTCGTAAATGTATTCTTCAGTCCTATTCAAAGTGCATGTGTCGCATTGCAGTTCAAAAAGTATAAAACGTTTTGTATATACGAATACCGCTAGCTTTCAGAAGCCAAACAGAGAGAATTCCGTGAATTGCATATAGTACTTACATACATAACGTATAGCCATTGAATGTAATTCATTCAATCAGTTGGTTACACGTCAGTACAGAAGCATTTTAAGAAAGAAAAATAATCGAATACAGTCCCTGTAGATGTAGATTCTAAATTTATAATTACTTTATTGATTATTTTAGTAATTTAGAAGTTACTTAAATATTTCATCTGTGTCGTAAATTTTTAGTTTCTTTATTATTCCTTTTCGGTCAAAAATTTGGGCAACTTTACTATTACTATGTAACGTAATTTACTAACTTTAAAGTAACTTTAGTATATTTCTGTAGAAAATTTCTGCAATTTTACTTTACTATTTTTAGTAACATATTAACTTCAAAGTTACTTTTTTTCTGTTGAAAATTCCTGCAGCATTACTTTTATTATTTTTAGTGAAATAGTTACTTAAAAGGTACTTTATTGCTTCTTTTCTGTCAAGAGTTCCTGCAGCTTTGCTATTACTATTTTTAGTGACTTAGTAACATAAAAGTTACTTTATTATTCCTCAATAGTAACTTAAAAGTAACTTTATAATTATTTTCTTTTGAAAATGATTGCTGTTTTAATTTTTTAGTAATTTTGAAGTTACTTTATTATTTCTTTGCTGTCGAATAATACTGGTCTTACTATTTTTAGTAACTTAGTAACTTAAAAGTTACTTTATTGCTTCTTTTCTGTCAAGAGTTTCTGCAGCTTTGCTATTACTATTTTTAGTGATTTACTAACATAAAAGTTACTTTATTATTCCTAAATAGTAACTTAAAAGTTACTTTATTGCTTCTTTTCTGTCAAGAGTTCATGCAGCTTTGCTATTACTATTTTTAGTGATTTACTAACATAAAAGTTACTTTATTATTCCTAAATAGTAACTTAAAAGTTACTTTATTGCTTCTTTTCTGTCAAGAGTTCCTGCAGCTTTGCTATTACTATTTTTAGTGATTTACTAACATAAAAGTTACTTTATTATTCCTAAATAGTAACTTAAAAGTTACTTTATTGCTTCTTTTCTGTCAAGAGTTCCTGCAGCTTTGCTATTACTATTTTTAGTGATTTACTAACATAAAAGTTACTTTATTATTCCTAAATAGTAACTTAAAAGTTACTTTATTGCTTCTTTTCTGTCAAGAGTTCCTGCAGCTTTGCTATTACTATTTTTAGTGACTTAGTAACGTAAAAGTTACTTTATTATTCCTAAATAGTAATTTAAAAGTTACTTTATTGCTTCTTTTCTGTCAAGAGTTCATGCAGCTTTGCTATTACTATTTTTAGTGATTTACTAACATAAAAGTTACTTTATTATTCCTAAATAGTAATTTAAAAGTTACTTTATTGCTTCTTTTCTGTCAAGAGTTCCTGCAGCTTTGCTATTACTGCAAATTGCTCTAAAGTTTCTACGATAAACGTTAGAACCGTAACATACTTTGCAATTCGGTTACTACATTCTTATTTGAAAAAAAAAAATCAAATTTGCCAAGGAAAAAATATTATATATATTTTGGGGACACCCTATAACTTTCTATGAGACTATTAGGAGCTTTATTTTAAGGGGTATGCATAATAAGTCAATACCAGTCACAAAATGTTAGACTTAGTTTGTAACAGAAAAATTGCATCTCCAAATCAAGTAAAATTGCTCCGTTTCGACATTTCAAAATCAAAATCAAAATTAAATTCCTTTTACCTTTTTTTAAAAAAATCTAGCCTTGGGGTCTAATTCCAAATATTTGCCTTAAACGTCAAAGCAAAAATTGGTCCGGAGCAATTCATTTGTCCATCATCGATCTTTAATTGTAATTGCCTGTATTAAAAATTTCGTTGGTCGAAATACGAGTCGAGTTTCATAACCTGTGTTGTTGTTAGCATATTATGAATGAAGTAAACACAATGTCAATAATTAGAAAGGAAAAAGTAGATGAATTAGCCAACAGCAACAACAACCCGGAAGTTATAACTTGATATAATGCAGCAGCGTCATCATCATCATCATCATCAAGAATAATAATAATTATTTGTATTACTAATGTACAGTGTACCTAGATAGGTTTGTGTAACCTAAATTTTGCATACAATAGAGATAGAAAAACATTTCAAAAAAAATAAATAAACAAAACAGTCTATCCTAGTGCTAATAATAAACTAACTACAATTAGATTCTACAGGATGTACTATCTATCTGTCGAACACAGAAAATAAAAGTAGCTTTTAAGTTACTAAAAATAGTAATAGCAAAGCTGCAGGAATTTTCGACAGAAAAGAAAGCATAACGTAACTTCTGAGTTACTAAAAATGGTAAAACTGTAATCAGTTTGGATAGAAAATAATTATAAAGTAAGTTTTAAGTTACTGTTTTACTAAAAACAATAATAGCAAAGCTGCAAGAATTTTAGACAGGAAAAAAAAAAGAATAAAGTAACTTCTAAGTTACTAAAAATTGTAAAACTTCAGCCTGTTCGGTTATTCCATAAATTATTGTCCAAAAGGGGGAAAATATTACTCTCAGTCGCCTATTCTTGAAACCAAATCGTTTCTGGAAATCCGAAACTGACACATGGTTTGACAATATACCGGTAGGCAAGAACACAATTAATATGTGGACCAAATCATCCGCGCAAGCTGTTGGTTTGGACACTAAGTGTAAAATGATATCCAATCATTCGAACAGATCAACTGCAGTTAGCCATTTGGCAAATACAGGAATTCCTGAACAGCAATTAATAAAAATAACAGGACATAGCAGCTCTAATTCAATTAAACCGTACTTGAATATTAACCAAGAACGCCATGGTGAAATAATCAACACCATGCGAGGAATTTCTTCAACAGTGGAAATTAACAATCCGTCAACTTCAGCAAACTCTTCTTCCAATTTCACATTTACCAATTGTACTTTTCACAACTGTAGTTTTAAATAAAAATGAATAATATTTGTTTGATTAAAACTAATACATTTTGTATTGAAAATTAGTAAACGTCAGATTGACAATCAAATTTTTGATATCTTCTTCTTCTTAAAATGCCGTACACTTCTAGTGCGTTGGCGACTATCGCATCATAACAAGGGTCCTTGCTTCCGCAGCGCGACAGAGCTCGCCCGTATTGCTAATGCCTGTCCAGTTCTTGATGTTTCTCAACCAGGACATCTGTTTACGTCCTACTCCTCTCTTCCCTTCAATTTTTCCTTGGAGAATTATCTGTGGTATTTTCTACTTCTCTCCTCGTAGTATGTGGCCCAGGTATCCAATTTTCCGCTTCTTGATTATGTTGAAAAGTTCTCTTTCGCATCCCGGCCTTCTAAGAACGTCTTCATTTCGAACTCGGTCTACCCACGATATACGTAGCATCCTTCTTAGACACCACATTTCAAAAGCCTCAAGCTTGTTTATCGACCGGATCTTCAGAGTCCATGTTTCCATTCCATATAACAGGATGGACCAGACGTAACACTCCACCATTCTGCATCTTAATTTGAGGGACAATGTCAGGTTGCAAAGAAAGGGTCTTAGGCTTGTGAAAGCTTGCCTCGCTTGTTGTATGCGACAGCAAATTTCCTGTTCGGGATTCCATTGTTCATTTATGTTGGTTCCAAGGTATTTAAAGTTTTGCACTCGTTCAATTCGTTCCAAGTTTAACACAGCATTTTGAGGAGGGTTTCTGCTTACTATCATGTACTTTGTCTTTTGTATGTTTATTTTGAGACCATTCCCCTTTCCAACTGTATTTATCTGTTCCAGCATTAGTTGTAAGTCCTCTTCATTGTCAGCAATGATTACGGTGTCGTCTGCATACCGTATGTTGTTAATTGGTATACCATTTACTTTAATCCCACACTCTAAGTCTTCCAGCGCCTCAGAAAATATATTTTCGACGTATAAGTTAACTAGTATTGGTGACAGTATGCACCCTTGTCGAACCCCCTTTAGAACTTTAAATTCGTCTGTTGTTAGTGATTTCTCAAATCTTACACAGGCTTTTTGATTCCAGTATAGATTTTGCATGATTCTGATATCTTTTGCGTCAATATTGGCATTGTGCAGAAGTTTCAACAAGGTGTCATGTCCAACATTGTCGAAGGCCTTCTCGTAATCAATAAACAGCATATATATGTCTTTTCGTTGGTCTAAGCTGTTTTGTACTAAAGTATTAAGGCAGAAAACGGCTTCACGAGTCCCCATTCCGCTTTTAAAACCAAACTGTGTGTCTCCGCTTAGATCTTCTAGTTTATTGAACATTCTAGAGTGTAGAATACGAAGGAATACCTTCAGCAGATGACTCATTAGGCTGATAAGGCGATGGTCTTTACATTTCGTGGCGTTGGTCGTTTCTGGGATCATTACGAACGTTGATCGAAGCCAATCAGATGGAATGTGGCCAGTGTCATATATGCGATTGAACAAATTCACCAGCATTTCTACATTTTCCTCGTCTAACAACTTAATTGCTTCTACGGTGATGTCATCTGGTCCTGGGGCTTTGTACATCTTGGTTGACTTGATGGCATATATCACTTCGCTTTTAATTATAGAGGGCCCTGATAAATTATCAGAGTGCAGCGTATGCACTGGCTGCTGTGGTCTTATATCATTGAAAAGGTTTTCCGCGTATTTTTTCCATGTCGTTGCTAGTTCTTCTTCTGATGTAATATACTCATTTTGATCATTGCGTATTTGACTTTTGTGTTGTTTTCTGTATATATGTGATATTTCTTTTACTTTTTGATATCTACAAAGTAAAAAATTATCTTATCGAATACTCCTCCTTTAAGCGAGTTGCTCAAGGATAATAGCCCTCGGCCTGCGGCCTTGGGCTATTATCAAGCAACACGCTTTCGGCATTCTCTATGACAAAATTATCTCGGTATTATCAAGACCCTAGGGATATCTACTGATAATAATTGCATAAACGAATTTAAATCATTTTTTGAAGATATCCAATAATGTAAACAAAGTGGACTCCATGACGGCCGGCAGTAAGTACGTTGCATATTTAAAATATTCATGATTTCTCCAAGAAATATCATTTTCTTGTCAATTTACCCGGCGTTCTAGTGATAATTCAAAGCAAAAGTCCTTCATCCCTCACATAATTTTTATTGATTTCCCTCTAGCAAGTAAACAACAGAGAAGACGCGCCCTAAATACTTACATGATTTCATTATTACATAGCACTAGTCTATACCTATACAACAGGAATTGTGGCGCCATGTTTTCCAGACAATCAATTGCCAGGAGCAGCATTTACTATACAGTATGTCCACAGGAAACAACTTTCTTATTTTTCGTTTTTAAAAACATGTTGGTCCTTCGAGCTGGACAAGTTTTGCTTGTCCTTAAAGTAATATTGGGATAGAAAAATGTAACATATTATCTTATACGGGGTGTTCAGAAAATTGAAGAAACTTTAAAGTTGAGAACTTGAGGGGATTCCTGGAAATAAGTTGGTATGAAAAATAATTCAAAAGTCGAATTTTTGAAAAAATTGAGCTAATTTTATTTATTTGTAATGATTAAATTTATTTTACTGCAACGAAAATTAAATGGACCCTTTACCAAGTCGTCCAAACATAACACCGAACAAATAAAGATTTTCCTGATTTTTATAAATATGAAAGCTCTTATTAGATCACTCATTATAAATAAAGATAAGTGTTTTTGAATAGTATTTTTTTTTGTTGTAAAACCAATGGCTAGTTTATGTTAAGCAAACATTATTTATATAAATAAATAAAATGTAAACGTAGAAATAGGTTAAGGTGGTAAATTTGTAAGTATTAATAGAAATAAATAACTACCTATATAATCGAATTATAATATCTATAATATGTACGTATGTATGTTTTTTGCAGTAGTAGTCGTAGCTACCCAGCACTTAATCCTTGTCAAATACCTACATAAATATTTTATGTACACTTAACAATATCAAACGAAAAAGTTAATATTTACACCCAACTTGATTAATGGGATATTGATGTCATTGCAAAATTACTTGGTGTTTCGGAAAGATGGAGTAATATTTAAGGGGATGATTTTGTAGGTTATTTAATGAAAAAAAAGTTCCCCAAAGCAGACGTTCGGAAATGCATTGCATTTCTCCTTCAAATTTGGCAGCGTTGGTGCAAGAAAATTTGTTTATAACTAGTAAGAAAAGGGTCAACAAAATCAGACTGTATAAATGAAATATGTATTTAGCCCTTTGAGTAGTTGAATTGGTGTTAAAAATACACGACAAGAAATTTATAGGGCATAGGCGCGCGTGAAAAGTCTAAAAAAAGGATCAGAAAAAATCTGTATCTACGATAATTCAAAACCAACTTAACAGATTTATAAAAAATTTTGAGAGAAGCGTCTTGCAAATCATAGGAATCCAAACACCGGTAAAACAGCTCTTAAAAAACACATTGAATCTTATAACCATGAATTTGATTTTGAGGCCACTTCAATTTTAGTAAAGGAGGCCAATAACAATAAGAGGGAAATGCTGGAGATGATTCACATAAAAAAGAATGAAGACAGAACAGACATTCAATTCCTAAGTCAGATCTATGAGCGGGTGCATATGTTAAGTCGGATACCGATGCAGCCTAGCTCCTTTTTTATGTTGCCTATCTCGGAGTTTGAGGTCCTGCAGACCATTCGCCACTTAAAAAACTCGGGCAGTGTTGATATGTTTGACTGCAGCAGTTTCTTTGTGAAGGAATATGCACAGATTTTAGTTAAGCCTTTAGTGCACATCTTCAATTTATGTTTGTGCGGCGGCATTTTCCCTGAGCCATTCAAGTTGACTAGAGTTATCCCTGTATTTAAAAAGGGTAACATTGATAATGCTTCTGATTACCGACCGATTTCTATAGTTCCTATATTTGGAAAAATTTTTGAGATTATATTAAAACAAAATCTAACTTCTTTTTTGGAAGCGAATAACCTTTTGTGTCCTGGACAGTTTGGTTTCAGGGGTGGTCGGTCCACAGTTCAGGCGGTGGCTCGTGTAGTGTCTGACATAGTCGAGGTCCTGGAGAGATGTGAATTTATTAATCTCACCTTACGTGATCTGAGCAAGGCCTTTGACTGTGTGTCTCATGAAGTTCTTCTGACCAAGCTTTCTCGATATGATGTGCGGGGACTCTCGTTGCAGCTGCTGCGGTCGTACCTGACTGGCAGAGGACAGACAGTGGCTCTTCGGTCGGAGCTGTCTGAGGTGTGGGTATTAACGAGGGGAGTGCCCCAGGGCTTTGTGTTGGGTCCGTTGCTCTTTGTCATTTATATTAACGATCTATATAGTTATTTGAATTCTGGAAGGGTCACTCTTTATGCTGATGATACCTCTTTGGTGTGTTATGGGAGCAGTGTTTCACAGCTCGAAGGTCGTGCGGGGCACCTTGAGGAAGTTGCGAATGGCTGGTGAAGGAAAAAAAAAAGAAATATCGGGTCCGCCATCTAACTAGTGCTTATTTCGTGAAGGGTAACACTTAGCTCATGTCTGATTTGACAGATAATTAGTTTTATCCTTCCGCTGAACGAATATGGTTGTGTATACGCTTGAACAACGCTGGGAAATATTGCGACATTACTTTGAAAATCATGGTAATGTTGCAGAATGTGTGCGAAAATTGCGTACGGATTTTGGCAGAAGAGAAGCACCGTCAGCTCCGTATGTTCGTTATCTCGTGAAAAAAGTGAAAGAAACTGGCATCCTCATCGATAAACCAAAGCGTGAAAAGCCAAAAACAGTGCGTACACCCGAGAATATTGCTGCTGTGGCAGAAAGTGTGCGTGAAGCGCCATCAACATCAATTCACCGTCGGTCTCAACAATTGAACATTTCGGAGATATCATTGAGACGAATTTTGCATAAATACCTTGGTATCACGCCATACAAAGTCCAATTGGTTCAGGAGTTGAAGCCAACTGACCATCCAATGCGTTTTCGCTTCGCTCAGTGGGCCTGCGATCGACTTACAGAAGATGCCGATTTTGCCAAAAAAATCATCTTTTCAGATGAAGCTCATTTTGATCTTGGCGGGTATGTAAACAAGCAAAATTGTCACATTTGGGGCACAGAAAACCCGCACACATACATTGAAAAGCCGATGCACCCAAAACGAGTCACTGTTTGGTGCGGATTTTGGTCCGGAGGCATAATTGGGCCATTTTTCTTCGAAAATGAGCAAGGAGTGGCCGTTACAGTCAATGGCAATCGTTAACGGGCCATGTTGAACGAATTTTTGTTCACAAAAATTGAAGAGGAGGATATTGGCAACATTTGGTTTCAACAGGACGGCGCTACGTGCCACACAGCCGAAGCTACACTCGATGTTTTGCGCCCTGTTTTTGAAGATCGCATTATCAGCCGCAGATCTGATGTCGTTTGGCCACCTCGGAGCTGCGATTTGACACCGTTGAACTATAATTTATGGGGTGCCGTCAAAGATAAGTGTTACGCCGACAAGCCAGAGACAATTGACGCTTTAAAGGACAATATTCGTGAAGCCATTGGTGAAATACAGCTGCACACAATCGATAATGTGCTTAAAAATTGGACCGATCGTGTAGGCTATTGCATGGTCAGCCGAGGCAGCCATTTGAATGAAATTATTTGTCATTATTAACCGAAAGGATTGTACTTTCAAATAAAAAAAGAAATTTGAGAAAATATTCAGCAGTTTTTCTTTTATAGCATTTTCAAAAAAAAAAACTTATCTGGCAGACCCATTATAACGATAAATTCCTTTATAGAATTTGCCTGTCTACTAATATAGAAATTAATTTAAAAAAAATAACTTGAAATACAAATTTATAACTTAGACCTACTTTTAGTAGATAAAATATTATTTATATTAATTTATAAGATTATTAGATATACACAACATGCATATCATTCCTGTATATGGTGTAATAAAGTATAGGGTACGTGTCTTTAAGGCTAAATAAGATTAAAATATGGTACAAATATGGTAAGAAACACCAGTAGTAGTTTTATGATACAAAAATAAACATTTAAAAAAGAGTGATTTATAATTTTACGAAATAATAATTTAACTAGAATATTTATGTTGTTTTTAAATCGGTCGTAATTTTTAAATTAATTAAGGTTTACTCTCCTTTTAAGGCCTTAATTGTTTGTTAATAATAAATTGAAATATTGTTGAATTGAATTAAATATAAATCTTTTTAATAACAAAAATTGAGGTCACACTTTGAAGGCTTGGCTTGCCAAGTCTTTTGAATACTCCCTAATATCCAACATACCATAAAACATGAAATCACATCCTCAAAAACTGATACCAAAAGATCCTACTCCACACCACACAACTACGTTTGGATTATGGAGGTTCTGTGTAAAGGTTTCACGAGGATTTTCATTTGACCAGTATCTAAAATTCTGCCGTACAAATAAAAATTTGCTTCGTCAGTTATTAGGAGACTATGAATTGCTCCTTGATGTAAATCCAAACATTTTTCACAAAATGCTAACTTTACTTCTGTATGTTGATTGCTAATGTGCTGTGCCATTTGGGATTTATAGGGATGAAATTTTAAGTCCCTTTGGGGAATTCGATCTAAGCTTTCCTTCGATATTCCTTAGGATAAGGGTTTGTTGATTAGCAGAACTTTTAGAACTTCTTGGAAACGCAATTCTAACTTGTTCAATATTTTCTGGTTTACGAACTGTTCTTCAACGTTCAGGCTTCTTCAAATTTTGTACAGAACCATTTTCACGCCACTGACGAACCCATAACTTAACAGTTTTACGATTTGGCGCGTGACCCCTATTGTTGTTATTAAACAGAGAAAAACCTATTTAGTTATCTCTCAAAAAAAAAATAAAATCAAACTAGTAAGTAAAAAAAAAATCAAAAAATTCATAAAAAAAATCAAAAAAAAATAATTTTGATTAATAATTTACTTAAATCCCAAAGGCTACAGAAGATAATCCCACAGAGAACAACATATTTAGTTATCTCGTAGGGAATTAATTAAAAAAAAAAATAAAAAAAAATCAAAAAATTAAAAAAAAAAAAATAAAATAAAAATAGAAAAAAAAATTATTGCCAGAGCTGTTAACAAATATTGTATTTTAATTTTAATTATATAGGTTCCAACTACCTAACTGGTGAAATTTTAAATGGGACACATACACGTATAAAAATAAAAATTAAATAAAATTGTCAAAAAAAAAATGAAATAATCCAAACAAAATGAAAAAATCCTTAAAAAATTAAAGAATCCAAAAAAATTCAAATAATCCAAAAAAATATTAAATAATCCAAAAAAAATGAAAGAATTCAAAAAAAATGAAAGAATCCAAAAAAATTGAAAGAATCCAAAAAAATGAAAGGTTCCAAAAAAAATTGAAATAATCCAAAAGAAAACGAAATAATCTAAAAAAATTGAAAGAATCCAAAAAAAAAATCAAAAAATTCAAAAACAAAATTCATAAAAAAAAATTAAAAAAAAATAAAATAAAAATAGAAACAAAATTATTGCCAGAGCTGTTAACAAATATTGTATTTTAATTTTAGTAATATAGGCTCCAACTACCTAACTGGTGATATTTTAAATGGGACACATACACGTATACAAATTTAAAAAAAAATGAAATAATCCAAACAAAATGAAAGAATCTATAAAAAATGAACGAATCCAAAAAACATTCAAATAATCCAAAAAAATGAAAGATTCCAAAAAAAATTGAAATAATCCAAAAAAAAAATGAAATCCAAAAAAATTTCAAGAATCCAAAAAAAATCAAAAAATTTAAAAAAAAAAATCGAAAAAAAAATCAAAAAAAATAAAATAAAAATACAAAAATAATTATTGCCAGAGCTGTTAACAAATATTGTATTTTAATTTTAATAATATAGGTTACAACTATCTAACTGGTGAAATTTTAAATGGGACACATTTATTTATTTATTTAATCGATGAGTAGAACCTTTGGCGTAGAACACTAAACTGACAATCGTTTTACCACTTCACCAAAACACTTCTTTTAAATCTCGACGCGCGTTTCGCTAACAATGTTAGCATCCTCAGGAGAGAATTAAAACTCGCGCGTCGAGATTTAAAAGAAGTGTTTTGGTGAAGTGGTAAAACGATTGTCAGTTTAGTATTTATTTATTGTCATTACATGTCATTACCAAAAAAGGTTTACACAAGTCATATTAAATATTAAAATATTACAGTACACAACATAAAAACATAGAAATGTATATAACTTAATCAAAACAGAAAGTCAGTGCTGAGGAATTCATTAATGGAGTAAAAAGCCTGGTCAATTAGGTAGTTTTTCAATCTATTTTTGAACATTGCAAGGCTCAGTGTTTTCAAACTATCTGGCAAATGATTATAGCTTGTGTGACCACAATAATTCACAGAATTTCTTCTTCTACCCAACCTCATATATTCAGGAAGAATGTCATTTTTGTTTCTGGTATTGTGGTTGTGAACTTCATCATACCTTATGTACAGATTGTAACTATTTTTCACATACATTCTTTAAATTTAGGTCTGACATCCTCTCTAAACTTTAAATCTGTCATTATTCGCACCACTCGTCTTTGGATTGCGAATACCCGACTAGCATGACAAAAGTGTCCCCAAATTGACAAAGCATATGAAGCCACACTGTGAAAAAGGCCATAATATGCTGATTTCAAAACATTAAAAGAGACTTCACCCTTCAAGCTTCGCAACATGAACACAACCTTAGCCAACTTGGCAATGGTAACCTCGACATGACCCGCCCAGGTTAGCTTTTGGTCCAAAGTGACACCCAAAAACTTTACTAGACCATCAGAAACAGCAACATCCGTCTCACGTAATGTAAATATTTTAGTAGCTGTTTTATTGACATTCATACAGAGTTTGTTAGCTGCAAACAAGTCAGCAGCCCTCGACTGTGAATTAATCATACTTGAGGCCAGAACATCACTCGACAGTTCAACATCGACAATAGTTGAATCGTCTGCAAACAATGTCAGGTCAGAGCATGGCAGATGTAGCGGTAAATCATTAATGAAAATCAAAAACAATAGAGGTCCGAGCACCGTGCCCTGTGGGACTCTACAACAAGGGCTGAGAAGACTTTGATTCAAACATCGTTACGACATTCCTACCAGTGAGATAGGAACTCAGCAAACGAATCGAATTCGCACTCATACCGTATCGCTCCAGTTTACCCAACAAGATATCGTGTGAAACGCAATCAAACGCCTTTGTTAAATCAAGAAAAGAAGCCCCCACAAGCCTTCTACTCTCAAAAGCGGTTATAACGCTATTTATAAAGTTTTCTATAGCTGAAACGGTGTTAAGTTTCGGTCTAAATCCAAATTGTTTCGGAGGAAATAAATTATTTCTTTCAAAATAGTTGGCTAATTGTTTAAAGAGTATCTTTTCAAAAATTTTGCCTAGAACAGGCACTATAGAAATAGGGCGATAGTTGTTCAATTCAATTGAGCCCATTCTACCTAAATATACGGTGAAACTTAAAAAAATATATACAAAAAATAGGGAATCAATTAATAATACAAAATGGGTAGTTTATTAAAGAGACTTATCAAACCACCCCCCTCGCAATGGCATTTATGACGAACCCTGTATAATATCTTTCATTTAATGATTGTTTCGGCTCCATTACCATATTTTAGACACCCGCATGCAAGCATTGCCACAGTACGCCACATGCACACGAAATTCGTTGTTATATTAAACTATTTTTTTTTAAAGTTCATTCACCGTTTGGTTAGTCATCGAAAATTTCGACTCTTTGCTGGCAATTATTTAAATTAAATTGAGTTAATAAGCATTTCAAATAAAATGGAACAAGAAACACTACAAACGAATCGAAAAAAAAAAAAAGAGTGCGGCGTGCATTTTAATTTGTTTAAATTGCTAGTGCTTGCTGTGTTGTCATAACATTTAACTTTTTTAATGTGTTTGCTTGGTCTACGTACCTATGTAGGAGGACATAGTTTTTTTTATACCAGATGTTCACACTAAACAATGTTATGCTCAGTGACATTAGAATGTAGTTTGGAAAATTCCTCCATTGACTTGCATATAATTTAAAACGTGCTCTAACTGGTCTTTACTAATTTCCGAGGACGCCTGAACTTTAGAGTTTAAATGTCCCCAGTAATGAAATCATTAGGAGATAAATCAGGCGATCGTGGTGGCCAGTTAATTGTCCATGTGCTGCAAATCCACTGATTTGGAATATTTTGAATCACATTATTCACATTCATTGCTTGTATTTGCAATATTGAAGGTATCTTGCACCTGTTAAAGTCCCATCAATGAGAAACGGGCCCAAAATATTTGTTCTGATTATATCGACCCAGACTTTTACTGAAGGTGTAAGTTTTGGCGACTCCATCAACGATAATTTTGTCTGTGAACTTCTGCGTGAAGTATAAAAGTGGATTTGTCCGTAAAAAGATTTTTTTGCAGTATTTCTTTACATCTATTGACACGCGCTGTTTTTTAACCTTTGGTTATATCGATGCATCTAAAACATTTTTTTTCACAACAATAATTCAAAAACTACCCTATAGAACAGTACAGTGAAATTTTTGACGCAATCAATATATTGAAGAACATTCAAAAAAAATGAAAGAATCCAAAAAAAATTAAAGAATCCAAAAAAATGAAAGAATAAAAAAAAGATGAAATAATCCAAAAAAAAAAAATAAAGAATCCAAAAAAATTAAAGAATAAAAAAAAAGAAACAATTCAAAAAAATGTAATAATTAAAAAAAAATCCTTGCCTCGTCGGGTGTTAGGGTCACCCCTCCAAGGTGTTTTAGCCTTTTGCAGAAAAGTGCCATGCATTCACAGAGTACGTGTTCTGTTGTCTCTGTTGCGTCTTCGCAAAACCGACAAGTGTCGTCCTCGGTTAGGCCCATATTTTTGAGATGGTACTTCACTGGGTGGTGTCCCGTAAAAAGGCCTGTAATTCGCCTTAGGTCGCTTCTCTCCAGTTGGATAAGCTTCCCTGCGTTGGCCTTCAAACCTTTTTGATTTCTTATGCCTGGAGTGTTTCTCCAGTAGCACTTAAGTTGTTCCTTTTCACATCTCCGCAGTTCTTCCTTCATATGGCTTTTTGGAAGGCCAAAGATGGGTTCCGGGCCGCAGAACGGAGCATTTGCGCCCTCTTTTGCAAGTTGGTCCGCCGCTTCGTTCCCCTCTATGCCTTCATATGTCCTGGCACCCATGTCAGAGTAATCTTTTTCCCCTGAGCTGCCAGTTGCTTTAGGGTCTGTTTGCATTCCCATGCTAGCTTTGACGTGAAGTAATAATTAAAAAAAAATGAAAGAATCCAAAAAAATGATAGAACCAAAAAAAATTGAAATAATCCAATAAAAAAATGAAATAATCCAAAAAAAAAATGAAAGAATTAAAAAAAAATAATAATCAAAAAAAATGAAAGAATCCAAAAAAAAATTGAGATAATCCAAAAAAAAATGAAATAATCCAAAAAAAATGAAAGAATAAAAAAAAATGAAATAATCCAAAAAAACAAAATAATAATCAAAAAAAATGAAGGAATCCAAAAAAAAATTGAGATAATCCATAAAAAAATAAAATAATCCAAAAAAAATGAAAGAATAAAAAAAAAATGAAATAATCCAAAAAAACAAAATAATAATCAAAAAAAATGAAAGAATCCAAAAAAAAATTGAGATAATCCAAAAAAAAAATGAAATAATCCAAAAAAAAATGAAAGAATCAAAAAAAATTGAAATAATCCAAAAAAACAAAATAATAATCAAAAAAAATTAAAGAATCTAAAAAAATTTAAGAATAAAAAAAAAATTGAAATAATCCAAAAACAAAAAAATAAAATAATAATCAAAAAAATGAAAGAATCCAAAAAAATATGAAATAATCCAAAAAAATTGAAATAATCCAAAAAAAATTAAAGAATCCAAAAAAAAAAATGAATAAATAACCTTAACAAATCCCCCCGAGTTCTGGAGATATCTTGAAATTGCAAAACTACAATATAATAACGTGTCCACTACTTTTGTTGAATATATTTCTTTCATTAACTATAATTCTGATTACTTAGTATTTTTATTCCATTAAATCTAAAATCACTCGTCCTTAACAACTAGGATTTATTTTTAGTGATCACTCTGGATATTATACACCACATTTTTATTAATCCCTGGTATAATAGATGAAGTTGTAAATTAATGAAGAAACCCGTGGTTGATTATTATGACTGCCATGTGTGGCATTCCTCTACAGTATTTTTTCATGATAAAATGCTCCGCTCCGTCGTGACAAAACGTTTGAACAAATCTTTGGTACGTGAGATCAGATAACCTTGAAAACATATTATTATATTATGTTTGTATTTATTCTCTTTTTTTTCTTTTATGTTTTCTTTGCCGCCAAATGCGCGAGACACACGCTTTATACAGTGTGCCAAGAAGAATATACTCAATTTTCAACAAGTAGTTTAGGCAAAATAATACTCGTCAACTCCACAAATGGATCATTTATAATTATTATTACAAGCTCCTTCTCTCGTTCATGGGTTTAGAATGAAGCGTTTCACTTGATAAAGAGAAGCAGAATCATCAATCTATTCGTGAACGAAGATTGTGATTGTGATACGGTGCATTGTCTTGGTGAAAGAACACTTTCTTCTTTTGCAAATGTGGCTGTTTCTTGGCGATTTCAGCATTCAATCGAGCCAAAAGTGCACAGTAATAGTCGCTGTTGATGGAGGTTCGTTTTTGGAGGTACTAGAGGAAAATTATTCAGTTCGCATACCAAAATAAAGCCGCCATCACCTTACCGGCTGACTCTTGCGCCTTCGCTCGCTTTAGATTCGGTAATTTTGAGTCGTTTCATTTTACAATTTCTCTATTATTAAAAATCAAATAACTGAATATTTTGAAGCAAATAATCTCTTTATGCAAGGTCAATATGGCTTTCGTAATAAGAGATCTACTAATTTTTGTTCTTTTTTGACATACTATACATGTTATGTAACATAAGATGGTGAATAAATATATCTATCTCAATATTTGTTCATTTTTTGCATTGATAAAAGTGTTTGTAAAAATACAGTATACAAATATCTCAAAAAAAAAAAATAAAAATAATAATAATAAAAGGACATAATCAGCATAAAATTAAAGATCATTCCCAAAAGTTACACTGCTGTCGATTATGTTGCTTGTTTACCCTTTCTTCACTTTTTTTATGAGGACCCAACTACACAACTACAAAAAAAATCCCTTCATCTAGCAATGCATGAAGACGACTGAATAACTTTGTTTTGGTTCGGCCTCAGAACCATTCTAAAACAGTTCCCACATCCGCTGTTAATAAAATGGCATTTTGGTTTTGACAGAACTGATTCGGGATTTTACTAAGCAGTGTTTTGGTTTATTTTCGGAATCGTTTCCGAACGGTTCCAAAACAGTTCTAGCGGTTCACAGAAAAAGCTGGAATCGATTTAGAATCATTTCCGAACTGTATGCGCAGTTTGCTAATTTTTATGTTAGATAGTTGAGAATTGAGGTTATTTTTATTATTTTATATAAAAAAAATGGATCTTGAAATTGTAGGATACACATTAGGCTATTTGAATTATTTAATTTTAGGATATTTTATTGATTGCTGTCCACTCAGCTAACTGTCTTTTCGATTCTGGTGTTTCTGTGTGGCTTAAACTTATTAAAACTCAAGTATTTACAAACTGATCACACTTTCATGTCGGCAGACTCTTACGGCAGAAATTACGCCAAAACCTTATTTAGACAATTTTGTTGAAGTTCATTTTCGAAAGGGCTCTAAAAATCTTTATTATAAAACTAAATTTGGTGGAGAATTACCTACTTGAACTTAACTTTCTCCTGGCAAAACGTTTAAAAGAAACCTTACCAAACCCAACTGTCAGACTAGCTCCAAGAAATATCGACAAAGAGAGGAAGATCAAATTTTTGCAAAAGTTACCTGATATCGTTCCACCAAACAGGTTAAAAGCCGAAGGAACAATCATATTCAATGATTCATAATTTCTTTTCACGATCTCACAATACCATCATTCGTAATTATTTATACAAACATTTCTGGTGTAAAATAGAATGAATAAATATAATTTTACATTGAAATTTCCAACGACCTGTAATCATTTATTTATATCGTCTCCAGAGCCGGGTTTAAGTGCGTATATGCCCTAAAACTACACAAATTTGACGTTAGAAAGTCAATTGGCTGTCAAATGATGAAATGTAAAGAATTGAGCTGTCATTATTTGACATTTATTTAGTAAAAAGTTACCCAAATATTAAATGTACCGAACCCAGTCAAGGATCCAGGGTTCCCACAAAACTACCGACACATCAGCTTTGGTTAGGGCATGTGGCAGAACGACTGATCCTCTGGAGACTATGGCAATGCACAGAAGAGTTGAGTGTGGTTCCAGCCTTTGATCCAAAGCACTGTTCCCGAAATATGGTATTCCGCATAGGGAGAGACCGGAGGCAACAAGGTCAATATTGGGTCTGCCAGATAACTTTTTTTTTTTTGAAAATGCTATAAAAGAAAAACTGCTGAAGATTTTCTCAAATTTCTTTTCATTCAAATGGCTTCCTCGGCTGGCCATGCAGTAGCCTACACGATCGGTCCAATTTTTAAGCACATTATCGATTGTGTGCAGCTGTATTTCACCAATGGCTTCACGAATATTGTCTTTTAAAGCGTCAATTGTCTCTGGCTTGTCGGCGTAACACTTATCTTTGACGGCACCCCACAAATAATAGTCCAACGGTGTCAAATCGCAGCTCCGAGGTGGCCAAACGATATCAGCTCTGCGGCTGATAATGCGATCTTCAAAAACAGGGCGCAAAACATCGAGTGTAGCTTTGGCTGTGTGGCACGTAGCGCCGTCCTGTTGAAACCAAATGTTGCCAACATCCTCCTCTTCAATTTTTGTGAACAAAAATTCGATAACGATCGCCATTGACTGTAACGACCACTCCTTGCTCATTTTCGAAAAATGGCCCAATTATGCCTCCGGACCAAAATCCGCACCAAACAGTGACTCGTTTTGGGTGCATCGGCTTTTCAATGTATGCGTGCGGGTTTTCTGTGCCCCAAATGCGACAATTTTGCTTGTTTACATACCCGCCAAGATCAAAATGAGCTTCATCTGAAAAGATGATTTTTTTGGCAAAATCGGCATCTTCTGTAAGTCGATCGCAGGCCCACTGAGCAAAGCGAAAACGCATTTGATGGTCAGTTGGCTTCAACTCCTGAACCAATTGGACTTTGTATGGCGTCATACCAAGGTCTTTATGCAAAATTCATCTCAATGATGTCTCCGAAATGTTCAATTGTTGAGACCGACGGTGAATTGATGTTGATGGCGCTTCACGCACACTTTCTGCCACAGCAGCAATATTCTCGGGTGTACGCACTGTTTTTGGCTTTTCACGCTTTGGTTTATCGATGAGGATGCCAGTTTCTTTCACTTTTTTCACGAGATAACGAACATACGGAGCTGACAGTGCTTCTCTTCTTCCAAAATCCGTACGCAATTTTCGCAAACATTCTGCAACATTACCATGATTTTCAAAGTAATGTCGCAATATTTCCCAGCGTTGTTCAAGCATATACACAACCATATTCATTCAGCGGAAGGATAAAACTAATTATCTGTCAAATCAGACATGAGCTAAGTGTTACCCTTCACGAAATAATCACTAGTTGAAAAAAAAAACGTTAGATGGCGGACCCGATAGAATAGCACTCAACGCACCACGGTACGTGAGCAATGACCTCGGGCCTCCACAGTTCTAAATCCGGTTCTGTTCTTCTATATCAATATGCTTTATGAACAGCAACGTGTGACGAAAGGTTATTAAAAGGAAAAGTGAATAAATAAAATACAATTCTTGTCTGTGTACCACATTATTTAAGTATATTATGAAGAAATAATATACATGGTCGTTGGATGATGAAGTAGATATTATTGCAATGAGCATCCTCGGATATTTTGAACGAATTTTTTGTGTTTGTCTTAATGTTACCTGTCCAATCGAGAAAATATGGTCGGGCATTCATAATAGCGAACCAATAATATTGACAGAATGAGGATACTGCGCGAATTTCTTTGCCCGATTAGGTAGGCACTAAGTAAAAAATGGATGTGAAGAAAAAGGCGCCGCAGGGTAAATTTTTTTAGATTGTCGTTTGGCAACATTGCGTTTTATCATTGACAATTGACTTTGTTGACGTTGACTTGTGTCATTCTTTATGGCTGTGTATTTGGCTGGGAACTTGTCACAACAATTTTATAGGCAAAATTGGCAGTGTTTAGCAAGTTTTCTACTTTTTCCTAGCAAATTCTTGAAATATTTTTGCCGATTTATGACACTTTTGGCAAAATTGACAAAGACATTCAAGTTTTCTATTTTTTACTAGAAGACTCTAGGGATATTTTGATAATTCCTGGTACTCTTGGCAAAATTGGCAAAGACTAGCAAGTTTTCTATTTTTTCCTAGAAAATTCTAGGGATATTTTGTCATTTTTTTATACTCTTGGCAAAATTGGCAAAGACTAGCAAGTTTTCTATTTTTTCTTAGAAAATTCTAGGGATATTTGGTCAATTTTTGATACTCTTGGCAAAATTGGCAAAGACTAGCAAGTTTTCTATTTTTTCCTAGAAGACTCTAGGGATATTTTGATAATTCCTGGTACTCTTGGCAAAATTGGCAAAGACTAGCAAGTTTTCTATTTTTTTCTAAAAGATTATTGGGATATTTTGCCCATTTCCTGATACTCCCTGCAAAATTAGCAAAGACTAGCATGTTTTCTATTTTTTCCTAGAAAATTCTAGGGATATTTTGCCAATTTTTGATACTCTTGGCAAAATTGGCAAATACTAGGAAGTTTTCTATTTTTTTCCTAGAAAATTCTAGGGATATTTTGTCAATTTTTGATACTCTTGGCAAAATTGCCAAAGACTAGCAAGTTTTCTATTTTTTCCTAGAAAATTGGCAAAATTGACAAAGACTAGCAAGTTTTCTATTTTTTTCTAAAAGATTATTGGGATATTTTGCCCATTTCCTGATACTCCCTGCAAAATTAGCAAAGACTAGCATGTTTTCTATTTTTTCCTAGAAAATTCTAGGGATATTTTGTCAATTTTTGATACTCTTGGCAAAATTGGCAAATACTAGCAAGTTTTCTATTTTTTCCTAGAAAATTCTAGGGATATTTTATCAATTTTTGATACTCTTGCCAAAATTGGCAAAGACTAGCAAGTTTTCTATGTTTTTCTAAAGGATTGTTGGGATATTTTGCTTATTCCCGATACTCCCGGCAAAATTAGCAAAGACTAGCATGTTTTCTATTTTTTCCTAGAAAATTCTAGGGATATTTTGTCAATTTTTGATACTTTTGGCAAAATTGGCAAATACTAGCAAGTTTTCTATTTTTTCCTAGAAAATTCTAGGGATATTTTGCCAATTTTTGATACGTTTGGCAAAATTGGCAAATACTAGCAAATTTTCTATTTTTTCATAGAAAATTCTAGGGATATTTTGATAATTCCTGGTACTCTTGGCAAAATTGGTAAAGACTAGCAAGTTTTCTATTTTTCCCTAGAAAATTCTAGGGATATTTTGTCAATTTTTGATACTCTTGGCAAAATTGGCAAAGACTAGCAAGTTTTCTATTTTTTCCTAGAAAATTCTAGGGATATTTTGCCAATTTTTGATTCGTTTGGCAAAATTGGCAAATACTAGCAAATTTTCTATTTTTTCCTAGAAAATTCTAGGGATATTTTGATAATTCCTGGTACTCTTGGCAAAATTGGTAAAGACTAGCAAGTTTTCTATTTTTCCCTAGAAAATTCTAGGGATATTTTGCCAATTTTTGATACGTTTGGCAAAATTGGCAAATACTAGCAAATTTTCTATTTTTTCCTAGAAAATTCTAGGGATATTTTGTTCATTTTTGATACTCTTGGCAAAATTGGAAAGACTAGCATGTTTTCTAGTTTTTCCTAGAAAATTCTAGGGATATTTTGCCAATTTTTGATACTCTTGGCAAAATTGGCAAATACTAGCAAGTTTTCTATTTTTTCCTAGAAAATACTAGGGATATTTTGTCAATTTTTAATACTCTTGGCAAAATTGGCAAAGACTAGCAAGTTTTCTATTTTTCTCTAGAAAATTCTAGGGATATTTTGATAATTCCTGGTACTCTTGGCAAAATTGGTAAAGACTAGCAAGTTTTCTATTTTTCCCTAGAAAATTCTAGGGATATTTTGTCAATTTTTGATACTCTTGGCAAAATTGGCAAATACTAGCAAGTTTTCTATTTTTTCCTAGAAAATTCTAGGGATATTTTGTCAATTTTTAATACTCTTGGCAAAATTGGCAAATACTAGCAAGTTTTCTATTTTTTCCTAGAAAATTCTAGGGATATTTTGTCAATTTTTAATACTCTTGGCAAAATTGGCAAATACTAGCAAGTTTTCTGTTTTTTCCTAGAAAATTCTAGGAATATTTTGTCAATTTTTGATACTCTTGGCAAAATTGGCAAATACTGGCAAGTTTTCTATTTTTTCCTAGAAAATTCTAGGGATATTTTGTCAATTTTTGATACTCTTGGCAAAATTGGCAAATACTGGCAAGTTTTCTATTTTTTCTTAGAAAATTCTAGGGATATTTTGTCAATTTTTGATACTCTTGGCAAAATTGGCAAATACTAGCAAGTTTTCTATTTTTTCCTAGAAAATTCTAGGGATATTTTGTCAATTTTTGATACTCTTGGCAAAATTGGCAAATACTAGCAAGTTTTCTATTTTTTCCTAGAAAATTCTAAAGATATTTTGTCAATTTTTGATACTCTTGGCAAAATTGGCAAATACTGGCAAGTTTTCTATTTTTTCTTAGAAAATACTAGGGATATTTTGTCTATTTTTGATACTCTTGGCAAAATTGGCAAATACTAGCAAGTTTTCTATTTTTTCCTAGAAAATTCTAGGGATATTTGGTCAATTTTTGATACTCTTGCCAAAATTGGCAAATACTAGCAAGTTTTCTATTTTTTCCTAGAAAATTCTAGGGATATTTGGTCAATTTTTGATACTCTTGGCAAAATTGGCAAATACTAGCAAGTTTTCTATTTTTTCCTAGAAAATACTAGGGATATTTTGTCTATTTTTGATACTCTTGGCAAAATTGGCAAATACTAGCAAGTTTTCTATTTTTTCCTAGAAAATTCTAGGGATATTTTGTCTATTTTTGATACTCTTGGCAAAATTGGCAAAGACTAGCAAGTTTTCTATTTTTCCCTAGAAAATTCTAGGGATATTTTGATAATTCCTGGTACTCTTGGCAAAATTGGTAAAGACTAGCAAGTTTTCTATTTTTCCCTAGAAAATTCTAGGGATATTTTGCCAATTTTTGATACGTTTGGCAAAATTGGCAAATACTAGCAAATTTTCTATTTTTCCCTAGAAAATTCTAGGGATATTTTGTCAATTTTTGATACTCTTGGCAAAATTGGCAAAGACTAGCAAGTTTTCTATTTTTTCCTAAAAGTAGTTTTAAAAATATTAATACAAATTTGGACACCTCTAACGAAGTTCTATTTCCTTACAGAAAAAATTGCCTAGTATGTAGGTATCAACCAGCATCATCGCCATTTGGCCGGACATCCGTTTTCTATACACATTTTCAAATATAACTACCTACTGGCATAACAACTGCACCCAAAAATTTTTCCTACTCCGACAATATTGTGTAAACAATAAATTTTCCGGCATAGCACGCGTACCTATTATAATAGAATTGACAAAAAAATAGGTTTGTGTGTTGTACGCGTACGTACACCTTTTTATTATTGATGGATCTATTATTATTGCCAGCTGACCCATATTTTAGTCTACTAACTTGTGAGTCGTGTTTGCGGCTCGTCGATTTTGTTAAACAGTTGCTGAAGTAATGATATCATTTAAATCCAGTGGCAGCAGCTCGTGAGTTTTGAAAGAAAAATGGTATACCAAGTATTTTTTGTACACAAAGATCATTCTCCTAGTTGCCATGCTGGAAAAGAGATCAATATGTAGTACAAATCTGGGATAGATGGGCGAACCTATTTTCTGAAAATCCAGCTTCAAATTTACACTGTTCCACATAGGATAAAATGTTTTTCAGTTGCATCAAAATGGTTTTAAAATTTTGAAAATCAAATAATTTGTTCTGCACTCTATGAGAAAAGCTGACGGAACTGAATATAAAGAAGCAACTGTAAAAACAATTTGGAATACTACGAGTAGGCTACTCCAGGAAAAATACTTCAATGACTTCAAAATTGTATTCGACCCGTTTACCAGTGTGATATTCAAAAATGCGCGAGATGCAAGAAATGCAAAACGTAAAAGATTACAGCAGGATCCAAACAAACGAAAATGCAGTTCATCAAATTTGAGTTCAAGTGATTTGGCTAGAATCATTGGATTATGGGATGAATGCACACCAGAAGGTTTACAAATTTTTTTTACCATATTGTAGCTGTTGAGTTAGCTTGGCGAGGTGGTGAACCAGCTGATTGCCTTATAGATTATTTCACGATTGAGAAAAATAATGATGGAACGCCAACCAACAGAATTGAATACACATCACATCAGGTCATTCTTCAAGCTACTTTGCTTATGGATGGAGAAGCTGATATCACATGTTTCAGGCGACGTGAAGGCTGGATAGAAGACGAATTCTTCGAGGCTGAACCTGAATGCGAATGCGATATTGATGTAACAGAACTAACAACAGCAAGTATACATTATTTTAAGTATAGTTGTTACAGCACTTGATATGTCATAACGTCAATCACCCGAGAATGGTTATTACCTCGTTATGAATATTAAAAATTATAATGAAAGGCCGCACAAGACGATAAAATTAAAGTAAAAAAAAAAACACACTTGTTACAATGTGTTCCAAAGCTTTTAGACTCGAGGATCACTTTTTTTGTTTTCATAAAACATGAAAGAAATTGCAATTTTTGTAAAACAAACTATTTTAATAATAATAATAATTATAAATTAATTTATTGGCATGATATGAGTACAACAACAAAAAAATAATAATAATTAAAGCTAAAGGATTAATATGCAGTCTTATTTTAAAAAAGATACAATCCCATTTAAAAAGAGAAATGCCAAAAGGTTCAAGCTCAGTAAAGCTGATTTTCAGCAAGGACCTAATCAAATAAAAAAAAATATTAAAAAACATAGAACAAAGCTAAAAAAATAATAATCATAAACACAAACTAAAGTAGGGAGTTTCAAAAGCAAATTATCAAATTGCCTTATTGAAAATGACCCAGTATATTAAGAAATGCTATAGGAGAAAAAATATACTGCAGTTTCGCTCTCCACTTCTTCACTTGTTTATTTATCTACTATTAGTAGTTTACCTATTTAGTTGCTGGCTTGGCCATGTATGTAAGGGTGGATGGGTTGGCTTACAGCGTCTACGGATTTGGAGGATTTGAACGTGGCATATACCCGAATGGTTGGGGAGATGATGGCTGGGGAGGATCACGGCCAGCGGCCTGTGCGTCCTGGGCGGGGTCGCCCACCTCATTTGCCCCCTCGCCGACGGGATGTGGAGGCGCGCTATGACCCAGTGGAAGCTTCGTCCATCCAGAAGCTCTATAGAACCAGGAGAGACAAAGCCTACAGACAGATCGTGGGTGTTGGTGCCAATGACTACTGCACCATTCCAGAGGATCAGCTTCTCCGCTACTTCTCTGAGACTCACGCTGAGCGCCAATTGGAGGGTCCCACGCATGATGTCCAACTGCCAACTGCAATGGATGACGTCAGTGCGCAGCCTTTTCGGTCGGATGAAATTGGGCGTCGTCTGCAGAGAACTAAGAACACTGCCCCCGGCAAGGACGGCCTCAGGTACCATCAAATTAAAAAGCTCGACCCTGGTTGCAGAGTTCTCACAATCCTGTTCAATAAGATACTGCAATTAGGGCAAGTACCAACTGCATGGAAGACTGGAACAACAGTCCTCATATACAAGAAGGGCGACAGGATGGACCCCAGTAATTGGCGCCCCATCTCGCTCTGCAGCTGCCTATATAAATTGTTCACCTCCTGCTTGGCGTCCAGAATTTCGTCCTGGGCCAACAACAACGGGCTGCTGTCACCTGCTCAGAAAGGTTTCGGACGTAACGAAGGTTGTTTCGAACATAACTTCCTTATACAAAGCGTCCTGGAGAATGTAAGAAGAACGCGAAGAAGGTGTGCCATCGCCTGGCTAGACCTGGCAAATGCCTTTGGATCAGTCCCGCACGGTCACCTGCTGCGGACGTTATCTGCCATGGGTCTGGATGGTACTACGGTCGAGATTATTCGTGACATCTACAGTGGCTGTTCAGCTACTATACGTACTCCTGAGGGCGAATCGGCGGACTTTCCGGTCCGTGCCGGTGTTCGACAGGGCTGCCCATTAAGTCCTGTTATCTTCAACCTGGCCCTGGAGCCAGTGCTGCGTTCCGTCCTTAGGACAAACCAGGGTTTTACCCTCCATGGACGACTTCTCGCGGTACTGGCGTATGCGGACGACTTGGTGATGGTGGCGGAGTCGCCGGAAACCCTTCAGCATCTCCTGGACGAGGCTGGCCGCACTTCAACGAGATGTGGACTCACCTTCAAACCCGCCAAATGTGCATCTCTACATCTAGACTGCAGAGTCCGCAGCGTCTGCCTTCCTACAACGTTCAACATCCAGGATCGTCAGTTTGGTGCAATGGTTGAGGGTGAGGCCTATCAGCACCTGGGAGTCCCAACTGGTTACCATGTGGACCAAACGCCGGAGGTGACGGTGCGCAATATGTCGGACGCCGTGGATCGGCTTGATTCTTCGTTGCTGGCACCATGGCAGAAGATCGACGCCATCAATACGTTTGTTATGCCTCAGATCAGCTTCACCATGCGAGGCTGTGTGGTCAAGAAGAACTCGGTGAAAGAACTTGATCGAAAGGTGAAGCTGCTGGTGAAGAAGTGGATGAACCTTCCACAGAGGGCGAGCCCCGAGATTGTCTACTTGCCAAACAAGAGGGGGGGCGCTGGCGTGCTCCCTCTGGCCGACCTGTTGGATGTGTCAACCATGGTGCATGCTTTCCGCATGCTCACATGTCCTGAGGATGTCGCCAGGTCCGTGGCGTTGGGCCAGCTCACTGAGGTGGTCCGTCGCCGTATCGGACGTCAACCTTTCCTGGAGGACCTAATGAATTACCTTAGTGGCGATCTCAGGGGCGAGTTTGGCTATGATCGGGGGGACATTGAGTCGCTTTGGACCAGGGCTCGAAACGCTACCAGGAGACTGGCGGCGAGGACACCGGTGGCGTGGATGGTGGCTGACAACAACTGCGCCCTGCGTATCGGATTCCCGCGCCCAACCGGTGACAACGTGGTGGTGTCTGGCCAGCGGTCCGCGGTGGAGTCGAGGCTGAGAACAGTGTTGGCCGGTATCTATGAGAATTCCCTTACCCGTAAACCAGACCAGGGTAAGGTCTTCAGGCTGTCATCAAAGAGTGCTGCCAGCAACCACTTCATGCGAGATGGCTTCGCGACGAGGTTTTGTGATTGGCGATTCCTTCATCGCGCAAGACTGGACTGTGTGCCCCTCAATGCTACTCGTAGATTTGGAGGGGGCGACAAAAGATGCCGAAAATGCGGGGGTCAAGCCGAGACGCTGCCCCACGTCTTAAACCACTGTCGTGTGCACTCAGCAGCTTGGCAGAAGCGGCATAACGCAGTCCAGGACAGACTGGTCCGGGCCGTCCCGGACAGGGCTGGGACCGTCGCGGTCATCCGTACTGTGCCGGGAACAGGCTCCAACCTTCGCCCGGACATCGTTATAACATCAGGCCAATCAATCACAATAATAGACGTTTCTATCCCGTTTGAGAACGGTCATGACGCCTTCACTGTGGCTCGTGACCACAAGATTGCAAAGTACGAGCCACTGGCGGATGAGCTGCGGGCTGGGGGCTTCGATGTGGTTGTCGACGCGTTCCTGGTTGGTGCCCTTGGCTCTTGGGACTTGCTGAACGAGCGTGTGATCCGGCGGTGTGGTGTATCGATGTTTTATGCTCGTCTAATGAGAAAACTAATGTGCAGCGATGTGGTGCGGTGGTCGCGCGACATTTATGTGGAGCACGTAACAGGGGTCAGACAATACGCCGAGAATTGAGATGTGAATTGTATTGTGTATAGTGTATAGACATTTGTATTTGGTATTGTTGTATTTTATTCTTTTATGACATGGTCATCCATGTAGCCTGTCTTTGCTATAGCTGTATTGATTATGTTTATATAGTTTTTGATGATTGATTTGTGTATATATCGCATGTATCTGATGACTTAAGTTTTACCTCTTTTTGTGAGTGACTTGTTAGATTTATTTTATTTGTACCTGTTTTTGTAAAAAACCATTTCTTGAAAATAAAAGTATCAATCTGTTATATAAGTAAGGGTGTTTGTTTATGTATTAATTAATTGCTGTTTTTTTCTTTTTTCTTTGTTTATTTTGCTTTATCGTTGTCTTTATAGGAATGAACTATTGCTCGAACTATTTGAGAATGGCTGACAAGCTTTTAGTTTAGTAATTCTCAAATGGTAGAAAGGGTTTAGTTAAGTATGTTTTATTATGTTGGGAATTTCTACTATATATTTATTTTAAGCATATTCTTGTGAAATTGAAATTTGTACTGCAATTTCTTAAATAAATATATATTATTATTATTATTTAGACTATAATTGTATAATTAAACTAAAACTGCTTCCCAAGCACAAATAATTACGGTCACATAGCATTAGAATCAATGAGATTAGCCTGCTCAGCAAACAATTTTTTGTATAGGAGTCTTTTAAATTTTGCATTAGGGAAGGCTTTAAAATCAGGATGAATTTCATTATATAGCTTGGCCAAGTTATAGCTGAAGGACCTCCGAAACATGGCTGCGGAACAGTAATTATGTCCTTGCGTCGAACGTTCACATTGTGGTCTTTTGAAACAAATATGGCGGAGTTTTAGATAAAATAATTTTGTGAAAAAGGACCAACGAATGTAACTTTCTTCTATTGGCCATATTAAGCCATTTGATGGTGGACAGGGTGTAAGAGATTCGGTTGTATTTTCTTATCCCAAAAATTAGTTCTGGAGCCGCTGAACACGTTCAGATTCAATCTTCGTGAGGCATGGACCATACACATAATCACAGTAATTCATGCGTGATAGCACTAGCGATGTCTGACACCGTAGATGTTCTTTAGGTTAGCGAAACCTATCTGTATTTTACTTGTTATGTGCTGTGAAAATCTCAGTCCACTATCAGTAACAAGTCCCAAACTCTTAGCCCGATCAGACACCTGAATGCCGATTCCTTGAATTGACAGTTGAATATCGGAGTCCATAGGAAGGCCAGTAGACTTTGCCGGATTAATTTGGAGATCGTGGCGTTCCGACAACTCAGCCAATGACTGCAGATCAAGATTAATGTGTTCCTCAGCGATCGACATGCCCTCCTTATTGCTGTTCAATCATATCTTGAGGAGAGAAATGAACGTCGCCTAAACTGACCATAAAATGGAAGAAGTGCCCGATGCACTTTATTAACCGAGCATGAATTTTGATAATAAAAGACTTAAATAAGTAGATTTATTCGTGTCTCAAGGATATTTATTTCGTTCACAATTTGACTTGTACAATATTCACATCTTTCCCCAAGATCCCTTAAAAAGTACCTATCCACGTAGAAACCACGCCAATTTTCGCGATTTTTGTTTTATGATAAATAATAAGCATAAATCTCTGCATTTCGTTTTATGTATTTTATTTACAATTTGGCAAAGATTCAAAACTAATACATAATACGGTAATTTATAGTTAACGTTAGTATAAATCATTATTTCGAAAAACAGACGATGGTGCATGGATAACTATGAAACATTCTTATAAATATAACAAACATATTATTACGTATTCCATCTATTTACTCAAATAATGTTGTTAAATTTTTAATGTCTTCCTTAAAGGTTTTCTTAAAAATAGTAACAACATACAAAAAAAATTCTTACGAAATTCCTAGTTTGATGGTGCAATAGATTGCGTTTGGTATTTACGAGGGTCACTCGAATATTTGAATTTCCTTTAATGACAAACTTATCGGTAAACTACTGTAACATTTTGAGCGAGCTGCGTCATTTGGTTCATGTTTGACAGCCATTGAGAGCAGTTAATTAATCGTATAATGTTTCCATAGTTGTAATGTCTTAAAAAACTGTATGCATACCCTTTTTTTCGGCTTTTCACGGACGCCAATGTAAACAAATGTATATAGACAGACAGACTGACTAAGGCAAAAGGATGATTTTTTACATCAAAAGTAACGAAGATTCAAACCAACACGCTGAAATTTTTATTACAGCAGTGGCTTAGATTTTAGGGGATAAAAAAGAAGTATCTCTTCCTACCGCACGCCTCTGGTAATAGCGGGAATTTTATCTATCCCAACTTATGTAAACTGTTCGCCAAGTTTGATCAACAAATATTGAACAAAATTCTGCTTTATTGCCTACAATTAGGCGTTATGAACGCGTTAAGAATATTTTCAAAAGAATACAAAAATTTGTAAACCCTATCTTTTCCGCCTTAAAAAGTAACAATGAGAAAGTGCTCTTCCTTTTTTTATATCCGTAAAAATAATGTCAGAAATAAATAAAAACTAAAATCGCAAAAAACAGTTTTTTTCAAAAGTTCTCGAAAATGGTTTTTCAAAAACGAAACGTCGTAGTGAAAATTTGAAAACGCTATCTTATTGTCCTCAAAAAGTAACAATAAGAAAGTGCTTTTCATTTTTTTATATCCGTAAAAATAATGTCAGAAATAAAAAAAAACCTAAAATCGCAAAAAACAGTTTTTTTCAAAAATTCTCGAAAAGGGTTTTTCAAAAACACTATACACGACCTATGCTCTATGTTACATTTACAGCAGTGTAATTTTATACATAATCAATATCATAACATTTTAGATCTAGTTTTGTGTAATTTTGACTGTTCTGTCGAGGCCGGGGCTGCTTTAGTTGCTGAGGACGGTTACCATCCCACATTACATATATCTTTTTATTGCACGATTATCAAAAAAAATTCTCCCCTAATTTAAAAGCCAAAAAATTTAATTTTGCCAAGGCCAACTATCCACTTTTATTTGAATTAATTTCTATACAAGACTGGTCCTTTTTAAACCAATTTCGGGACGTGAATGTTGCCGTGGCTGAATTCCAGAATAGATTGACAGCTATTTTGGATATCACTGTTCCAATTTTTAAACAATGATCAAAAACATATTCTCATAAGAGATATTAAAGAGAAACATAAATGCCTATGCAGGTGGAAGACCTCTGGAGCACCGCATTAGTTGTCTAAGTTCATTCTCAATATTTAAGATCAAGGATAAAGATAGAAATCGAGCAAGGATACAGAATATATATAAATCGCATTCAACACTCAATAAGAGGCGATCCGGCACACCTTTGGAGGTTTGTTCAGAATGAAAAAGAAAGGTCACGTATTCCTGGTGTTATGTTTGACGAGCAGGGCACTGAAATATCAGATCCAATAAACATCGTTTCCGGATTTGCCAATTATTTTCGTAGTATATATGTTGATTCGATAAGTCAGGACTATACTGAGACTTTTAACAGTGATGATCTGGTAGATGTGGGGAGCTTGGATATGGAAGATATTCTAAGTGCTCTGAAAAGTCTAAAACCGAAGATGACTGCAGGTATAGATAACCTACCCGCGATGGTGGTTAAAGATTGTGCTTATGCATTTGTGGAACCATTGTATTACATTTTTAATTTATCCCTGCGGTCCAACTTGTTTCCTGACTACTGGAAGATAGCTCGTATATGTCCTATACATAAATCGGGAGATATTAACAGAATCGAAAACTATCGACCTATTTCAATTCTTCCTAATTTCGCAAAGGTTTTTGAAATTGCTCTGCACAATAAGTTACTTGGGCAAATAAAACATAGGCTAGTTTACTAGCAACATGGGTTCATTAAGGGTCGTTCCACGGTGACCAATCTAACCACTTTCCTGCAGGATGTAATTCCGGCTGTCGGTCGAGGTTTGCAAGTCGACGCAATCTATACTGACTTTTCCAAGGCGTTCGATAAAATTGATCATTCCCTGATTCAACAGAAGATGTGCGACATTGGCTTCGGCAGGAATCTGATATCTTTTTTTCAGTCCTATCTGGGAGCAAGGCAACAATTTGTTGAATACAATGGATTCAGTTCAAGTTTATTCACAGCCTCAAGTGGAACTCCGCAGGGCAGTACGTTGGCTCCTCTTTTCTTTGGAATATTCGTAAACGATATTGGCTCTGGTTTCAATAGCAATTATTTGTTGTTTGCGGATGATTTAAAATTGTATCGCACTGTTGTTTGATGCGTGTATTTCCTTTTTTGTATTTTTCTATTTTTCAGTTAGTTTTAAGTTAGTTCTAAGTTGGGTATTTTTGTATGCTAATGCTAGGCAATTGTTTTTGTTAATGTAAGATTTTTGTCTTGTTATTGGGTAGCAGACCAGACTGGCTTAAAAAGATCAAACGAATAGGTTTGAATTTTTTCATTCAAATTATGTCTATATATTTTTTTAAAACTTAAAATATTTACAAAACGGTCAGGTCTAGGTGAGATGTACTTTAATGAAAGTTAGATTCATTTTGAACGGGGAATCTAAAAATATATTCATATACAAGGCATTCCATTAAAAAAAAACACAACTATGGTTCATTTCTTATATTTGGGTCACCCTGTATAGATTTACAATATTTTTAATATGTAGCCATAAATCATTTTTATCGAACCCCTGTATACAATACTTAATTGAAACCAATAATAGTAGTGATATTACTAGCGTTCCCAAGTGTTTACATTGACAGTTTAATTTGTTTATTTATCAGTTCTATAATTACGGTAATATTCCCGATCTATGTGGCATAAAGAGTTCTTTGATAATGTGAGAAATAACAAATTTAATGTGTTAAATTAGTTTAGTATACGAGGATTGTTTAAAGTTGATTATTACAATGTTATAGTCAACACCAAATCTTTCCCGACCAGATCTAATAACTATTTTGTTGAAAAATTAGAAAAAAAATATTGCCAGAGGTGGGATTCGAACTAAGAACCTTCCGCATGCGAAGCACACGCCCTATCAATGACGCCAAGAACCATTTATCAAAGTTAATAAGAGTTATAACAAGTCTAAAGCGATTTCAACCAAAACCTAATGGGTCCTCTAAAAAATTTCCAAGTACGTTAGTGAATTTCTAATTAAAAGGCGATTGACAATGTTTATTTTGGCAAATTTGATCAATAGATAAGGATGGCGATACAATACGATAGTTTACTGAACTCCCTGTACCTAATTGGGCGTGAAATTAACACGCGTCTGGGCAAAATTAAATTTTACACTTGAATTGGCTAAAATATTATAATAAAATAATTATATACTGGCATATGTATCGAAAATTAGGTCACACATTTAGATTTTTTAATTGCATGGAAGCTAAATATAAATATTGGTTTTATTGCCGCATAATATCTACTTATGGTTTATTTGTGCATCAGCGTTAAACAATTTTAATTAAAAATATTAAAATTGTATTTACTGACTTGTTGCTTTTAGAATAATATGATCGAGTTCAATAGGACAAATACATTTGTAAATCTTCATTCTCAATATTTAACGGAGGTATAGAATTTTTAAGCGGCATACATCTGGCAGAAAGAACACAAATCAGTCAAAAACTTGAGAACAGGTTGAAAGAAGTTGAGAGATCTATAAACAACGTATCAGATGAAGACATTGAGTCTTCATGGGAAGCTCTGAAGAAGGCGTTAACTACGACCCAGGAGACTGATATTGGATTTACAAATAGCACCAAAAAACAGGAGTGGATGACTGATGAAATCCTCACACTTATGAATGAACTAAGAGAACAAAAACACAACAATACAGATAAATATGACGAAATTAACAGGCTCATTCGTGCGAAATGCAGACAAGCCAAAGAATCATGGTTGGCGAACAAATGCACGGAAATAGAAATACTTCAGAAGAAGCACGATCTCTTTAACTTACACAGGAATATCAAAGAGCTTACAGGCAGGCAGCGGAGAGGTCATAGTGGAATATTAAGGAGCTCCAACAATGAAATTCTTATAGGAGTGGATGAGAAACTAAAAAGGTGGAAAGAATATACCGAAAATCTCTTTAATGACATGAGACCAGACTCACCCCCTGATATATACGAAATCAACGAAAGGGCTCCTGAAATTACAAAAGAAGAGGTCAAACATGCAATTAAACTACAAAAGAACAGAAGAGCAGTTGGTCCTGACAACGTGCATGCGGAAACATTTAAACTTGCAGCTGCCGAGGACGGGGTTGGTCTAAATGTCATTACTACTGTATTTAACCGAATGTACAGAGGCGGAAAAATACCCACAGACTGGCTGAGATCCACCTTTGTTAGTTTGCCAAAGAAGAACAAGGCATCACAATGTGACGAATACCGCATGATCAGTTTGATGTCCCACGCCTTGAAGATATTCTTGCGGATCATTCATAACCGCATATACAAAAAGTGTGAGTCCGTAATTGCAATTTGGCTTTAGGAATGGAACGGGTACCCGAGAGGCTCTTTTCTCTTTGAATGTGCTGACTCAGAGATGTAGGGACATGAACGTCGATGTATTCGCGTGCTTTATTGATTATAAAAAAGCTTTTGATTGTGTGTCACATCAAAAAATGATCAACATCCTAAAATCAACCGGGATCGATGCTCAAGATCTAAGGATCATTACTGAACTTTATTGGTACCAAACAGCAACAGTCAAAATCGAAGGGTCCACATCAGAAGAAATAGCAATAAGAAGGGGCGTGCGACAAGGTTGTGTACTGTCCCCACTACTGTTTAATCTCTACTCTGAGGCAATATTCGTCGAAGCTCTCGAAAATTCAACTGCAGGCATAAAAATCAATGGAATCAATATAAGTAACCTTCGATACGCAGATGATACCGTCGTAATAGCCAGCAGTATAACAGAACTTCAATCCCTTATGAACCTTATTGTGGAGTATAGTGAGAACTTTGGGCTTTATATGAACACATCTAAGACCAAACTGATGGTATTCTCAAAATCACCAAGACCCGTTACTCTAATGATCAACGGAGAGCACATTACACAAGTGTCATCTATAAAATACTTGGGGGTACTCGTCAGCCAGCAATGCGACTCAAAGACAGAAATTAGATCAAGAATTGCGCAAGCACGGAAAATTCTGAATAACATGAGGACACTTCTGGCAAACCGAGACCTCAGCCTGGACCTCCGGATTAGATTACTTCGCTGCTACATCTTCCCTGTCCTTCTATACGGATGTGAGAGCTGGACCATTGATGCAACCACAGAAAAGAGAATCGATGCGTTCGAAATGTACGCCTACAGACGAATGCTGCGAGTTTCTTGGACGGCACATAAGACAAACATAGAGGTTATGCAGCAAATGGGTAAACACAAAGAACTCCTCACGATAATCAAGGAGAGAAAACTGCAGTACCTAGAACATATCATACAGCCCTTCGCTATATAGCTGCCCTCGCTCGCTTCGCTCACTCGTGCGTCTATACAGCGGCGGGCTGCAACGAATGCTTTACCGCCCTTTATACTTAATATACTATTTCAGATTGCAATCGAAAAACTTTTAAATCTTTAGAAATTTTTAGCGTACACTTTAAATTTAAATATGGGGTGAGTCAAAAATGTTTTGTTTAGGTTTTTAGAATGGTTTATGAAATTATTGCAAAGGGTGGCTCAAAAATGTTTCAAAAAAAATTTAGTTTGAAGATTTTTATATATTTTTTTAAGTTTCACAGTATTTTCAGTTAGAATGGGATCATAAAATTTGTATACAGGGTGTATGTGTATTGTTCCCATTTAAAATTTCATCAGTTAGGTAGTTGGAACCTATATTATTATTATTATTCTGTGGCGTCATTGGTAGGACGTTCGCTTCGCATTGGAAAGGTTAGGGGTTCGAATCCCAGCTGTGGCAATTCAATTCAAATTCAAAAATTAAAAAAAATTAATAAAAAATTAATAGAAAAAAAAAATAAAAAAAAAAAAAAAAAAAATTAATAAAAAAAATACAAAAAATTTAAAAAAATTTCAAAAAAAAAAATTAACAAAAAAATTAAGTAATAAAAAAAAATTAAAAAAAAAATTACGATTTTTTTTTATAACCCTCAATTACTTTTATCATAGATAAGACTACCACAAAACGACTGGGAAATCCCAAAGGGATTTCTTGTAAATAAATAAATAATGACAAACGTTAAATAAACGTATGTGTGTTTACTGGGATACATATTTTTAGACACCTACGCAGGTAAAGTTTAAAGGACAAGTTAAATACTATAACATTTTCAAATTATTGATCCTTACGCCTAACGAAAAATAGTGAATCCGGTCCTGTTATTCCCAAATTGTGGTCATGAATATTGAAATCATCAGTTAGAGAGTAGTAAAAGCAGGATTACATGTTTTACAAACAGAATGGAGTAACACACAGTCTATGACATCACCGTTGTCGTATATACTGAAATTTAATGCGCTGTTTGATTATGAGGTCATTTCTAATTAAAATTTTATATTTTATTTATGTGCGTTTAATTAGTGGGCCCCACTACTTAACTTCGCTTTCGGTTAAGAACTAGGCAGGAAGAATTAGTTAGTTTATTGTGACATCATTCCTTTAATTTTGGATACTTATTTGATTTAACTATAACAACTGTGACTAATTTTTTTATTTATTGCCAAATATCCGTTCCTTTGCAAGATACGAGGTGTGTTAAATAAATAAATTTCGATTCTCGAGTCTCATAATAGACCTTTTCAGAATTAGGCTTTAATTCGCATATCTTGACATAAGTTGACAGTTTTAACATAAACAAGAATTAACAAATATAACAACAATAATTGGAAGTATACAATATGATTAAATATATAACACTCATCAATGATTTTTTCTTAATACAGACCTGCATTATTTGTTGCTAAACTAAAATACCAAATGTGTTACTACATATAAAGAGGAGAGGGGACAGGACATATCCTTGTCTAACACCACTTCTGATTTCTGTTTCTTCGGATGCCCTTTAAAATACTTTATTTTCGCGCAGCAAAAAATAATGCAGGTCTGTATCACCGAAAAATCATTGATGATGACTCCTATCGAATCGAAACGTCGAGATCATACTTGTGTTATACCTTATTGTAAAGGTAGTGACAAATTTTAGAAAACAAAATTAAAAATGCAGGTCCAAATTAAAATAGAAGCCATGCTTGATCAAAACTCGAAAAACACTTTTTTTCAAACCTTGCTTCACAAAAATTCCTATAACTCATGAATGGTCAGATTCCTGTCAAATTTATACACATATCGTTTGAAGGTTAGTACTAAACAAAAATCATATGGAAAAAATTCTAGTAACGCCATCTATGTGTCATCCTGTGGCCTAAAGAAAGATCATATTTTAACACGAAGCTTACCGTGAGAAACCCTGTATTTGTTTACCCATTATAAATATTGGAAATAAATAAATACCTGCAAGCCTGTATTATAGCAATTAACACTTAATTTCTTAACAAGTTAATCGTTTAACATAAATACATTAACAAATAAATATAACAATATTTAACCTATACCTACTTAGACACTACAAACAAAAAAATGGACCATAAAACATGTCTCGTAAGTGTCTAGCTATATTTACCTTCATTTTATAATTATTATTAGTCTATTATAGCAGATTTATAAGTGTCATAATAATTCGATTGGGTTTCGATTACTAGTTCACACGTAGTTAAATCTACGGCAAAAAAAAAAAATCCCGATGGCAGCCAGTCGGAAAAGTAGATTTTTGATTTATGTATTTTTTATTTATACTTAGTCTACCACTGACACCCACTATTAATAAACAAATAACGGAATATTCTGACATTCGCCAAATATAACCAAAGTGTCATATTGACAGTTATTTTAACTGAAATACCCATTATACTATAATACATACGTAAGTACGGTCTTATTGTTATTTCACAGGTGTTTATTTGTCAAAATGATTACAGGTATAGCGGGTGATGATATTTTTTTTTATTTTTTGTTACTTTATATTGACTTACATTTACTTAAATATGCCAGCGATGAAAAAACTCTCCAAATAAATATTGTAGAGATTTAAGTGCTCTATCATTTAACATCGGTCTTTTCTATTAACAACGAAAAAAATATGATTTTTTTAAAACTTTGACAGGCCGCCATTCTGAAATTAGCTCTCCGATTTCAATCGCCAACGAACTCACGCGATTCCATGACCTAGCCGATTTTTTAACCAAATTTTGTTTCGATTGGTCAAAAAATGCGGCCTAGAACGTGACGCAAAATTTCTATATCCCATATATATATATATATATATATATAGATATATAAACTTTTGAACTGAGGTCATTTTTAGGATCCAGGGGTCATAAAATGAAGTACTGCATAAAAATTTTTCAAAATTTCGGTTGTGTCGATCTCCTGAATAGTTAGATTTTTTTTTAAAAATCTACTAATAATACTGAGCATATAGATCAATAGAAATGTTTGGCATCGAGTGATCAACGGATTCGTCCCTTTCCTTAAGTGGCAAATAATGATCAGACCGGTTTTTGTGTGATTTTGGTATGTCGCTCCTGATAGACAAATCTAGCTCCTTTTTATGTTTATGCGCCTAACTCCATACTTGCGGGATTTTTTAGAGTCTCCATAAGTCAATCAAAAATTGGTTGATCTATGTCGTTTCTTACTTAAAATCTTGCTTTTTCGGTATACTGGGTGGTCCATTTATCTTGAGACAGCCTTATATCTTAAAAACGGCACATTTTTCGTCTGTCTGTCTGTCTGTCTGTATGCACGAAAACGCAAAAACCGCTTAACAGATTTTAACCAAATTTGGTGCAAAAATACTATAGGACATGGCAAGGAGCTGATTAGATTTTGGGAAACATTGAGCGTAGGCAAGAGGTCTAAAAGAGGGTTCAAAAATGCATACAAATTACGAAAATAAATAAAAAGCAACAAATAAAAAACTACAATACTTAATAAAATACACTTGTTTTACAAAAATATGCATATAAATTACGAAAATAAAAAAAAGGCAATAAAGAAAAAACTACAATACTTAATAAAATACACTTGTTTTACAAAAATATGCATACAAATTACGAAAATAAATAAAAAGCAACAAAGAAAACACTACAATAATAAAATACACTTATTTTACAAAAATATGCATACAAAATACGAAAATAAATAAACAACAACTAAGAAAAAACTACAATACTTAATAAAATATACTTGTTTTACAAAAATATGCATACAAATTACGAAAATAAATAAAAAGCTACAAAGAAAACACTACAATAATAAAATACACTTATTTTACAAAAATATGCGTACATAATACGAAAATAAATAAACAGCAACAAAGAAAAAACTACAATACTTAATAAAATACACCTGTTTTACAAAAATATGCATACAAATTACGAAAATAAATAAAAAGCTACAAAGAAAACACTACAATAATAAAATACACTTATTTTACAAAAATATGCACACATAATACGAAAATAAATAAACAGCAACAAAGAAAAAACTACAATACTAAATAAAATACATTTGTTTTACAAAAATATGCATATAAATTACGAAAGTAAATAAAAAGCAACAAAGAAAACACTACAATAATAAAATACACTTATTTTACAAAAATATGCATACAAAATACGAAAATAAATAAAAAGCAACAAATAAAAAACTACAATACTTAATAAAATACACTTGTTTTACAAAAATATGCATACAAATTACGAAAATAAATAAAAAGCAACAAAGAAAACATTACAATAATAAAATACACCTTATACAAATTTAGCCTTATTTTTATTGTAAAATAATTTCGTTGCATAGCGGACATTTTATTTTTATTGCTTATTAGTATTAATTATAAATATAATATAATATATATAAAGTCATGAACACATACAGAAGCTATTTGCCAACACAACACAGAATTTTTATGTATGACTGAATGCTGAAGTTCTAGTCGCCCCGTTGGCATCGAATATTAACTATAGATAAGAAGGTTCAGTTGAGGCTGAAAACGGCATCGACTCGTCGCATTCCCAGCCACATTTCTGGCCCGCTACTATATATACTATATCCATATATACTATAAGATACTATCTTTGCTATAACTATAAGCGCGGTGAATTGCTTTGTAGACATGAACATCAAACGTGCCGACACGAGGTGAAGTAACTGTATGTATGTATTTTAAACTGTGCCGTTGGTGTATAAAAATTCGGTATAACGATGTCCGAGAGCGACCGACTTCACCCGATATGGCCACTCGAATACGTGAAATTGAGAGAAATTCACGGCGATATTACTTGAAGCCTTTGTAGTTGCAGCCAGGACGCGTAGTGAATGAAAATATATACAAAAACAACAAAGACAAAACTACAATAATAAAATACACTTGTTTTACAAAAATATGCATACAAATTACGACAATAAATACAAAAGTAACAAAGAAAAAAACTACAATAATAAAATACACTTGTTTTACAAAAATATGCATACAAATTACGAAAATAAATACAAAAGCAACAAAGAAAAAACTACAATAATAAAATACAATTGTTTTACAAAAATATGCATACAAATTACGAAAATAAATTAAAAACAACAAACAAAAAACTACAATACTTAATAAAATACATTTGTTTTACAAAAATATGCATACAAATTATGAAAATAAATAAAAAGCAACAAAGAAAACACTACAATACTTAATAAAATACATTTGTTTTACAAAAATATGCATACAAATTACGACAATAAATAAAAAGCAACAAAGAAAACACTACAATAATAAAATACACTTGTTTTACAAAAATATGCATACAAATTACGAAAATAAATTAAAAACAACAAACAAAAAACTACAATACTTAATAAAATACATTTGTTTTACAAAAATATGCATACAAATTATGAAAATAAATAAAAAGCAACAAAGAAAACACTACAATAATAAAATACACTTGTTTTACAAAAATATGTATACAAATTACGAAAATAAATAAAAAGCAACAAAGAAAAAACTACAATACTTAATAAAATACAATTGTTTTACAAAAATATGCATACAAATTACGAAAATAAATTAAAAACAACAAACAAAAAACTACAATACTTAATAAAATACATTTGTTTTACAAAAATATGCATACAAATTATGAAAATAAATAAAAAGCAACAAAGAAAACACTACAATACTTAATAAAATACATTTGTTTTACAAAAATATGCATACAAATTACGAAAATAAATAAAAAGCAACAAAGAAAAAACTACAATACTTAATAAAATACAATTGTTTTACAAAAATATGCATACAAATTACGAAAATAAATTAAAAACAACAAACAAAAAACTACAATACTTAATAAAATACATTTGTTTTACAAAAATATGCATACAAATTATGAAAATAAATAAAAAGCAACAAAGAAAACACTACAATACTTAATAAAATACATTTGTTTTACAAAAATATGCATACAAATTACGAAAATAAATAAAAAGCAACAAAGAAAAAGCTACAATACTTAATAAAATACAATTGTTTTACAAAAATATGCATACAAATTACGAAAATAAATTAAAAACAACAAACAAAAAACTACAATACTTAATAAAATACATTTGTTTTACAAAAATATGCATACAAATTATGAAAATAAATAAAAAGCAACAAAGAAAACACTACAATACTTAATAAAATACATTTGTTTTACAAAAATATGCATACAAATTACGAAAATAAATAAAAAGCAACAAAGAAAAAGCTACAATACTTAATAAAATACAATTGTTTTACAAAAATATGCATACAAATTACGAAAATAAATTAAAAACAACAAACAAAAAACTACAATACTTAATAAAATACATTTGTTTTACAAAAATATGCATACAAATTATGAAAATAAATAAAAAGCAACAAAGAAAACACTACAATACTTAATAAAATACATTTGTTTTACAAAAATATGCATACAAATTATGAAAATAAATAAAAAGCAACAAAGAAAACACTACAATACTTAATAAAATACATTTGTTTTACAAAAATATGCATACAAATTACGAAAATAAATAAAAAGCAACAAAGAAAAAACTACAATACTTAATAAAATACATTTGTTTTACAAAAATATGAATACAAATTACGACAATAAATAAAAAGCAACAAAGAAAACACTACAATAATAAAATACACTTGTTTTACAAAATATGCATACAAAATACGAAAATAAATAAACAGCAACAAAGAAAAAACTACAATACTTAATAAAATACATTTGTTTTACAAAAATATGAATACAAATTACGACAATAAATAAAAAGCAACAAAGAAAACACTACAATAATAAAATACACTTGTTTTACAAAAATATGCATACAAATTACGAAAATAGATAAAAAGCAAAAACTACAATACTTAAAAAAAATACACTTTTTTACAAAAATACGCATACAAATTAAGAAAATAAATACAAAAAGCAACAAATAAAAAACTACAATAATAAAATACACTTGTTTTGGTCAAAATTTAGGAACCCTAGTTGCATCCACACGGTTTCTTCCCAAATGATCCGAAAAACTTACCCCAGTAGACCCGAAATCGACACGGTCAAAATTAGACACACATCCATGTTGATTTTGCATCCTACTTGATGTCGTACTCAACACGAATACGGAAATACACAGAGCGGGCACTTAATTTTATTTTTCACACAAAATTTAACACATAGAATGTGAATGAAAATTTCCAAGCACACCAATGCAGGTCTAAATGCGCAAAATTTGAAAAGTCCCCTTATACTTCGAGTAAACCTCGTACTTATCACAGATAAGGTGGTCTTTTTCCCGAAATATCTTCAAACACCTGTAAAGTTAGTTAGTAAATAGTTTTGTAATGTGTAAACAAAATCTGCTTCCTCTTTTTTTTTTATATTTTAATTTATTTTTATAAAACCGTTTTTTTTTCCCACAAGTATTTAGCCCACCTGATTGGCCTACATTCTAAAATTAATCCCAACTGAAAATGACTCATTTGCTATACAAAACAGATAGGTGTTCTCTTAATATTATACGAGATGTGCTCAAAAAGAAGGTGACCAGTAACAGTCAGTGCTTGACCCGACTCATTTTCAAAAGAGTATGTTACGTTATTGGGATTTTAGATTTTATGAATGAAATACCATGTGAATTGCGTTTGCGTGGAATATGGGGACCAATATTTGGCTTCAAAACATCAGAGTGCCGGATGCGAAGTTGTTCAACTCACTGTTAGTTAAACTGTGGTTTGTTGCTTACTTTGTATGTCAATTTTTTTCAGCAAGCCTTATAAAGGAATTTATTATTACTTCATTGAGAAATATTATCCATTTATCTATTTGTTAGTAAATTATTTATTTCATTTTCAATGACATTTCGTGCATACTATAGTCATTCGAAACAACAAGGAATTCGCATAAATTATACACAAACTGCATTTTTATTATGTCTCTTTCACCACAAACATAAAATTTAATTGCAAACATTCAAGTGTGTAGGATTCAGAATGATTACATGCGTGTGAATTGAGATAAAAAATAAAATTGGAGTCTATTTCTGGACTGTATTTTCGCGGGAAATTAAATGAAACTTCATAACCGTCAGGCTTTTGCGTAAATCAATTACAACGCGTATCAACAACGTTATGCGCAGAATCCTAACTGTTTCTGACAGTCATGGACCACAGATTAGCAAGTATTGTGTAATATTAGCGTTTGCTTAGGAAGACTGAAGGTATTTCAATTTTTTTTTAGACTATTTTCGAACGCCTGTGTGAACCAATTCTTTTATATAACATTTTTTCGGTTATATTCTATCACAACTATGAAAAATTATTCCATATTTCGAATAAGTTTAGGAAATATATATTTTTTATGTTTTGACCCCTTTTCCACTATTTACGAACGCCTATGCGAGTAAGTTATGTATGACATTTTATAGGTTATATTCTATTAAAGCTATAAATAATTAGTTAATATTTCTGCTATGTTTAAGAAATACGTTTTTTTCTAATTTTTGTAAAATAAGTGTATCTTATTATTGTAGTTTTTTCTTTGTTGCTTTTGTATTTATTTCCGCAATTTGTATGCGTATTTTCGTAAAACAAGTGTATTTTATTATTGTAGTTTTTTCTTTGTTGCTTTTTATTTATTTTCGTAATTTATATGCATATTTTTGTAAATCAAATGTATTTTATTAAGTATTGTAGTTTTTTCTTTGTTGCTTTTTATTTATTTTCGTAATTTATATGCATATTTTTGTAAATCAAATGTATTTTATTAAGTATTGTAGTTTTTTCTTTATTGCTTTTTATTTATTTTTGTAATTTGTATGCATATTTTTGTAAAATAAGTGTATTTTTTTAAGTATTGTAGTTTTTTCTCTGTTGCTTTATGTATTTATTTTCCTAATTTGTATGTTTCTTTTTTTATGTTCTAGAACCATTTCTCTTTTAATTTATTTTATTTAATTAATTTATTTATTTTTGTTTTTCTTTGGGTTTCAAGTTCTTGAAAACATTTTTTTTAAATTTTTAGACAAGCGAAATGTATTTTATTATTGTAGTGTTTTCTTTGTTGCTTTTTATTTATTTTCGTATTTTGTATGCATATTTTGGTAAAATAAGTGTATTTTATTAAGTATTGTAGTTTTTTCTTTGTTGCTGTTTATTTATTTTCGAATTTTGTATGCATATTTTTGTAAAATAAGTGTATTTTATTATTGTAGTGTTTTCTTTGTTGTTTTTTATCTATTTTCGTAATTTGTATGCATATTTTTGTAAAACAAGTGTATTTTATTGTAGTTTTTTCTTTGTAGCTTTTTGTAATTATTTTTGTGATTTGTATGCGTATTTTCGTAACATAAACTTTTATTTTCAATGGGTTGGTTTAACATAGTTATTTGTTTACAAAGCACGTACTGAAATTTGCCATGTCGAGTAAATTAATTATAATTTGTATGTTTATTTTATTTATTATTTTTATTATTATAAGTCAGTGTAATAGGTATATCCGCAGGGGATTACTTTAGAGCTGGAAAGACAAAAAACATTAATATTTTCACGAAAAATAAAGAGGTTCTTTTTTTTGGTCTAGCCTCGTATATTTGTAGATCGTCAATTTTTTACATATAGTTTATGTATATTAAAATTTACTCTAAACGTTGTACGAGATTTTTGTAAACAAATTCCGGTTATTGACCTAATGATTGTGTTAATACACATTGAGGAAATTAAAAGTATGAGATAATTATCGTTACTACTTTCTGTCGTTTTTTAACATATTTTCTTCCGATAGAAAATAATAGTAGGTAAATGTATCGTTCCCCTTTTAACTTGTTCATTCGATGTTTTAGAAGTTTTTCGCATTTTGCGGTGTAACTGTAAAAGTATAGGGTATGCTATATAAAAAATGTTTAGAATTTTAAGAAGAATCCAAAAATCAAATCAAATAAAAAAATAGGGTACTAATTTAAAATAAGAAAGTTGGACGATACCCTGACTTTCTCTGAGCCACTCTGTATACATAAAATAGAGCTTTTTTTAAAATTTAATTTGTACCATTCAACTTTTATTTGGGACAATTTTTTCTAATACGTCAAATGAAAATGCTGTTATTCAAAGTATGAAAGAGCAGCAGCAAATTTAAATTTAACCACAAAAAAAAATGTAATGAACGATTTTTTCCTCACAAAGGGTTTGCAGCTGAATATCCGGCCCTATGCTTCATTTTTTCCAAATCCAAATCTCGATATCATCCAAAATTGACGAGATACAGTAAAATCCTTCAAACTGGTTTTAATTTTTAGCGAAAAGTTGCATTTCGCTTGTCTAAAAATTAAAAAAAAATGTTTTCAAGAACCTGAAAGCCAAAGAAATACAAAAATAAAAAAATTAAAAGAAAAATGGTTCAAGAACATAAAAAAAGAAACATACAAATTAGGAAAATGAATACAACAAGCAACAGAGAAAAAACTACAATACTTAATAAAATAAACTTGTTTTACAAAAATATGCATACAAATTACGAAACTAAATAAAAAGCAAGAAAGAAAAACTACAATACTTAATAAATCACATTTGTTTTACAAAATATGCATACAAATTACGAAAATAAATACAAAAGCAACAAAGAAAAAACGACAATAATAAGATACACTTGTTTTACAAAAATATGCATACAAATTACGAAAATAATTAAAAAACAACAAAGAGAAACTACAATACTTAATAAAATACATTTGATTTACAAAACTATGCATACAAATTACGAAAATATATACAAAAGCAACAAACAAAAAACTACAATAATAAAGTACACTTGTTTTACAAAAATATGCATACAAATTACGAAAATAAATAAAAAACAACAAAGAAAAAATTACAATACTTAATAAAATACATTTGTTTTACAAAAATATGCATACAAATTACGAAACTAAATAAAAAGCAACAAAGAAAAACTACAATACTTAATAAAATACATTTGTTTTACAAAAATATGCATACAAATTACGAAAATATATACAAAAGCAACAAACAAAAAACTACAATAATAAAGTACACTTGTTTTACAAAAATATGCATACAAATTACGAAAATAAATAAAAAACAACAAAGAAAAAATTACAATACTTAATAAAATACATTTGTTTTACAAAAATATGCATACAAATTACGAAACTAAATAAAAAGCAACAAAGAAAAACTACAATACTTAATAAAATACATTTGTTTTACAAAAATATGCATACAAATTACGAAACTAAATAAAAAGCAACAAAGAAAAACTACAATACTTAATAAATCACATTTGTTTTACAAAATATGCATACAAATTACGAAAATAATTAAAAAGCAACAAAGAAAAACTACAATACTTAATAAAATACATTTGATTTACAAAACTATGCATACAAATTACGAAAATATATACAAAAGCAACAAACAAAAAACTACAATAATAAAGTACACTTGTTTTACAAAAATATGCATACAAATTACGAAAATAGATAAAAAACAAAAAAGAAAAAATTACAATACTTAATAAAATACATTTGTTTTACAAAAATATGCATACAAATTACGAAACTAAATATAAAGCAACAAAGAAAAACTACAATTTTTCATAAAATACATTTGTTTTACAAAACTATGCATACAAATTACGAAAATAAATACAAAAGCAACAAAGAAAAAACTACAATAATAAAATACACCTGTTTTACAAAATTATACATACAAATTAAGAAAATAAATACAAAAGCAACAAAGAAAATACTACAATTCTTAATAAAATACACTTTGTTACAAAAATATGCATACACATTACAAAACTAAATAAAAAGCAAGAAAGAAAAACTACAATAATAAAATACACTTGTTTTACAAAAATATGCATACAAATTACGAAAATAAATAAAAAGCAACAAAGAAAACACTACAATAATTAAATACACTTATTTTACACAAATATGCATACAAAATACGAAAATAAATAAACAGCAACAAAGAAAAAACTACAATACTTAATAAAATACATTTGTTTTACAAAACTATGCATACAAATTACGAAAATAAATACAAAAGCCACAAAGAAAAAACTACAACAATAAAATACAATTGTTTTACAAAATTATACATATAAATTAAGAAAATAAATACAAAAGCAACAAAGAAAAAACTACAATAATAAAATACAATTGTTTTACAAAATTATACATACAAATTAAGAAAATAAATACAAAAAGCAACAAATAAAATACTACAAAAATAAAACACTTGTTTTACTGTACAAAAAAATATACCGTGAATTTCATTAAGGGAGCATACAAAAATTTGTTGCGAAAGAATTCTTAGTTCCTAACTAATACCGCTAGGGGGCGTAATAGATTATGGTCGTATTAAAAATGGATTTTAATTGGAAATCGCTCTTCCAAAGATTAATGTTCATTAAAACATCAATTAATTAATTAAACATTTATGTGAGTAAAAAATTAAAATTAATGAAAAGTTCTTCATATGTTTGTTTGCTGAATTTAAACAAAAACAAAATCTAAAGCAATTTAACACTTATAACGAAAATAATTAAAATATCTTGGATCCTTTTGTTGCTTTGAATCACCTTTTTTCTAAGTGCGAAAAACCTTTTCTTTAATTGGGAATGAGATATCTGGCTTTTTTTGTCCGAATTCCTTTCGCTCTTACAGATTCGTTTGCCACAGTATACGTAGCAACATTGAAAATATTCAATCAAACCAACTGGAAGTTGTTGAACCGTCTACCGCTAATAATAATGTAAACTGAACCCTGTAATACCAAGAAATAACAAGCATAACACTAACAACCCCACAGTATCTGATTTATTTGTTTTTTGTTGCGCACCAATATGCTGAGTGAGGCGACACAATATTTTTCGGCTTTTGCTTTCTTATTATAAGTTGATTCCGTCTCAAACTTGTTTGTTATTACTGTAGCAGACGGAGGGTTCGAATTTATCGAACAAGGGTGGTGACATACATAATATTTACTACTGTGTTGATACAGGGCAGTGGCGGCTCGTGGGTAATTTAATTAACGCCTTAGATGAAAAGTAGGAAATTATCAAGGTAGAAAAGAACACGTTACAATATGGATTTCGTAAGATAAATCTTCTTTTTTTTTTTAAATGCTCCAATACAATCTTATATGCAACTATGGAAAAGATAATAGACGAATACCTAAGAAGCGAAACTTTAAATAGGAAACCGCTTCACAAAAGGCAATTCGCCTACCAAGCGGGAAAATCTACGATTAATGCCCTGCACTGCTTAGTAAAAGACATCGAGAAGTCATTTAAGGCAAAAGAAGCATCCTTATGTGCCTTTATTGATATAGAGGGTGCTTTTGACAATACCTCACATGAATCCATCAGTAGACCACTAGAAGAGAGGAGTGTCGACTCCTCACTGGTGAAATGGATTCAGGCAATTTTGAAAGACCGTGCCATTACGGCTGAAATAGGAGAAAGTGTCTGTAACAGTGACAGCGGCTAGGGGATGCCCACAAGGCAGTGTATTGCCCCTTTTCTATGGTCACTAGTGCTGGATTATCTCATTTCAAAAATGAATAGGGCAGGCATTCGTCAGAGTAAATACTCATCGACCCAACAATCTGCTTTCTATTCGTTAGGAATGATCTGAACCAATGCAAAGAGACTCCTCGGAAGCCATACCTAAAAAGCTTGCCAAGGAGAATATCATGATTCACGCAGTCGAATGCTTTGATAAAGTCACAAAACACGACCGCAGCCACATCACCAACATTCAAGCTCAAATAGAGTCTCTCCAGAAAGGAAAACATCGCATCACTCGTGCCCACACCCTCCCGAAAGCCAAACTGGGACTCACTTAAAATGCCATGCACAGTTAGAAAGTTGATCATTCTTTTTCTAACTAACATTTCTAAAATTTTAGACAGGCATGGTAAGAGTGCTATAGGACGGTAGTTTGTTGGATCGCTTAAGTCGCCCGCCTTCAATAGGGGCTTCACAAGGGAAACTTTAAGACTTGATGGAAATGTTCCAGTCTCAAAGAGAAGACGTCGCACATATCGTTTATAGCCAATAGAAGCAAGGTGGTGCTATGTACAGAACCCTGCGGAACCCCGCTTTGAAAGTGCACTGTCTAAAGAAATATTAATATTTATTTATAGACTTCTTACTAAATTATATTCGCAGAAAAAATGCATATTTCTATAATATACAATTGATTCAATTTCATCATCATTTTGCGGTTACCCCAATCCATATAATAAGCTGTGCATCATCATATAGCAAAACTAGGTACTTTCCAAACTTTTTATTACCCAGAATTTCGAGACTAAATTGGAATTCAGTAAGAAGGAAGTTTGTGGTTCGATTCATTTTCTCTTAATTTTTTCAGAATGCTGCTTGACCTCTTTACGTGTCAAATACTTTCCTTTGTTGGCCCTATTGTCATTGGGGCTTGTAACAAAGTGATGAGGTGTGGTTTGGAATGATGTGGAAACAGTAACAATCAGTTAAGCGAGCTTAATGGCAGAACACACACATATACCCACCAGCGGCGTAGATAACTAGGTTAGTTATGCTCTTCGATCATTTATTCATTCAAAAAGGCTACTAGAATTTTTTCCATATGATTTTTATTTAAGTTTAGGAAGCAAATATTTTTTTTATTTTGACCCTTTTTTTAGACTATTTTCGAACGCCTGTGTGGACCAATTCTTTTATGTAACATTTTTTAGGTTATATTCTATCACAACTATGAAAAATTATTCCATATTTCGAATAAGTTTAGGAAATATATATTTTTAATGTTTTGACCCCTTTTTCACTATTGACGAACGCCTATGAAAGTCACATTTTATAGGTTATATTATATTAAAGCTATAAATAATTAGTTAATATTTCTGCTATGTTTAAGAAGTACGTTTTTTTAAATATTTTTTGCCCCATTTTAAACTATTTTTGAACGCCAATGTGGTCTAATATTTTATGTTCAATATTTTAGGTTATATTCAATTAAATGCGTAAAAAATTATGCAGTATTTCGGATAAGTTTAAGAACTATGAATTTTTTTAATTTTTAAACCCTCTTTTAAACCCCTTGCCTACGCTTAATGTTTCCCAAAATCTAATCAGCTTCTTGCCATGTCCTATAGTATGTTTGTACCAAATTTGGTTAAAATCTGTTAAGCGGTTTTTGCGTTTTCGTGCATACAGACAGACAGACAGACAGAAAGGTTTTAATTGATTGTGCTTGTGCTGTGAGTGGATGTCAAAAAGCAACTCCGCCTCATTTAACATTTATTTTATAGGTTATATTCTATCAAAGCTATAAATAACTAGTTAATATTTCTGCTATGTTTTAGAAATACGTTTTTTTTAAATCTATTTTACCCCATTTTACACTATTTTCGAACGCCAATGTGGTCTAATATATTATATTCAATATTTTAGGTTATACTCAATTAAATGCATAAAAAATTATGCAGTATTTCGGATAAGTTTAAGAACTATGAATTTTTTTAATTTTTGAACCCTCTTTTAGACCCCTTGCCTACGTTCAATGTTTCCCAAAATCTAATCAGCTCCTTGCCATGTCCAATAGTATTTTTGTACCAAATTTGGTTAAAATCTGTTAAGTGGTTTTTGCGTTTTCGTTGATACAGACAAACAGACAGACAGACAGACATTTTTTTAATCACATTGACGTCCGAAAAATTGAAATGTATCATAAAAAACTTGCTTACATAGGCGTTCTTAAATAGTGGAAAAGGGGTCAAAATAAAATAATATTCCCTATATATAAACTACCTTTTTTGAAAAAAAAAAAATGGTTACGCCTCTGCGTACCTTCCTCTAATACAACAGAAATGTAAAGAACCCAAAAGGTGAAATAATAACCAACAATGAAAGTTTCAACCACACCGCAATCCAGTCATTAACCACAGCAAATAATGCATCATGACAAAACGAAATAAATATTATTTGAAAAAAAAAAAAATAACAAAAAAACCGAACGTACAACATTGTCCATGTCTCCGTGTTGTGGGAGTGTTTTTAATCGAAATTTTATTAATGAAAATCCATACGAGGGGCGTTACAATTATTATTATTATTGTCATTAATTTTTAATTGTTTTTAATGGTTTAATTGAATATAAAAAAAAAACAGACAATTCCAAATAATTATTTGGCTTTTAATGCTGTAATTGAATGATTATCATTGTTTTCATTTAATGATTTATTAGTTTTTGTAGGGCAATGTCCTATTAATTGATGTTTAATATTTTGGCTTTTTGTTGCAGAAGAATTCATTGATTATTTAGGTGTATACAGGATGGTCAACTTAAACAAGGTCTCCCGTGATTTGTTCTTTCTTTTCGTTAATAATATTCTCTTACAAGTGCATCATATAACGTGTGTAATTTTAAAAACTATAAAAACTATTTGGAAGATATTTGGAGATCATAGATAATATGTCTCATAGTGACGCCAAGGACATTTATGGTTTTAGTAACTCTCTTATTAAAAAAATTAAATATGGCCTAATAAGACCATTAGCCATAATTATCAATAAATGTTTTGATCTTCAAGAATTTCCAAGTAAGTTAAAATTAACCAAAGTGACACCTGTTCACAAGAAAGGAGATCCGGGAAAGGTAAACAATTATTATTATACCAATCCTCTCGAAGCCAATAGAGCTTGCTTTTAATAATAGACTATATAGTTTTCTGCATAAGTATAAACTGCTTTCAGACACACAGTATGAATATCGAAAGCAAAGATCTACCAAGCAGGCATTGATGAGGTTAGTGCAGTCTATAGTGGGTGCAATGGAACAAGGACACATTCTGACGGCTGTATTTTGCGATCTTTCTAGAGCATTTGACTGCGTTTCTCATGCGATTCTCTTAAAGAAACTTCCCCTATATGGAATTAGAGCAAATGCTCTTAATTTCATAAGATCTTACTTGAGTGATCGACATCAGTTAGTTGACTATATGGGAGAGAGGTCTGAAGTAAGGCCTGTGACAACCGGAGTACCCCAGGGCTCAATTCTTGGTCCACTTTTATTTATTACATATGTCAACGACTTATCATCTTATTTGAAGGATACTCAAGTAATTCAGTATGCAGACAACACCACAATTTACCAGGCTTCCGAGGATTTTAATAACATAATCCAAACCAAATTAAAGAGTGCTGATAATTGGTTTGCCTCTAACAGACTGTCTCATAACTTCTCGAAAATGGAGAGGATTGATTTTACACTAAGCGAAAACAATACTTATAAGTTTCTTGGAGTAATTGTAGACCCAAAATTGACATGGAAAGATCAGATCGCTTGCCTTGCCAAAAAACTGTACAGTATGGTTTATCTCTTGCGAAAACTATCTACTACATGTTCACGAGAAGTCTTGCGTTGCGCATATATGGGATACTTTCATGGCCTGATTAGTTATAGCGTTCTGTTTTGGGGCAAGGCACCGCAATGGCAAATTATCTTTAAAATTCAAAAGGCGGCTGTACGCGTAATGGATAAGGCTGGATATAGAGAGCCATGCAAACCCTTCTTTGAAAAATTAAATATTCTAACAGTTCCTGCTCTGTATATTTGGCAGTGCGTTTTTTATATTAGGGAAAATCTCAATACTTTAATAAGTCATGAGGATCTACACTGTTATGAAACGCGGCATAAGATAAACCTGTGTCTGCCCCGGCACAAATTAGCTTTGACAGATCGACAGTTTCAGGTTATGGCCGTTAGGTTCTATATTATTCTCTTTTTTGGAGACACATATTTTGATTCTAACCTCCTGAATGGACCCTGTATAAATGATTTCCATAATATATAAATTTAGTACCCCTATGAAATTAAATTTTTTTAATTTAATGATTTACTGTAGGATATTTACTCTATTACTATGTCTATTGAATGTGGGAACTACTTTAAGATTTTTTATTTTATACCGAATGTCCCAGAATTAATTGTACACAGCAGATTTCTTGATAATAACCGATATACAGGGTTGCCAAAGTGGTATAATATCGTTTTTCCCAAAAAACCAATGATTTTTGGCGTGGGATTACATTATTATGTTTGGGGGGTTTTCGGGAGCGAGGAATTTGAATTTGTTGATAGTTTTGTTGTGAATTGTAGAGGGCGCTCTCTGCCGCACTCTGATTACATATAAACAAGTGTAACTTCTGCTGCCAAAGCCACGAAGTAGGATTGGGTTGGGTTGCACTACATACGCGTCAGAATCTTGTGACTTTGAAATGTATTGCAATTTGACCTTATGTCGGTTCATAATAATAGCTCACATGATAAAATATGTAGCACATATACAGGGTGCGCTAGGACGCCCGATATTTTGTTACATTTCATTTTTTTGACCGATATGCCCAATAAAACCTTAGTCTTGGAAGGTTCTTCAATTTCAACTTCAAAAAAGCTCTAAAATGTCGCCATCTGCGTTGAATTAGTCAGCATCCATACAACATCAACCGCTACATCCTACAGCCTCCAGTTAAACAACAATACGACATCATCTCTAAGGCTAAGCAAAGCAACGCAAAGCTACGCCAGGCAAGTTTAAGCAACGCAACGCAAAGCTATGCAAAGCAACGCAAGTTGACCAATGCGAGGCTATTCAAGGATACGCAAGGCAAGGTTACGCAAGGCCAGTACACGCATCGTAACGCAACGCAACTCAACGCAACGCTATACAAGACATTGGAAAGCTACGCAAGGCAATTCATCTCCAGGCTACGCAAGGCCACTCAATACAACGCAAGGCCACGCAAGGCAACGCAAAGCTACGCCAGGCAAGTCAAGGCAAAACAACGCAAAGCGACGCAAGGCAACGCAAGTTGACCAATGCGAGACTATACAAGGTTACGCAAGGCAAGGTTACGTACGGCCAGGACACGCATCGTAACGCAACGCCACTCAACGCAAGGCTATACAAGACAATGGAAAGCTACGCAAGGCAATTCAACTCCAGGCTACTTAAGGCTAAGCAAAGCAACGCCAGGCAGGTCAAGGCAACGGAAGGCTATTCAAGGCAAGGCAAGTCAACGCAAGGGTACCCTATGAAATGCAACGCAACTCTACGCAAGACAACGGAAAACTACGCAGGGCAACGCAACATAAGGCAACACAACACAAGTTACGCAACGCAAGACTAGTATACACAATGCAAGGCAACGAAAATCCACGCAAGGCTACGAAAGACAACGCAAGGTTACGCAGTGCAACGCAAATCAAGCTTACGCAAGGCAAGACAACGCTACGCTCATGTTGCGTGGCCTTGTGTATCCTTGAGTTCCCTTGCCTTGCGTTGCCTTGCGTACCTTGCCTTGCGTGTCTTCTGTTGCCTCGCTTTGCGTAGCCTTGCGTTACTAGCCTTGCCTTGTGTTAAGTTGCCTTGCGTAGCCTTGCGTTCCTTTGTCCTGTGTTGCCTGGCGTTGCGTTGTCTTGTGTAGCCTTGCCTTGGGTTAAGTTGCCTTGCGTAGCCTTGCGTTGCCTTGTGCTGTGTTGCCTGGCGTTGCGTTGTCTTGTGTAGCCTTGCCTTGTCATGCGTACCTTGTCTTCCGTAGCTTTGCGTTGTGTTGTCTTTCGTTGCGTTACATTGCCTTGAGTAGCCTTGCGTTGCATTTCGTAGCCTTACCTTGTGTACCTTGCTCTGCTTAGCCTTGCCCTGCGTAGCCTACTGTTACCTTGCGTTAATTGTCTTGCGTAACGTAGGATTGTCTTGCGTAGCGTTGTGTTATCTTGCGTACCATGTCTTGCGTTGCCTTGCGTTGTGTCGTCTTGCGTCGCATTACATTGCCTTGAGTAGCCTTACCTTGCGTTGCTTTCCGTTGTGTTGTCTTTCGTTGCGTTGCCTTGCGTTGTGTCGTCTTGCGTTACGTTACATTGCCTTGAGTAGCCTTGCGTTGCATTTCGTAGCCTTACCTTGTGTGCCTTGCTCTGCTTAGCTTTGCCCTGCGTAGCCTAGTGTTGCCTTGCGTTATATTGTCTTGCGTAGCGTAGGATTGTCTTGCGTAGCGTTGCGTTATCTTGCGTACCTTGTCTTGCGTTGCTTTGCGTTGCCTTGCGTTGTGTTGTCTTTCGTTGCGTTGCCTTGCGTTGTGTTGTCTTTCGTTGCGTTGCCTTGTGTAGAGTAGGCTTGCGTTGCATTTCGTAGCCTTACCTTGTGTGCCGTGCTCTGTTTAGTCTTGCCCTGCGTAGCGTAGTGTTGCCTTGCGTTATATTGTCTTGCGTAGCGTTGGGTTGTCTTGCGTAGCGTTGCGTTATCTTGCGTACCTTGTCTTGCGTTGCTTTGCGTTGCCTTGAGTTGTGTTGTCTTTCGTTGCGTTGCCTTGCGTTGTCTTTCGTTGCGTTGCCTTGCGTTGTGTTGTCTTTCGTTGCGTTGCCTTGTGTAGAGTAGGCTTGCGTTGCATTTCGTAGCCTTACCTTGTGTGCCGTGCTCTGTTTAGTCTTGCCCTGCGTAGCGTAGTGTTGCCTTGCGTTATATTGTCTTGCGTAGCGTTGGGTTGTCTTGCGTAGCGTTGCGTTATCTTGCGTACCTTTTCTTGCGTTGCTTTGCGTAACTCAACTTCAGTCAACTTTTCGCCAAAACTAGAGTTTGATAGAAAAATACATGCTTTCCGAGAATTTTGAAGAGGTCCAAAAAGCAAAAGAAATTTTGTATTGAACTTGTTTAAATCACAATAAATTGTTACATGGCCTAGATTGATTGAATTTAACTTTTTTTATTACGGTATAAAATAGGATGACACATATCTTCGCCCCTTATAACAATTTTATTAGGTTTTATGAGCATTTCTCTCATTCTATATGTTGTCCATTTCCGCTACTCCCTTATTATTATCATTGTCAGACATTTACTTATGGATTATACGCTGTGCTATTTGACCCTCATTTCAGTTTAATAAATCACCCTTTCAGACTGACATACTAAACCGGGGTTGTGTATTGTGTGCATTCATTAATTTTAATTATAATATCTACATCACATACCAAAATAAGGAGTATTTTTGTTATATGAAGCCTGAGGACAGTGAGTTATACGTATTGTATACACAGGGGCGGATTTTAGTAAGAGCTGCAATCATCTTTTTGCTTGGAAAAATTGAGGAATTTAAAATTATTACTTTTACACTTAAATATGGAGAGCTAGAGAGTATTTTTAAAGTAATTTTCGTAAAATATTCATGCACGAAAGAAAATTCCTCTGTATTCTTCGACGATAGCGCCCCTAATCGCTTGAGCTAAATTTTGGGCTATGAGTTTGGGATAGTCCTAGGTTGAACCCATTAGATTTTGGTTGAAATCCCTATGGATCGGGAAAGTAAAAAACATATTGAATTATCGTTTGTTTAAATAAATTTTTTGCAAAACCGCGGGACCAAAATTTCACACTTTGCCACTGATTATACAGAGTCATTCCGGAGGTATAAAAAATTGAGAGAGTCGTAACAAGAAAAATAATTTCATTTACTCTTGATAGACGCAAAAACCATAATTTTTACCTCAAGATAATGGAAATGTTAACAATACAACACGAAACCAATAAATCATTGAACGGTTATACGCGTTCATAATATATAGGAAAAGTATCAAGTATCAAGAAATGTTACTCAGTACCTGCAATGCATATACAATCGCTGTAACGGAAAAAATTATTTTATACGAGTATTTATTTTAGACGCAACGTATGGCGAGTTAAAGACAATAAAAATCCATTCTATTTCAATAAAATTATGATTTATAATGGCTTTTATAATATTTTAATAGACCCAGGTGTTCAATATATCAAATAGCTTCAATGTCTGTTTTTCATATTTAGATTTTGATAAATAAATATTTGGTAACACGGAGAGAAGCGAAGATTCTTATAACAATAAAACGACGTCAGCTCCACAAAATAAACATGAATATATTATTTAATTTAAGGACAAGGCAAGGGGTAGTGGGTGTTTTTTTCTACCCAATTTCGACGCCACTGGAAAAAGTATGGTTTTAAGTTAGCCATGTGAACCGAAGTATTGCTTAAGTTAACTTAAACAAAAAAATGGAAGATGAAGATCAACATAAACTGTAAAAATGTTCCATTGCAAATAATAATAATTCTGGATCATAGCCAATGCCAAGGCATAAAGTCCTTGAATGAATTCCTGCTATAATGCAAAATTGTAATAAGTTCGGGAAATATACAAATGTGTGGTTTGGTTTATTTTAGCGTTTATGTATTTTTCAAATAGAATTCACATTATTTTATAAATACACACACACATTTGTATTGGTTGGATATTTCGCACTTATGATGTAAGATTTGATATTTGGGTTAAGCGTTTGCATAAGTAGTATCATGTTTATTATTGACAGATTGATTTTAGACTTTTTAATACAATTTAATGGAAATAGTTGTTGAAAGTTTTTAACCGACTTCAAAAAAAAGAGGTAGTTCTATGTTTGACTGATATGTATGTATTTTTATAGTTTATAATTAAATTTTGAAAAATATTTATGCAGTCCTTCATTTCATGACACCAAAAACCGTAAAAATGACCTCAGTTCAAAGGTTTTTATATGTATATACACTGTGTCCAAAAGTAAACTAACTTTAGCCGTTTTCGATTTTGTGCGATTTTAGTTTTTATTTATTTGTGACATTATTACATTAATTTGAAAACGCTATCTTATTGACCTCAAAAAGTAATAATAAGAAAGTGCTTTTAACTTTTTTATATCAGTAAAAATAATGTCAGAAATAAATAAAAACTAAAATCGCAAAAAACAGTTTTTTTCAAAAATTCTCGAAAATGGCTTTTCAAAAACGAAACGTCGTAGTGAAAATTTGAAAACGCTATATTATTGTCCTCAAAAAGTAACAATAAGAAAGTGCTTTTAATTTTTTTATATCTGTAAAAATAATGTCAGAAATAAATAAAAACTAAAATCGCAAAAAACAGTTTTTTTCAAAAATTCTCGAAAATGGTTTTTCAAAAACGAAACGTCGTAGTGAAAATTTGAAAACGCTAAATTATTGTCCTCAAAAAGTAACAACAAGAAAGTGCTTTTAATTTTTTTATATCCGTAAAAATAATGTCAGAAATAAATAAAAACTAAAATGGGAAAAAACAGTTTTTTCAAAAATTCTCGAAAATGGTTTTTCAAAAACAAATTGTTGTAGTGAAAATTTGAAAACGCTATCTTATTGTCCTGAAAAAGTAACAATAAGAAAGTGCTTTTAATTTTTTTATATCGGTAAAAATAATGTCTGAAATAAATAAAAACTAAAATCGCAAAAAACAGTTTTTCCAAAAATTCTCGAAAATGGTTTTTCAAAAACGAAACGTCCTAGTGAAAATTTGAAAACGCTATCTTATTGTCCTCAAAAAGTAACTATAAGAAAGTGCCTTTAATTTTTTTATATCTGTAAAAATAATGTGAGAAATAAATAAAAACTAAAATGGGAAAAAACAGTTTTTTTCAAAAATTCTCGAAAATGATTTTTCAAAAACGAAACGTCGTAGTGAAAATTTTAAAACGCTATCTTATTGTCCTCAAAAAGTAACTATAAGAAAGTGCTTTTAACTTTTTTATATCAGTAAAAATAATGTCAGAAATAAATAAAAACTAAAATCGCAAAAAACAGTTTTTTCAAAAATTCTCGAAAATGGTTTTTCAAAAACGAAGCGTCGTAGTGAAAATTTGGAAACGCTATTTTATTGTCCTCAAAAAGTAACAATAAGAAAGTGCTTTTAATTTTTTTATATCCGTAAAAATAATGTCAGAAATAAATAAAAACTAAAATCGCAAAAAACAGTTTTTTTCAAAAATTCTCGAAAATGGTTTTTCAAAAACGAAACGTCGTAGTGAAAATTTGAAAACGCTAAATTATTGTCCTCAAAAAGTAACAACAAGAAAGTGCTTTTAATTTTTTTATATCCGTAAAAATAATGTCAGAAATAAATAAAAACTAAAATGGGAAAAAACAGTTTTTTCAAAAATTCTCGAAAATGGTTTTTCAAAAACAAATTGTTGTAGTGAAAATTTGAAAACGCTATCTTATTGTCCTGAAAAAGTAACAATAAGAAAGTGCTTTTAATTTTTTTATATCGGTAAAAATAATGTCAGAAATAAATAAAAACTAAAATCGCAAAAAACAGTTTTTCCAAAAATTCTCGAAAATGGTTTTTCAAAAACGAAACGTCCTAGTGAAAATTTGAAAACGCTATCTTATTGTCCTCAAAAAGTAACTATAAGAAAGTGCCTTTAATTTTTTTATATCTGTAAAAATAATGTGAGAAATAAATAAAAACTAAAATGGGAAAAAACAGTTTTTTTCAAAAATTCTCGAAAATGATTTTTCAAAAACGAAACGTCGTAGTGAAAATTTTAAAACGCTATCTTATTGTCCTCAAAAAGTAACTATAAGAAAGTGCTTTTAACTTTTTTATATCAGTAAAAATAATGTCAGAAATAAATAAAAACTAAAATCGCAAAAAACAGTTTTTTCAAAAATTCTCGAAAATGGTTTTTCAAAAACGAAGCGTCGTAGTGAAAATTTGGAAACGCTATTTTATTGTCCTCAAAAAGTAACAATAAGAAAGTGCTTTTAATTTTTTTATATCCGTAAAAATAATGTCAGAAATAAATAAAAACTAAAATCGCAAAAAACAGTTTTTTTCAAAAATTCTCGAAAATGGTTTTTCAAAAACGAAACGTCGTAGTGAAAATTTGAAAACGCTAAATTATTGTCCTCAAAAAGTAACAACAAGAAAGTGCTTTTAATTTTTTTATATCCGTAAAAATAATGTCAGAAATAAATAAAAACTAAAATGGGAAAAAACAGTTTTTTCAAAAATTCTCGAAAATGGTTTTTCAAAAACAAATTGTTGTAGTGAAAATTTGAAAACGCTATCTTATTGTCCTGAAAAAGTAACAATAAGAAAGTGCTTTTAATTTTTTTATATCGGTAAAAATAATGTCAGAAATAATTAAAAACTAAAATCGCAAAAAACAGTTTTTTCAAAAATTCTCGAAAATGGTTTTTCAAAAACGAAACGTCCTAGTGAAAATTTGAAAACGCTATCTTATTGTCCTCAAAAAGTAACTATAAGAAAGTGCCTTTAATTTTTTTATATCTGTAAAAATAATGTGAGAAATAAATAAAAACTAAAATGGGAAAAAACAGTTTTTTTCAAAAATTCTCGAAAATGATTTTTCAAAAACGAAACGTCGTAGTGAAAATTTGAAAACGCTATCTTATTGTCCTCAAAAAGTAACTATAAGAAAGTGCTTTTAACTTTTTTATATCAGTAAAAATAATGTCAGAAATAAATAAAAACTAAAATCGCAAAAAACAGTTTTTTTCAAAAATTCTCGAAAATAGTTTTTCAAAAACGAAACGTCGTAGTTAAAATTTGAAAACGCTATCCTATTGTCCTCAAAAAGTAACAATGAGAAAGTGCGCTTCATTTTTTTATATCTGTAAAAATAATGTCAGAAATAAATAAAAACTAAAATCGTAAAAAACAGTTTTTTCAAAATGATTTTTTAGAAAATGATGTTCTAGAAAACAGGCGATATCTCGGCGATTCCTTATCCGATTGAAGTCTAATTATGCTCACTGAAAAGGCAATTGATACTTTTCTTCTAAAGTGCTAACAAACCTTCACTATATTTTAACAGCTCCCCGCTAGGTGGCGCCGAATATATAATATGACTGATGTTTTTTTTGTTTATAAGTGTTTTTTGGTATATCAATTTAATTATTTATTTATATTTCTTGTTGTTATAGTATGCTATAAGAAGTTTTTGCGCGTTTTCAAAAATATCCTATCGAATTTGCGAACAAATTTAACAGTTGCCTATAGATACTTTTGACTTCTGGAATTCATATTATTAACAGCAAAATATATCTAAAAATCTCACAACTAGATATTAAGTGTTATATATATTCGTAAAGAGAATTTTATTTATTACAAGAAAATGTAAAAGTATACGGGGTGTTCCATAAACAAAAAAAAAATAATTGTTGCAGCTAATTTACGAATAGCCCTGTATAGACACAATTCAGATCAGCTTCTTCTACATAAAAAAGTGCTATGGAAAAGTTTTTTCGGAAACAAATTATCTAGAAGAACAAAAAAGTTATAGACCGAAAACGAAATCGGCGAAATCTGTTTTCATCATCGCGTTTGGGTCACCCTGTACATAATCGTAATCAGTGGTATTGTTAACACTAAGTTTCTGACAAAATAGATAAATTCGTTGGAAATCCTCATGCCATGTAACGTTTTACTTTGTTTTGACAACACAAAGACCTAATAATAAACTGAATCTGGGCATTGACCTGTCTTGACGGTCTCTTCGTGACTCTTATTTGCTCTTGCTTTCTACAAAATATTTTATACGTATAAAATAGGTGCATTATACGTAGAAATACTGGCTGTAACACTTTTAGTTAGTTACTGTCCTGTCAGGACATAGTTGCACTCATGATCAAAATATATGTTTACCACCAAACAATCGGTTTTCCAAAGACTTGTGTATAAGGTGGCACATTGAAAATACTCTTTTTTATTAAGCATCTGCTTGATCATCTATATATCTGACTAGTTGGATACTTTTCGAATTGAAGGATTAGGATTTATAGTAATTTTGCTCTAATCCTAATGAGAACAATGAGAATGTGCTTTTCATTTTTTTTATATCTGTAAAAATAATTTTAGAATTAAATAAAAACCTAACTCGCAAAAAACAGTTTGTTCAAAAATTCTCGAAAATGATTTTTCAAAAACGAAACGTCGGTAGTGAAAATTTGAAAACGCCATCTTATTGTCCTCAAAAAGTAACAATGAGAAAGTGCTTTTCATTTTTTTATATCTGTTAAGAAAATTCTAGAATTAAATAAAAACTTAAATCGCAAAAAACAGTTTTTTTCAAAAATTCTCGAAAATGGTTTTTAAAAAACAAAACGTCGTAGTGAAAATTTGAAAACGCTATCTTATTGTCCTCAAAAAGTAACAATAAGAAAGTGCTTTTCATTTTTTTATATCTGTAAAAATAATGTCAGAAAAAAATATAAACTAAAATCACAAAAAACAGTTTTTTTCAAAAATTCTCGAAAATGGTTTTTCAAAAACGAAACTTCGTAGTGAAAATTTGAAAACGCTATCTTATTGTCCTCAAAAAGTAACAATGAGAAAGTGCTTTTCATTTTTATATATCTGTAAAAATAATTAAATAAAAACTAAAATCGCAAAAAACAGTTTTTTCAAAAATTCTCGAAAATGTGGGCTAAAAATTATTACTTTCCAAAATTTTTTAATATGCTACCTGAAGAGGTTAGGGAGATGTTCAAGCCAGTCAAGTCAAAACTAATAGTTTATTTAGTATAGAAACATTTCTACTCGTTTGATGAATTTTTTGTTAGTAATTTAACTCTTTGATAATGGTTTGATGTTGATTATTATTGTCTTATGTAGTTTTTTGACTTGTGTACAAAAACGTACATTATAACTCGGCTCTTCCTGCCTTTATCTCAAAAAAGTATCGAACAATTACATTAATTCTTGATATTATACAGATAAAATATTTTAAGCTGATGAGAATGATATGTCACGAGACAGGGGATGACATTTGAAACTATAAAAATCACATGGTTGATTGTGAAGGGGTGGAAAATAAAATTCAACTAACAATGTGGCAAATTTTAAAATAAAAGCACGCTATGTGCTACAATGTCCCGTCACATACTTTGACTTCTCTGTTCTAATTAAAAAATAGTGATCTAAAAGGAAAACTGTAAATAACTATTTACTGAATAGAAATTCCTTAATGGTTGCGTTATTTTTAACAGGTCCCTACTTTTTTTTTTGTATACTAAGCACTTCCGGATGCATTGTATATTTATTTAAATAGATATAGTCTTGAAGTACATCTACGAATACAAAACAACATTTTTCTAATAATTTTCTTTCTTATCCTTGAACCATAATAGTTATTTTTGTGCAATATACTTTTTTCTACGTAACAAAACCTTGATCCTCATCACCCTGTATCAGTGGCGACTCGTCAGGGCAGGCAGTGCCTACTCAGATTTGATTTCAGAGAATGTGAAAACTGCTCTAGTTTCAGTTATTTGTTATATTACCCTGGGATTAAAGAGTTTGAGTTCCTATTAGATGCATCAATGAGACGCCACTGCTCACAACAACAATATAGCAGTGATAATGTCATACCTATCCCGCTTGTAGATTAGAATAAACTGTATGCCTCTACTGTTAACCTTTAACCGCTCAGTCTAAACTAAACGCAGGCACCTAGCCACCTGCCTGCTTCCTCTTAATATACACGCATATTATAGCATATAGAGATTGTAGATTGATTTTCGGAGTCGTTTAGGCGGTTTGGCCTCCCCTCACTTCGACCTGCAGAAGATCTTTTGTGAATGACTCTAATCTATGAATTGCCCACTTTTCATAAAGTTGATGATTTCTCTGGGGGCTAAATTGCTTGCCTCGTCGAGTGTTATGCCATGCATTCGCAGAGCACGTGTTCTGTTGTCTCTGTTGCGTCTTCGCAAAACCGACAAGTGTCGTCCTCGGTTAGGCCCATCTTTTTGAGATGGTACTTCACTGGGTGGTGTCCCGTGAAAAGGCCTGTAATTCGCCTTAGGTCGCTTCTCTCCAGTTGGATAAGCTTCCTCCTGCGTCCTCTTTTGCAAGTTGGTCCGCCGCTTCGTTCCCCTCTATGCCTTCATGTCCTGGCACCCATGTCAGAGTAATCTTTTTCCCCTGAGCTGCCAGTTGCTTTAATAAAAAAGACAACATGGTAGCCCAAAAGAAACAGAAAAAAGCTATCGAAAGCATCAACAGTCGATTGGCGCTTTATATGAAATCAGGCAAATTTTGTTTAGGATACAAACAGACTCTAAAAACTCTACGACAGGGTAAAGCTAAATTGATCATCATAGCCAACAATACTCCACCATTAAGAAAGTCCGAAATTGAATATTATGCTATGTTAGCCAAAACCAGTATCCACCATTACACTAGTAACAATGTAGAATTGGGCACTGCTTGCGGAAAATACTTCAGGGTATGAGCAATGTGAATCACGGATCCAGGCGATGCTGATATCATTCGATATATGCCAGCAGGTGATGGTCAGGTAGGATTTAATCATATTTTAAGATATTTTGTTTATACAGACTATTTCAATAAATATTGTGATTGTTTTATAGATCTTCTTCTTAATAAAGTGATTTTCGATGATTAATATTTGTTTTTGTTCTCTAATTCCGAAATATAAAAGGCAACTCTAGTATATTACACAACTGAGAGTTAAAAATCTTAATTCTTGGGCCGTTAACCTCATAATTATTACACTATCAAGCTGTAAAAATGAGGTCACTGTAAAAAAGAGTCTACCTAAAATATGTTGCAAAATCTTACTATTACTCTTGTTTGTATGTTTGAACATAATCTAAACTTGTAAATCCTTCAAGGCTCTGATTAAATGTAGATAAAAAAAAATACACACAAAGCATGGATAAAAGTTAGTTTCAATATTTGTTGGAATATTGCATTTTTATTTTGTTTTCTCATTACCTACATGGTAGATACTTAATAGTTGATGGTTTTGTTTACATTTTGTTTGAAAGTTTGATGAACTTTAATCGGAAAGCTTGTTACATTATGTTAAACAATATTAAACAATGACGTTTTTTTTTTTGATTAGGCCAAGGCAGAGAAATCATCATGACACCTAGGGAGTTCCTTACCACTTCCCTAGGTAGTGTGTGACTCTAACTCAAACTAAAACTCTGCCTTATCTTTGTAGTATGGCTCGGGAACCCTCCCTTTTCCATGTCCTCGCTTGATTGTCCTCTGTTGCTGTTGTCTTCTGATGTTGATTGTCGTCTGTTACTGTTGTCCTCTGTTGGTGGTGCCTAGAAACACCTGAAACATACCTTTAGATGAGTATACCTGACCTGAAAGAAACAATATTAATTGGTGTCCTAATCCTGTGGGTTCCTTCGTCAGAGTTGACTCCTCGGTCTCCGGTATATGTCTTCTACGTTGTAGTTGACTGCTTCGCGAATGGTCAGATTTAGAAGACCTCACATTCCACCTCGATTCAGTGGAACAATTAGAAACAGCGACCATGCACTTAAACAATATAATTGTAAGTGCCCACGAAAATAGTTGCCCTGTAAAACAAAAAGAAACTAAACGAGACGTACCTTGGTGGAACAGGGAGTTAGCTAAGCTGAGAGTTGAGGCTCGGAAAGCTGAAACCCGAGCAAGGCAATCTGGAAACCGAGAGGTATAGGAGAATCCTTACGGAATACAATAAAGAACTACGGAAAGCGAAGAGGAAATCTTGGAGACAGTTTTGTGAAGAGGTCAATGAACTTGCCCCCGCACAGCGACTGCAGAAAGTCCTATCGAAGAATCACTCCAATGGCATAGGATTACTCAAAGATCCAAATGGCCAATTTACTAATGATCGATCGGAAAGTCTTAGAGTCCTATTATAAACTCACTTTCCAGGGTCGCGAATCTGTGAACGAACTCATAGCGCTTATTCTGCATTTTACCAATGCAAATTCCATACATGCGTCGTCGCTGTATTTCCGTGTTGTCTCCAGTAGTCGCTCTAGTCCTTGTTTTGTTCCTGATATTAGCTTAATGTCATCCATATATTCCAAGTGATCAATGGTCAGTCCATTTTAAAATTCGTAACCCGTTTTGTGGAGAGTGGGGCCAGTGTTAGGCAGAACCATAAGGCACTAAGAGCGTCTACCTGGAAGATGCCTCTTTTTATATGGACTTGCCCGATGTTATTTTGTTTTATCTGTAGGTTTGTTTTCCAAGTGAGCATTATGTGTTTCAGGAAATTAATTATTAAGGGGTCTATTTAAAGTTTGCTAACGAAAAGTTTTCCAAAATTTTATTAATGCTGTGTACTAAGGACCAGTTTTGTCCTAAAATTTTCAAACTCGAATTTCTTGAAAATCTTGAAGTTTTCCGAGAAAAAACAAGTATGCTTTTTTATGTAGAAAACTTTATTTTACCACATTTTTGACACAAATGGAATAAAAGTCACAAGGAAAAAAAGTTAGGTTATAATTAAGGCAAGGCTCCCCCCGTTTACCCGCCTATGGTCATCATTTTTTATACAATTTCATGTGAGTTTACGACATTTAACTAGCTGAATAAAATATGCTACATTTGATTAATCCATCTCTACTCGTTTCGAAAATATTTCAAAAAAACCGTCCTCAGGCAGTCATCTGTAACACCCTGTATCTTTGTAAATAAGGACTTTTCGAAAAATTACAATTTAGGTTTTTTTCATGTTTCCAATTCGCTCACAAATTTTGGCCAGCTTTTTTTAGAAACCTTACCCCTGTTGGCGTAAGCCTAAATACGATAAGTTAGAAATATTAAATTGACTAGGTGGTGTTAAACTACATTCACTATCACTGTTTTTGTCTTTTGAAATTAGCGAAATACTTAATTATCATTATCAATCCTTATAAAATGTGATGTCTTTGTCGAAAATCTGCAAAAAATTGGCAAAAGTAAGGGTAAAGAATGTACCGATTCTCTCCTTTTTGAGGTAAATTGTTGCGTTCGACGATGTAGCCAGAATTTTTATTTATTAAGACGGTTCTAAAATAGGTGGTGAAATTTTGTGAGCGGATTGGGGACAGACAGAATTCAAAAAAAAAATCAAAAAAATATTCAAAATAAAAAAAATTCAAAAAAAAAATAAAAAAAAAACTCAAAAAAATGAAGGAAAAATAAACAAAAATCAAAAAAAAAATAAAAAAGAAAATAAAAAAAAAAAACAAAAATCAAAAAAACAAGTATTGCCAGAGCTGGCGCCGGAAAAAAATTAAAAAAATTCAAAAAAAAAATAAAAAAAAAACTCAATAAAATGAAGGAAAAATAAAAAAAAATCAAAAAAAATTCAAAAAAAAAAATAAAAAAAAACTCAAAAAAATGAAGGAAAAATAAAAAAAAATCAAAAAAAAAAATAAAAAAGAAAATAAAAAAAAAACAAAAAATAACAAAAATCAAAAAAACAAGTATTGCCAGAGCTGGCGCCGGAAAAAAATCAAAAAAATATTCAAAATTAAAAAAATTCAAAAAAAAAATAAAAAAAAACTCAAAAAAATGAAGGAAAAATAAAAAAAAATAAAAAAATAAAAAAAACAAAAAATAAAAGAAAAATAAAAAAAATCAAAAAAACAAGTATTGCCAGAGCTGGCGCCGGAAAAAAATCAAAAAAATATTCAAAATTAAAAAAATTCAAAAAAAAAATAAAAAAAAAACAAAAAATGAAGGAAAAATAAAAAAAAATCAAAAAAAAATTAAATAATAAAAAAAACAAAAAATAAAAGAAAAATAAAAAAAATCAAAAAAACAAGTATTGCCAGAGCTGGCGCCGGATTTTTTCCCCAATCCGCTCACAAAATTTCACCACCTATTTTAGAACCACTTTAATAAATAAGAATTCTGCCTACCATCGTCGAACGCAACAACTTACCTGTAACTGTGACAATCGGTACATTGTACCATCCTAACAATAAATGAACATAATAATAAACGATTTTAAATAGGTAGAGATCAACGTTAATCCGCTGAGAATAGCCAAGTTAATTGAGCAACAAACAAGCAAAGCTCCTCATACAATACGAGCACATTATTATTAAATTGAAGCCCCTTTACATCTTCAACAAGTGACCCCTCTAATTTAATTCATTTAATTCTAGTCACTATTCGTCACTTTAAGAAAAGTTTAAACGTGTTTCTGATGCAGTTCCGTATAGTGAATCTACTAATTAGTGCTTAAAACAATGTATTTGGCTATTTTTAGTACCAGTGCATTCTCATACATAATTAATGTCAATTACTATTGTCGAATAATGTTTGCCGTTGTGTTTTACTCCTGTTTAATCCAGTACTTTGGCTGTGTTTTTGCAGCATCGTCTGTAGCAGCAACTAGTAGTAGTGGTGCGTACGATCAGAATGATTTTGTTAGTGCTCCAACGACTGTTAAAGCCAAAGAAAATAATACAGTGCTGTTGCCGTGTTATTTAAATACACTTTCCAATGGTGAGTTAAACGCTTAAACACTTTTTTCGGTGTAGTAAATAATCATTCACCACTGATTTAACACAGAGTGGTCCAACTTTTACCTGCATAAACTGCAGAATCGATAGATAATGTGCAAAAAATGCTTCGTTACAAAGTTACTTTCTATTTTTTTACTCGAAAATGTTGCGTCGTACCAAAAAAAGCCAGGAGTACTTTTTTCTTTTCAATTGAATAAGGATTGCAGATATAATTTTAGTTTTTTTTTTGAAAATTTTTTTTTTTGAAAATTTTGTTTTGATAATTTTTTTTTTTAATTTTTTTTTTCATTTTTTTTTTGAATTTTTTTTTTTTTTATTTTTTTTTTGAAAAATTTTTTTTTAATTTTTTTTTTTAAATTTGTTTTTTTTTTATTTTTTTTTCATTTTTTTTTTGAAAAATTTTTTTTTGAAAATTTTTTTTTTTAAATTTTTTTTTTTAATTTTTTTTTAAAATTTTTTTTGTAAATTTTTTTTTTTTAATTTTTTTTTTCATTTATATATTTAAATTGAATAAGGATTGCAGATATAATTTTAGTTTTTTTTTTGAAATTTTTTTTTTTTTTAATTTTTTTTTTAAAATTTTGTTTTGAAAATTTTTTTTTTGAAAATTTTTTTTTAAAATTTTTTTTTTCATTTTTTTTTTTAAATTTTTTTTTTCATTTTTTTTTTGAAAAATTTTTTTTTTATTTTTTTTTTTAAATTTGTTTTTTTTTTATTTTTTTTTCATTTTTTTTTTGAAAAATTTTTTTTTGAAAATTTTTTTTTTTAAATTTTTTTTTTTAATTTTTTTTTTAAATTTTTTTTGTAAATTTTTTTTTTTAAAATTTTTTTTTTCATTTATATATTTAAATTGAATAAGGATTGCAGATATAATTTTAGTTTTTTTTTTGAAAATTTTTTTTTTTTTTATTTTTTTTTTAAAATTTTGTTTTGAAAATTTTTTTTTTGAAAATTTTTTTTTTAAATTTTTTTTTTCATTTTTTTTTTGAAATTTTTTTTTCATTTTTTTTTTGAAAAATTTTTTTTTCATTTTTTTTTTTATTTTTTTTTTTTAAAAAATTTTTTTTTTTTAAATTTTTTTTTTTTTTTTTTTTTTTTAATTTTTTTTTTTTAATTTTTTTTGTAAATTTTTTTTTTTTAAATTTTTTTTTTTTTTCATTTATATATTTAAATTGAATAAGGATTGCAGATATAATTTTAGTTTTGAGATATACCAGTGGCGTATCTGTTTTTTCCAGATGATGCCTACGCCATTGGCGTCCGCTGGTACAAAAATAGCGCCATATTCGCCGATAGCACTAATGAATCAATAGCAGTACCAGATAGACACATAGTTTGGGACAATGGCTCCCTCCAAATCGACAAAGTCCAGCCTTCAGACACCGCTGAATATTTGTGTGAAGTCTTGAGACCAGATCCTTGGGGTGCTGTTTGGCAAAAACATGCCATTGAAGTTTTACGTAAGTCTATACAACAAAATCAACAAAACTGAGTGATAATTTTGCTGATTGTTAATTTTAGAGGCACCAACTGTAGTTCCATTTCCTCCAAATGGATTTTTGCAAGTCAAATTAGGAGAGGAGGCCCGAATGTCCTGTAAGGCTTCCGGAGTGCCTTATCCAATCATAACGTGGACTAGTAAGGTAAGAGGCCATAGACAGCAGTTTTCTTATTGAGATAATTTTTTACTAAATATAGTAACCAATTTTTTTTTTTAATTTTTTTTTGAAAATTTGGTTTTGAAAATTTTTTTTTTTAAATTTTAAATTTTTTTTTGAAATTTTTTTTTTAAAATTTTGTTTTGAAAATTTTTTTTTTTTTAAATTTTAAATTTTTTTTTTTGAAAATTTTTTTTTAAATTTTGTTTTGAAAATTTTTTTTTTAAATTTTTTTTTTACATTTTTTAATTTTTTTTTGAAAATTTTGTTTTGAAAACTTTTTTTTTGAAAATTTGTTTTTTAATTTTTTTTTGAAAATTTTTTTTTTAATTTTTTTTTGAAAATTTTTTTTTCAACATTTTTTTTTTTAAATTTTGTTTTGAAATTTTTTTTTTTGCTTGCGGCCTTGGGCTATTATCAAGCAACACGCTTTAAGGATTCTCTATGACAAAATTATCTCGGAATTACTACTGATAATCAAGGTTGCACTGTATCTTTCCAGGGTGAAGAATTAAAACTACGAGATCACAGGGAAATGTTGCATTTCACCGCATCTGACAGAAGGCTATCTGGTATCTATGAATGCACTGCAGTCAATGGTGTTGGAGACCCTGCTAAAGCACAAATAGAACTTAAAATTGTTTGTAAGTTTCTAATTAGGCAGAACAATTCCCCAATATTCAATTTTTTGCCCTAAGAAACTATCCTTAATGACGAATTCCCCGCATAACAATAATCAAATTTCCAGATCCTCCAGAATTAATGACATCAAGATCATGGATCCATTCAGCTCCAGGGCATCGAGCGCAAATCGAATGCAGAGTCTCATCCGATCCTCCAGCGACAGTCACCTGGATGAAAGGGGAAGTCCCCTTGCCTTTGGATAACCGGTAGGTTCTTTTTTTTTGTTTTATATTTGTTTCAGCAATAAAATGATTCACTGCGCTCCTTACTTTCAGAGTTGTATCATTGATTGATGGTGATAAACATACATTGTTGGTCAGAAATGTGCAGCGTAGCGATTTTGGAATATACACCTGTCGAGCTATCAACGATCTAGGCCAAGGTGATGTTCATATACAGTTGTCAGGTGAGATTATACGCGAATTTGCCTGTTAGGAATAAATAAAAACTAAAATCGCAAAAAACAGTTTTTTGATATAATCTGGCAGAATTGTTTTTAAATGACACATGTTGACACATTTGGCATTCGACCGTCCTCACCAAACGGATTACAATTTCAATAATAATAATAAAAAGCTCAATGAACTGGGTTATAGAGATGCAAGAAATGTATCGCGAAGATTTGAAAATTTTTTTTTTTTATTTTTTTGTTGAAATTTTTTTTTTTATTTTTTTTTTTACAATTTTTTTTTTGAAAAATTTTTTTTTTTATTTTTTTTTTTTTTGAAAATTTTTTTTTTGAAATTTTTTAATTTTTTTTTTGAAATTTTTTTTTTTTTTAATTTTTTTTTGAAAATTTTTTTTTGAAAATTTTTTTTTTGAAATTTTTTTTTTTAATAATAATAATAAAAAGCTCAATGAACTGGGTTATAGAGATGCAAGAAATGTATCGATATATTCTTTCTTTCATTATTAGAGATGCAAGAAATGTGTTGTTCGATCTCAATTTTAAAAGCCTGTTAGACTAAACGATTTGCTTGTTTCCATAGGTGTTCCCAACCCTGGTGTGTTTAAGAAAACTGAGAGCCGCAACACAGACTCAAAAACGTCATACACCCTTATATGGGAAGTGGATAGTTACACTCCAATAATTGAATACAGTTTGTGGTTCCGATCGTATACCCCAAAAATTGGCGTTAATAAATCCAAATGGACAAAATTGACCATACCAACCGAACATAGTTCTGGTCCAGTCTATTCTAAATCCTATACGATTAAAGGTTTGAAGGAGAAGAGTGTTTATGAGGCTTTATTAGTATCGAGAAACAGATATGGTTGGTCTAAACCTACCCCTATCTCTCGATTCGCAACAGCAGGAGCTGGTAAGTTAACCTAGGAAGCTGAAAAAATGCTTTTTCTGATAATTTTGCCTTTTTCACAGAAATCCAAGAAGACATGTTCACTACAGTACAAATTAGTGCCCAAGACAGTTCACTACCGTTGGATTTAATAGTGCCATCAACTACCCCTAAATTGTCCACATTTAATTTATTGATACATGTTTTAATTATTGTATTTATAATAAAAGTTAAATAAACCTTAGTATAATTTACTATAATCAAACTATTGTGATTTTAGATATTACGTATTAAATTTAGTGTAATTGAATATATTTTGCTTAAAACTCTTTGGTATTTTTCCTTTTTATTTGAATTTAAACAATAATTATCAATAATTACATATTATTAAATTAATTACTACTGAATCCGGCCCTGGTCGAACCTCTCAACACTGAAAACCATTGCCCGCTCTAGCGCTCTCTCTCTCTCTCTCTCTCTCTCTCTCTCTCTCTCTCTCAATAGTTATCTGTGTAACAATAGGCTTAGAATATATGCAACCCGATATACTTGCTGTTTACATTCGTTATGTATTGAATTTCCCAACACTCTCTCTCTTACTTTCACGCGTGATACAGTGAGGTGAGCGAGAATATCTGATATTTGGCATTAAAGCATATGATTAATCAAATGTATTACCTACATTTAACATCATTTTTTAACTGTCAACCTAATTAATTTATAAAAGAAACGTGCTATTAAGACAGGAGAGTGAAAATTGCTGTTATTAGGCGTTATTATTCAAGCTTTGCCTGCTCTAGCGCTCTCTCTCTCTCTTTGTAAAGTTATCCGTGTGACATTAGACGTAGGACGTAGGCAACCCGCTATACTTGATGCTTATAGTCGTTATGTCAGAGGTTCCCAGCTCTCTTTCCGACCGTGTCGCGTGATATAGTGAGGTGAGTGAAAACATCTGATATTTGGCATTACAGAAATTGATTAATCAAATCTATTAATTCATTACATCATCATTTTTTAACTGTCAAACAAATTTGTAAAAGAAACTTGCGTTGAAGACAGGTGAGTAAATAATATTACTTTTCTTCACTTATCGAGCATACAAGATTAGTGGGCAATTAAGTGAGCCACAGCTAATCATGTCATATCCACCAAAGCGAAATATCAGCGATTTTCACTCACTTGTAATGATAAATTAAACCTCAATCTGCTTGCTGCTATGAAAATTTTTATCTATAAAAATGCAAGTGAGTCTAGTTTAGCTGATCTAAAACGACTATTCTGTCAACGAAGTAATGTCATAATACGATAAGTCAAACAATAATTGACATATCCCGTGAAAAGGTTATGTTTATCTTATAAATATTTTCGTTACCAGACAAAAATACAAATTACACAATTAATAATAACGAAAATGTGCTCAACTATCTGCTGTATCTGTTTTAACAAATGCCTACATTTCACATTACTACAAGATGCAGGTGCAGATAAAATAACAGTAAAGGAAAAAGTAACCACTTGTATACCTAATCAAGTAATAACATATTATCCAACTAATTTATTTTGTATTATTAATAACCATTAAATTAATTCCAGACCTGGTTCGACCAACAAAAAGTATGCAACCTATGCATAAGCCAAATTTACGTCGCATATAACTTAATCAAAAAGTGTGAAAATACCGAAGAAGAACGACGGGAGTTGTTTCACAAATTTTACGAGGAAAGTTTGACTGAGGACGTGTTACAGCTTCCGATCAAACAAGAAAACGAAAACGTCGAAGCAGTTGAAATTGTGACTATTAAAACCGAAAAACCAGATGAAGCTGATACAAGTAGTGCGAAAATTAATAGTGATGAAGTTAGTGTTAGTGTTAAGAGACCACGAAAAGAGAGTGATAGTGATAAGATCGAGAAAAAGCCGTTTGAGTGTAAATTGTGTTGGATCCGCTACGAACATAAAGGTTATTTCGAGAACCATTTAAAGTCACAACATGGGGCTTATCCGTGTTGTTCGTGCGACATCTATTTTACCGATATTAAGCAGTTGAGATCGCATAACAAAGTGAAGCATAAGGCGCCGGTGACAAGGTATTTCGTGATTGCGTGTTCTGTATGTGGATTACGGTTTAGGACTCAAAGTGCGTTCGATGATCATATGCCGAGATGCAGTAGTGAACAATTTGTTATAAATTAATACAAATATAAGTGATGTTGTTATTATTTTTGATATGTTTGTGTAATTCTAGAATTATAATCATAAATAGAAATAATAATTCATTCACACAGTGTTCTGCGCAGGCAGATGAATTCGCCATTTTTTTTTTTATAATAAACGTCTTTATTTGGCGAAGTCTAGCCTCCCAAAAGGTGTGTACCGTTTCTAACGCTGTCCCATTTTTATCTTGGGGTCAGCTGACGCAAGAAAGATGGCTGTTTCCCATAATCAGCTGATTAGGTGTATGTTACAGAGAATATTTTGATCACATGATTTTGTTTGGCCAAAATATAGCGCCATGTCAGTTTGCGTTAGTATAGTGTATATTTAAGGTCAATCGGTGAAGGCTCAGACAACTAATAATATTTTGTTACCTTGATATTGTACCTTCAAGCTCAACTTTTGATCATTTGGAGTTGGTCCATATGACCTTCAGTGTACGCAGAGAGGTCAAATACAAAAAGGTGCTTGAAAACGCTTTTTACGTTAGATGGCGCTACTTTCGTTGTATATATTGTGCTATAATATGTAGTCTGTATTTTCTAGTGGGAAATGATTTGTCAATTGTTTTAATACACTCAAATAAACTTTATTCAACAAACTTAATATTATTATAATGATTTTTAATTGCATTTAGTTGCGAACAATAAACATGTTGTTGAAGCTGTAAAAACGCGCGAAGTAATCTCCTGTTCCTTTTCTGTCACTAGTGTCATTTTGTCGATTTGGCACCGAGTAACAAGTCAGCAGCGACAGAAGTATGTCTGCAAATGTCAGTCGGCAGCGTGATCGCCACATATATTGACGACAGCGTATGCGCCGCTCTGCCTCTTTGAGCATGCGCAGATGTATTCGGTGCTTTTTTCGTTGAAAACGTTAGCTAAGCGTTGCGTCGCTATCGTACAAGTAGTTTAGTCCAGTTTAGGTTAGTTGTGGAGCCGTTTTCACTTCATATAAGGTTATAGGAAGCTTATTAATTTGATTTATTCGAGTGGGGTCGAAATATATTATATAAAATCGCCCTCTAGCCGTTGACGACTGAACAAATTTTTAACCACTCATATTTTAACAAAACTTACCGAAAAGATGCCGCAGTGACGCATTCAGAAATTTTTTGGGGGCCTACGTCAGGATAATAATATATGGTAAAACAAATAAACAGACATACTTTTTGTGTTAAATCGAAAAATATTGTCCGCTATACATCCTGGCAGACATTTTTTTTTTGTCCTGTTTTTCTTATTAAAATATTTTGCATTTTTTTTTTGAAAAAGTCATAAGATTGAATTTTTTATTAAAATAAAAAAAACTCAATGATTTTTTAATTTTTAGCTCTCAGATTTTAACCAAATTTGGTACAAAAATACTATTAGACATGGCAAGGAGCTGATTAGATTTTGGGAAACAATGAACGTAGACAAGGGGTTTAAAAGAGGGTTTAAAAATTAAATAAATCCATAGTTGTTAAACTTATCCGAAATACTGCATAATTTTGTATGCATTTAATTGAATATATCCTAAAATATTGAATATAAAATATTAGACCACATTGGCGTTCGAAAATAGTGTAAAATGGGGTAAAAAAGATTTAAAAAAACGTATTTCGAAAACATAGCAGAAATATTAACTAGATATTTATAGCTTTGATAGAATATAACCTATAAAATGTGTCATAAATAACTTACATTCATAGGCGTTCGTAAATAGTGGAAAAGGGGTCAAAACATAAAAAATATATATTTCCTAAACTTATTTGTAAAATGGAATAATTTTTCATATTTGTGATACAATATAAGTTAAAAAATTTTCATAAAAAAATTGGTTCCCACAGGAGTGCGAAAATAGTCTAAAAAAGGGGTCAAAAACGAAAAAAAAAAAATGTTTCACGAATATACCAGAAAAATTGGCTAATTATATATAGCTTTGATATAAGATAATCTAAAAAATGCAGCATAAAATTTCTATTTACATAGGCGTTCGTAAATAGTATTAGAAAAAAGGGTAAAATAAAAAAAATATTTAAAATGTAAAAAATTTTATATTTAACTAGTTGAATTGGTGTTAAAAATACATGACAAAAATTAATGTACCATAGGCGTCCGTGAAAATTCTATAAAAGGGTCAGAAAAAATTTGTATCAGTGATAACTCAAAAACCACTTAACGGATTTTAACCACATTTGGTACCACAATACTACAGTGTGGTGATTAACATTGAGCGTAGGCAAGGGGTTTAAAAGAGGGTTCAAAATTTAAATAAATCATAGTTCTTTTTTTTTATATAATCAAGTTATTAAACTTATCCGAAGTATTTAATAATTTTTTGTGCGTTTAATTAAATTATTATAGATGTAGATAAAGAAAAGACCGAGAGGGTTCTTGATATAAAGAAAGTATATTAATCTTCTTTAGCATGTAGCCTGAATTATCTCACTATTCGAACTTCTTACGTTGTCTAACCTTTTGTCTAACTAACTGTCAATCCAATATAGAACCATAGATGTGTATAGAGAGACACTCACATAGAAATGTGTATAGAGAGACACTCATCTAAGGTTGCCATATTCTAGCCAAACCTGCATGTATTATAACCATACATAACATAAATATAACCTAAAATATTTAACCTAAACAATTAGACCAGATTGACATTCGAAAAAAGTGTAAAATGGGGTAAAAAGGTTAGAAAAAACGTATTTCTTAAACATAGCAGAAATATTGAATAGTTATTTATAGCTTTCATAGAATATAACCTAAAAAATGTGTTATAAACTTTGAATATAAAGTGACAGGAAGGAGCTTTGCGCTGACCGTGGTAAATAAAATTTCTGACGGAAACGGCCATGTTGGACATCCACATTAGGTATGTTCCAACTCCGCCGAATACAGTTGAAAAACGGTAATTTCTTGCGCAGTGGTCCTGTGAGTTGCGCAGTGCACTGATTGGGTTGGGAGTGGTAATATGACCGTTCTTAAATGGTTTTCGCTGGGCCTGGAACAAATCATTCATTGTTTTGGTTGTTCGTTTCGCAAAGTTGTATGTTTTACGGTTTTTTTTGCAGTTTTGAATGCTTTAGTTAGTGAATATAAGCGAATTTTGTGTATATATAAGTGAACAATTGTGAACAAACAGTGTAAATACTTAAAATATTATATTAAATTATTTCTTAGAATATAAATCCAAAGAACAACCCGAATACACCTGAAATAAACAACACAGAAAAATATGGTAACAAAACAACTTTTTATTAAAATTGTTGGCAATTAGGTATAAATATAAAATAGTTCTAAGTCAAATAAAATTAAAATAAAAAAAAAATAATCAATCACTGAGTATCACAGAGTAATGCTACACCTCTTAGTGTCCAATGTTCCGGTGGTTTGACAGTTTGCAACCATATAACCGTGATGTAATTCAACCCCGTCCGTCTAGCTTTCTTATATATCGGACACTAGAAATAAACGAGAAAATCCGCTTTTAAAACTGTTAAAACATTGTAAAACGACCTGCTCATTTGAGAGAAAATTGCTAATAAGAAACCTCAATTAATGAGGTGAGAGATCCTTAAACACATTAAAGAACAAAAAACTAGGATAATTGATAGCAAATTGTTGCTTTGGAATACTTTAAGGTATACCCACAGATATAGAGGAGGGAGCATGCGCTCCGACAAGTGCGCATACGATTACCGAGGCATGAAACGGGCGCCGCCATGTTCCTCTATTGTTGTGCCAACTGTGGGCAAATAAACCTGGTAATTTTCCAATTTTACAAAAGCAGAAAGCCTGGTTATGGATTAGCTGGAAAAGAAGCATTACTTACAGTATATAAAGTTGATGGTTTAGGTCCAGAAGCAAACACAGCAAAAACATGCACAACAGGTATTTGCGTGTACAATACTTTATTGATGGATTCACTCAAACGGGCGTGACGTCGATCCCAACCGGCACCATCCAAAAATAGACCATAAACAAATACCCCTTCCTACAAAGTGAATATTTTTTGAAACGTGAAAGGTGAAAAAAGAAACAAAATTATACTCACAGGGGGTCCTTGATTTATTTCCTCTTTGTAGTTTTTGGTAGCTTCATTGAATAACGTTACCTAAAATAAATTTAACTCAGACTACTGCTTGTGCTAAAGTAATTTATATAACCTCAAAAAATATACTGATTTGGAAAAAGTTTTTATATACAAAAATGTACTAAACTAAATAACCTACAAATTAGGTCCGTAAGGTTTTTTTTTTGGAAAAAAGCAACTTGAATTTTGATAAAATGCCCGTAGTTTGTCAAGAAAAATAAAATAAATTGAGAATATTTAAAGTTTATTAATTAATTCATTAATTAAGTTTGGAAACTGGCAGATTTTCTGAAAAGAGACAATAAGAGCAAAAACCAAACACTTTAATTAAAATTTGTAAAATACACAAGAAAATAAAACCGATAAGATCTAATCCAAGCCCTTAATATATTTAAGATTAGATTGATTCATTCGTCAGCTGATTCTTGAATTTTTATCAGCCAATCAAGTCGTTTTTATTTAGCGTTATACGGTATTTATCACGCTATTCCCAAGCAAATACCGTGTCCCGCTATTCGAATAGCGTTACGGTAATTTCTACGCAACATCACGCTATTTTAACGTGAGTTGTGCAAAAAGTTTATATTTAACGTAACTGTCACAAATGTTCTTGAATTTTAAACCGGCACAATTAAGTAGTGCGGGATTTCCCAGTTGTTTTTGTAAGTTTGTTAGGTTAGTTTATTGGAAATAATAAAAATAATAGAATTATAATGATAATTATTAAAATTATGTTTCGTTACGCAAGTCATATACATATAGGACATTTTGGGACGACACAATTGATTTTTTTTACTATATGGAAATTTGTTGTTCGTAAATGGATCCAAGGAACAAATTTCGTTTTTTTTCCAAACTAACTAGTAAACTGATGGCCTCAATTTAACATCTGTTTCGGTTTTCGAGATCCCAATGATGAGCCACTCTGGGTGGCCTAAATTTCAACGTTTAGTTGCAGTTTTTCGACAAATACGTGAGGATAGTTGTTATTATATACTAACAAGAAATCCCTTGCGGGATTTCCCAGTTGTTTTTCTGAGTTTGTTAGGTTAGTTTATTGGAAATAATAAAAATAATAGAATTATAACAATAATTATTAAAATTGTGTCTCGTTACGCAGGTCATATACATATAGGACAGTTTTGGGACGACACATTTGATTTTTTTTACTATATGGAAATTTGTTGTTCGTAAATGGAGTCAAGGAAAAAATTTCGGTTTTTTTTTCGAAACTAACTAGTAAACTGTTGGCCTCAATTTAACATCTCTTTCGGTTTTCGAGATCCCAATGATGAGCCGCTCTGCGTGGACCAAATTTCAACGTTTAGTTGCAGTTTTTCGACAAAGACGTAACTACACTCGTTATTATATACTAACAACAAATCCCCTGCGGGATTTCTCAGTTGTTTTTGAGAGTTTGTTAGGTTAGTTTATTGGAAATAATAAAAATAATAGAATTATAACAATAATTATTAAAATTGTGTCTCGTTACGCAGGTCATATACATATAGGACAGTATTGGGACGACACAATTGATTTTTTTACTATATGGAAATTTGGTCGAATTCCAAGGCCCTCTAGCGGCGAAACCATTTATCTAAACAAAAAAATCTAAGAGACCTAATTTGTAGAGAATTTATTGCACTTTATTTTTGTATTCTAACACTTTTTTCAAAAATGGTACATTTTTCGAGTTATGGGTAAAAATCTGAAAAAAGTGAATGTTTGTTCGCAGTTGCGCAAATGCGCAACTTTGTTTCAATTTAACATCTTTTTCGATTTTCGAGATCCCAATGATGAGCCACTCTCTGTGTGGCCCAATTTCAACAGTTTTTCGACAAAGACGTGACTACACTTGTTATTATATACTAACAAGAAATCCCTTATACCCTGTACATTATTACCTGGTCCAACGCCCATCCCTTGTGAGCTCTAGCCACTTCCTGTTTCATCGCTGTTAGAAATCCTTGAGGATTAAAGAAACCAGCCATCCAAAAGTAGGGAGGACGACCAGTAAATACCTAAGAAATTATTAATTCACAATAAATAAATAAAATAAATAAACACGACGAAAAATACCAACCCATTTCCTAAACTGAGCATCTCGCTCCAACAACTCTGTAAACCAAAATCCTAGGCTACTAGCTTCCCAGGAACCTCTTCGCCATATAAACGGCACTCTGGCATCGTAAATGTTATCAAAGGCATCGCCGAGGGCCTACAAATTTAAAATACCACATGAACAACAACAACAACTTCAACGAATACTTTTGATATGATCAATATTACCTCGCTCATGATAATGGTACCCTCAATGGCCAACAGTAAATCAGTCAACGTGAATCGCACTAAACTGATGACTTTTTGCATTCGATCAACCTCTTGCCGCAAAAATATATTCAATGGATTCAATATATTCATTGCAATCAAACTGTGGAACAAAATCATCTAACAGACTTTTTTTCTTTTTAACAAATAATGGAAATTACCGTTCTTTCACTTCAAATGGGTCGTAATTTTTCGGTAGTTTTCCCAGCATATCCTTCGCTTGCCGGTTCACCACGCTTTCCCTTGTTTCTCCACTGCCACCGCCAGACTCTTTCGGTTGGATGGCAATCATTTGATCGAACATTTCTATTGTTGTATTTGTTTGGTACCTAAAATTGATGTCTATTTACACTTCACCAGTATTAGGGCGTTGATGATGGCTGCTCAAAGATGAAACGTCGGACGTCAAAGGTTTTAACATGATTGGATTGCATGCATGCATTGAAATTATTAAAATTCACTAAAAAAATGATGAAAAATTTGCTGAAACAGTTCGAAACGTAAAAAGTGTTTTGGATCGTCGTCGGTTAAAAAATTGGGTCTTGGGATAAGTTAGTGATGTTTTCGAGATTTCAATAATAAGCCACTTTGTGTAGCCCAATTTCAACGTTTTCTTGCAGTTTTTCGACAAAGACGTGACTACAGTCGTTATTATATATCAACAAGAAATCCCTTGCGAGATTACCCAGTTGTTTTTGTGGTAGTCTTATCTATGACAAAAGCCTTGCAGTTTATACTTTTTTTTATTAACAAGCAAATGTCTCAGGTAAAAGACAAGGTGTATGCAGATCCTCCCCAGTCAATTGAAACAATCAACGACAATACTCATGCCTTTATTGATGAAATAATAATAATTTAACCACACTTACGTGATATCAGCATTGGAATGCAGACCGTACGCTTGCGGTGGATCAGCCGGTGGTAATGTATCAATAAACGTAATATAATCAGTGACATTTTTAAATGTCATAATCTTGTAACCTTTGTAAAAGAGAAAATCCTCAGCAAAGACACCTTCATTGAACCACACGCGACAGAACGTGTTCAATAAACGCTTGTCATAGTCATCAGTTACTCTACCACCATAATGAACTTCACCCAACATATATCTGTAAACACGTATTGCTGTGACACATTCTTCATGTAGATGCAAAGGTTACCTTAAGGTCTGCCAACTTATGCCTCGTTTCGGATCGAGATCGTCCAAATGGTTCTGCAGAAACAGACAACTTGATAACCAATCGGCTGAATTGAATTCATACGGGATGTTCCATCCCAGTGGGCCGAATTTACGACGTTCCTGTACGACTGTATGCAGAAATGAAATTGCGTACACTAGAGGAATGTATTGCCATGCATCTGAATAGTCCAACATGTCTTGGTTCATCGATGTGTAGGTACGAAGAAGACCAGCTCTAATTCCTGTAATATATTTTGTACCATTTGCTTTGAGCAAATCAAATGTCTCAAGCACGTTGAAATAAATTTGAAGAATTTTCGCATGCGGCGCCTTAGATAAACTTGAAAAATGCATGCGTAGCTTTTCAAGATATATCGCTCTGAAACAGCATTTTTTTTTTATAAAACAGAACTTCTCAAATTCATTAATAAAAAATTGAACAAAAAATATATTTTTTGCGTGCGGCGCATGTAAAATTCTTTTTTTTATAAGTTCTACATTTTTTGATAATATTTATCATTGTTAAGTTTGACTCTATTTTTTACGACTTAGAAAAAATAATAAATTTACAAATAAATAAATTTACAAATTTGACGCAAGCAAAAATGAAAAAAATATTGCGTGCGTCGACTTATAAGATTTCGCTCCAAAAGTCTATTTTTTAAGTGAAAACTTTAAAATTTTAATAAATTATTACCAAATTTGAAGCAACCAAAAAATAAAAGAAATATTGCGTGCGTTGCCTTATAAAATTTCGCTCTGAAAGTGTATTTGTTAAGTGAACCTTAAACATTTTAATAAATTATTTACAAATTTGAAACAAACAAAAATAAAAAAACAATGCGTGCGTCGCCTTATAAAATTTCGCTTCAAAAGTGTATTTTTTAAGTGAAAACTTTAAAATTTTAATAAATTACTACCAAATTTGAAGCAAACAAAAAATAAAAAAAATATTGCGTGCGTCGACTTATAAGATTTTGCTCTTAAAGTGTATTTTTTAAGTGAAAACTTTAAAATTTTAATAAATTATTACCAAATTTGAAGCAAACAAAAAATAAAAAAAATATTGCGTGCGTCGACTTATAAGATTTCGCTCTTAAAGTGTATTTTTTAAGTGAAAACTTTAAAATTTTAATAAATTATTACCAAATTTGAAGCAAACAAAAAATAAAAAAAATATTGCGTGCGTCGACTTATAAGATTTCGCTCTTAAAGTGTATTTTTTAAGTGAAAACTGTAAAATTGTAATGAATTATTACCAAATTTGAAGCAAACAAAAAATAAAAAAAATATTGCGTGTGTCGCCTTAGAAAACTTCGCTCTTAAAGTGTATTTTTTATGTGAAAACTTTAAAATTTTAATAAATTATTACCAAATTTGAAGCAAACAAATAAGAAAAAAATTATTGCGTGCGTAGCTTTATAAAATTTCGCTCTTAAAGTCTATTTTTTAAGTGACAACCTTAAAATTTTACTAAATTATTACGAAATTTGAAGCAAGCAAAAATAAAAAATTATTGCGTGCGTCGCCTTATAAAATTTCGCTGTTTAAGTGTATTTTTTAACTAAAAACTTACAAATTTCAATAAATTAGTAAACAATTTGAAGCAAGCAAGAATTAAAAAAATTGCGTGCGTCGCCTCATAAAATTTCGCTTTTAAAATGTGTTTTTTAAGTAAGAAATTAAAAATTATAATAACAGATTTGAATCAATCAAAATTCGCTTCATAAAATTTCAAAAATAAAAATTTTGCGTGCGTCATCTTTATTGCATAACTTGTACAAATTCAAAAATTCACTCACCCTGAGGTGCTTCATTGGTAAACTTAATACAAAGTTGTAACAAACTTATAGGAAACTTCTCATGCACTTCAGTAGTGATCCACAAACGAAAATCAGGATGCACACTCCCAATTCCCTTTTCCAAATCCATAAAAAGTGTCAACACTTCACTCATATAATCCAAGGACAGATGGCAATTTTGCAGCAACGCCCAAAATCCCTAACAAAATCAATTAGAACACTTCCGGAACGATCAATTATTCACAATCTTACCTCGGACATTGCTTGCGTCATCATCTTCCTTGCGTGCACCTCCTGTCCTTGGCCCATCGATATAGATTTACTCTTCAGTTCTAATCGTTTGGCCAATGCCTCAATGTACGGTGTTGGATCTGAGCCCATGCTCAGGAAACAAATTAAAGGTGTTAAGGCACGGGACTCAGTATGCATTATCTCAAAGTTTAATATGACTGGTTCAGCGAATTTTTGACCCAACGATGAGGCAACGTACTTTTTACTTTGTACTATTGTCCTATCGGGACACCAGGCCCTAAAACATTGAATAACGATTTGTAACAGTCGTTTGTTTGTTGTTGAAATTCAGCTGTTGCATACCTAATCAATAATAGTTTTCGGAATGTGTCTAAATTGTTGTATCCGTCAGGAATGATTGCCTCTTCCGGTGCCATTTTATCAAACCATGATTTCCATTGTTTCTCATTAAGACCTACCTGTGAGATACAAAACCTTCACATTGTTTCAAATAAAAGAAGGAAATATTGCACAAAACACTTAAGCTATTCTAAATATACAGAAAAAGAAACAAAAGCCCGAAACAAGGCATTACACCAGCCTTTTTTCGGACTTTTTACTACCTAAAAAAAATCCAGAAAATTATAGTTAAAACAACTAAAGAAAACCCGAAAAAATCCTAAAAACAAAAAAATAAATAAGCCTTGAAATCCTAAAACCAACAAATTAATGACGAAAAAAAGACTAGCTTAAAAAACCTTAGGAAAATCCCGGCCACCGTAGACAATCAATCCCGGAACAAATTTAAGAAAAAAACTGAGAAAATCCTGCTAAACCCTATTGAGAAAACAACTCAAAAAAATTTCCGGTACCCAAATAAATCCAAAAAAACTGTTAAAAAAAACTCGAAGAAACCTTTCCGTTGCAAAAACGCAAAAACAAATAGAAAAAGTCCTGCACAACATTTCAAAAATAAAACCTAGAAAAAGAATCAAACTACTATAATCTCTATAAAATAAATCCCACATCGAGTGAAAAAACCCAATAAAAATCCGGGTCCTTGAAGAAAATCTGCCCCAAAATCCCTACACAATAAATCCCGAAAAAACTATATAAAAAAAAACAGTAGAATCCAAGGAACAACATAAAAAAACCCCAGGCGTACAACTACAGAAAATCCTGTAGCAACAGCAAAGCCGAAAAATTTCCAGTACTAAAATAAATCCTGAAAAACTGTTAAATAAACTCGAAGAAACTTTACCGTAAAAAAATCCTGTAGTTAAAAAGCAAAAACAAACAGAAAAACATTTCAAATATATATCCCACAAAATAAATCCTAAATCCTAGAAAAAAGGATCAAACTATTAGTATATCTCTATGAAATAAATCCCAAAAACAAAACAAAATCACGAATTCAGAAGAAAAACTGCTCCCAAAACCTTACAAAATAAATCCTGAAAAACATTTCAAAAATAAATCCTAAAACCTAGAAAAAAGAATCAAACTATTAATATATCTCTATAAAATAAATACCAAAAAAAAAACAAAATCACGAATCCAGAAGAAAAACTGCTCCCAAAACCTTACAAAATAAATCCTGAAAAACATTTCAAAAATAAATCCTAAAACCTAGAAAAAAGAATCAAACTATTAATATATCTCTATAAAATAAATACCAAAAAAAAAACAAAATCACGAATCCAGAAGAAAAACTGCTCCCAAAACCATAAAAAATAAATCCTAAAACCAAGAAAAAAGGATCAAACTATTAGTATATCTCTATGAAATAAATCCCAAAAACAAAACAAAATCACGAATTCAGAAAAAAAACTGCTCCCAAAACCCTAAAAAATAAATCCTAAAACCTAGAAAAAAGGATCAAACTATTAATGTATCTCTATAAAATAAATCCCAAAAAAAAAACAAAATCACGAATTCAGAAGAAAAACTGCTCCCAAAACCTTACAAAATAAATCCTGAAAAACATTTCAAAAATAAATCCTAAAACCTAGAAAAAAGAATCAAACTATTAATATATCTCTATAAAATAAATACCAAAAAAAAAACAAAATCACGAATCCAGAAGAAAAACTGCTCCCAAAACCATAAAAAATAAATCCTAAAACCAAGAAAAAAGGATCAAACTATTAATATATCTCTATGAAATAAATCCCAAAAACAAAACAAAATCACGAATTCAGAAAAAAAACTGCTCCCAAAACCCTAAAAAATAAATCCTAAAACCTAGAAAAAAGGATCAAACTATTAATGTATCTCTATAAAATAAATCCCAAAAAAAAAACAAAATCACGAATTCAGAAGAAAAACTGCTCCCAAAACCTTACAAAATAAATCCTGAAAAACATTTCAAAAATAAATCCTAAAACCTAGAAAAAAGAATCAAACTATTAATATATCTCTATAAAATAAATACCAAAAAAAAAAACAAAATCACGAATCCAGAAGAAAAACTGCTCCCAAAACCATAAAAAATAAATCCTAAAACCAAGAAAAAAGGATCAAACTATTAGTATATCTCTATGAAATAAATCCCAAAAACAAAACAAAATCACGAATTCAGAAAAAAAACTGCTCCCAAAACCCTAAAAAATAAATCCTAAAACCTAGAAAAAAGGATCAAACTATTAATGTATCTCTATAAAATAAATCCCAAAAAAAAAAAACAAAATTACGAATCCAGAAGAAAAACTGCTCCCAAAACCATAAAAAATAAATCCTAAAACCAAGAAAAAAGGATTAAACTATTAAGATAAATATAAAAACTGCTCCCAAAACCCTAAAAAATAAATCCTGAAAAACATTTCAAAAATAAATCCTAAAACCTAGAAAAAAGCATCAAACTATTAATAATATCTCTATAAAAATAAATCCCAAAAAAAAAACAAAATCACGAATCCAGAAGAAAAACTGCTCCCAAAACCTTACAAAATAAATCCTGAAAAACATTTCAAAAATAAATCCTAAAACCTAGAAAAAAGAATCAAACTATTAGTATATCTCTATGAAATAAATCCCAAAAACAAAACAAAATCACGAATTCAGAAAAAAAACTGCTCCCAAAACCCTAAAAAATAAATCCTAAAACCTAGAAAAAAGGATCAAACTATTAATGTATCTCTATAAAATAAATCCCAAAAAAAAAAACAAAATTACGAATCCAGAAGAAAAACTGCTCCCAAAACCATAAAAAATAAATCCTAAAACCAAGAAAAAAGGATTAAACTATTAAGATAAATATAAAAACTGCTCCCAAAACCCTAAAAAATAAATCCTGAAAAACATTTCAAAAATAAATCCTAAAACCTAGAAAAAAGCATCAAACTATTAATAATATCTCTATAAAAATAAATCCCAAAAAAAAAACAAAATCACGAATCCAGAAGAAAAACTGCTCCCAAAACCTTACAAAATAAATCCTGAAAAACATTTCAAAAATAAATCCTAAAACCTAGAAAAAAGAATCAAACTATTAATATATCTCTATAAAATAAATCCCAAAAAAAAACCAAAATCACGAATTCAGAAGAAAAACTGCTCCCAAAACCTTACAAAATAAATCCTGAAAAACATTTCAAAAATAAATCATAAAACCTAGAAAAAAGAATCAAACTATTAATATATCTCTATAAAATAAATACCAAAAAAAAAACAAAATCACGAATCCAGAAGAAAAACTGCTCCCAAAACAATAAAAAATAAATCCTGAAAAAAATTTCAAAAATAAATCCTAAAACCTAGAAAAAAGGATCAAACTATTAATATATCTCTATAAAATAGATCCCAAAAAAAACAAAATCACAATCTAGAAGAAAAACTGCTCCCAAAACCTTAAAAAATAAATCTTTAGAAACATTTCAAAAATAAATCCTAAAACCTAGAAAAAAGGATCAAACTCTAAATATATCTCTATAAAATAAATCCCAAACAAACAAAACAAAATCACGAATCCAGAAGAAAAACTGCTCCCAAAACCCTAAAAAATAAATCCTAAAAAACATTTCAAAAATAAATCCTAAAACCTAGAACAAAGGATCAAACTATTAATATATCTCTATAAAATAAATCCCAAAAAAAAAACCAAATCACGAATCCAGAAGAAAAACTGCTCCAAAACCCTAAAAAATAAATCCTAAAAACATTTCAAAAATAAATCCTAAAACCTAGAAAAAAGGATCAAACTATTAATATATCTCTATAAAATAAATCCAAAAAAAAAAACAAAATCACGAATCCAGAAGAAAAACTGCTCCCAAAACCTTACAAAATAAATCCTGAAAAACATTTCAAAAATAAATCCTAAAACCTAGAAAAAAGAATCAAACTATTAATATATCTCTATAAAATAAATCCCAAAAAAAAACCAAAATCACGAATTCAGAAGAAAAACTGCTCCCAAAACCTTACAAAATAAATCCTGAAAAACATTTCAAAAATAAATCCTAAAACCTAGAAAAAAGAATCAAACTATTAATATATCTCTATAAAATAAATCCCAAAAAAAAACCAAAATCACGAATTCAGAAGAAAAACTGCTCCCAAAACCTTACAAAATAAATCCTGAAAAACATTTCAAAAATAAATCCTAAAACCTAGAAAAAAGAATCAAACTATTAATATATCTCTATAAAATAAATCCCAAAAAAAAACCAAAATCACGAATCCAGAAGAAAAACTGCTCCCAAAACCTTACAAAATAAATCCTGAAAAACATTTCAAAAATAAATCCTAAAACCTAGAAAAAAGAATAAAACTATTAATATATCTCTATAAAATAAATACCAAAAAAAAAACAAAATCACGAATCCAGAAGAAAAACTGCTCCCAAAACAATAAAAAATAAATCCTGAAAAAAATTTCAAAAATAAATCCTAAAACCTAGAAAAAAGGATCAAACTATTAATATATCTCTATAAAATAGATCCCAAAAAAAACAAAATCACAATCTAGAAGAAAAACTGCTCCCAAAACCTTAAAAAATAAATCTTTAGAAACATTTCAAAAATAAATCCTAAAACCTAGAAAAAAGGATCAAACTCTAAATATATCTCTATAAAATAAATCCCAAACAAACAAAACAAAATCACGAATCCAGAAGAAAAACTGCTCCCAAAACCCTAAAAAATAAATCCTAAAAAACATTTCAAAAATAAATCCTAAAACCTAGAACAAAGGATCAAACTATTAATATATCTCTATAAAATAAATCCCAAAAAAAAAACAAAATCACGAATCCAGAAGAAAAACTGCTCCAAAACCCTAAAAAATAAATCCTAAAAACATTTCAAAAATAAATCCTAAAACCTAGAAAAAAGGATCAAACTATTAATATATCTCTATAAAATAAATCCAAAAAAAAAAACAAAATCACGAATCCAGAAGAAAAACTGCTCCAAAACCCTAAAAAATAAATCCTAAAAACATTTCAAAAATAAATCCTAAAACCTAGAACAAAGGATCAAACTATTAATATATCTCTATAAAATAAATCCCAAAAAAAAAACAAAATCACGAATCCAGAAGAAAAACTGCTCCAAAACCCTAAAAAATAAATCCTAAAAACATTTCAAAAATAAATCCTAAAACCTAGAAAAAAGGATCAAACTATTAATATATCTCTATAAAATAAATCCAAAAAAAAAAACAAAATCACGAATCCAGAAGAAAAACTGCTCCCAAAACCTTACAAAATAAATCCTGAAAAACATTTCAAAAATAAATCCTAAAACCTAGAAAAAAGAATCAAACTATTAATATATCTCTATAAAATAAATCCCAAAAAAAAACCAAAATCACGAATTCAGAAGAAAAACTGCTCCCAAAACCTTACAAAATAAATCCTGAAAAACATTTCAAAAATAAATCCTAAAACCTAGAAAAAAGAATCAAACTATTAATATATCTCTATAAAATAAATCCCAAAAAAAAACCAAAATCACGAATCCAGAAGAAAAACTGCTCCCAAAACCTTACAAAATAAATCATGAAAAACATTTCAAAAATAAATCCTAAAACCTAGAAAAAAGAATCAAACTATTAATATATCTCTATAAAATAAATCCCAAAAAAAAACCAAAATCACGAATTCAGAAGAAAAACTGCTCCCAAAACCTTACAAAATAAATCCTGAAAAACATTTCAAAAATAAATCCTAAAACCTACAAAAAAGAATCAAACTATTAATATATCTCTATAAAATAAATCCCAAAAAAAAACCAAAATCACGAATCCAGAAGAAAAACTGCTCCCAAAACCTTACAAAATAAATCCTGAAAAACATTTCAAAAATAAATCCTAAAACCTAGAAAAAAGAATCAAACTATTAATATATCTCTATAAAATAAATCCCAAAAAAAAACCAAAATCACGAATTCAGAAGAAAAACTGCTCCCAAAACCTTACAAAATAAATCCTGAAAAACATTTCAAAAATAAATCCTAAAACCTAGAAAAAAGAATCAAACTATTAATATATCTCTATAAAATAAATCCCAAAAAAAAACCAAAATCACGAATTCAGAAGAAAAACTGCTCCCAAAACCTTACAAAATAAATCCTGAAAAACATTTCAAAAATAAATCCTAAAACCTAGAAAAAAGAATCAAACTATTAATATATCTCTATAAAATAAATCCCAAAAAAAAACCAAAATCACGAATCCAGAAGAAAAACTGCTCCCAAAACCTTACAAAATAAATCCTGAAAAACATTTCAAAAATAAATCCTAAAACCTAGAAAAAAGAATCAAACTATTAATATATCTCTATAAAATAAATACCAAAAAAAAAACAAAATCACGAATCCAGAAGAAAAACTGCTCCCAAAACAATAAAAAATAAATCCTGAAAAAAATTTCAAAAATAAATCCTAAAACCTAGAAAAAAGGATCAAACTATTAATATATCTCTATAAAATAGATCCCAAAAAAAACAAAATCACAATCTAGAAGAAAAACTGCTCCCAAAACCTTAAAAAATAAATCTTTAGAAACATTTCAAAAATAAATCCTAAAACCTAGAAAAAAGGATCAAACTCTAAATATATCTCTATAAAATAAATCCCAAACAAACAAAACAAAATCACGAATCCAGAAGAAAAACTGCTCCCAAAACCCTAAAAAATAAATCCTAAAAAACATTTCAAAAATAAATCCTAAAACCTAGAACAAAGGATCAAACTATTAATATATCTCTATAAAATAAATCCCAAAAAAAAAACAAAATCACGAATCCAGAAGAAAAACTGCTCCAAAACCCTAAAAAATAAATCCTAAAAACATTTCAAAAATAAATCCTAAAACCTAGAAAAAAGGATCAAACTATTAATATATCTCTATAAAATAAATCCAAAAAAAAAAACAAAATCACGAATCCAGAAGAAAAACTGCTCCAAAACCCTAAAAAATAAATCCTAAAAACATTTCAAAAATAAATCCTAAAACCTAGAACAAAGGATCAAACTATTAATATATCTCTATAAAATAAATCCCAAAAAAAAAACAAAATCACGAATCCAGAAGAAAAACTGCTCCAAAACCCTAAAAAATAAATCCTAAAAACATTTCAAAAATAAATCCTAAAACCTAGAAAAAAGGATCAAACTATTAATATATCTCTATAAAATAAATCCCAAAAAAAAAACAAAATCACGAATCCAGAAGAAAAACTGCTCCCAAAACCTTACAAAATAAATCCTGAAAAACATTTCAAAAATAAATCCTAAAACCTAGAAAAAAGGATCAAACTATAAATATATCTCTATAAAATAAATCCCAAACAAACAAAACAAAATCACGAATCCAGAAGAAAAACTGCTCCCAAAACCTTACAAAATAAATCCTGAAAAACATTTCAAAAATAAATCCTAAAACCTAGAAAAAAGGATCAAACTATAAATATATCTCTATAAAATAAATCCCAAACAAACAAAACAAAATCACGAATCCAGAAGAAAAACTGCTCCCAAAACCTTACAAAATAAATCCTGAAAAACATTTCAAAAATAAATCCTAAAACCTAGAAAAAAGCATCAAACTATAAATATATCTCTATAAAATAAATCCCAAACAAACAAAACAAAATCACGAATCCAGAAGAAAAACTGCTCCCAAAACCTTACAAAATAAATCCTGAAAAACATTTCAAAAATAAATCCTAAAACCTAGAAAAAAGGATCAAACTATAAATATATCTCTATAAAATAAATCCCAAACAAACAAAACAAAATCACGAATCCAGAAGAAAAACTGCTCCCAAAACCTTACAAAATAAATCCTGAAAAAAATTTCAAAAATAAATCCTAAAACCTAGAAAAAAGGATCAAACTATTAATATATCTCTATAAAATAAATCCCAAAAAAAAAAACAAAATCACGAATTCAGAAGAAAAACTGCTCCCAAAACCTTACAAAATAAATCCTGAAAAACATTTCAAAAATAAATCCTAAAACCTAGAAAAAAGAATCAAACTATTAATATATCTCTATAAAATAAATACAAAAAAAAAAAAACAAAATCACGAATCCAGAAGAAAAACTGCTCCCAAAACAATAAAAAATAAATCCTGAAAAAAATTTCAAAAATAAATCCTAAAACCTAGAAAAAAGGATCAAACTATTAATATATCTCTATAAAATAGATCCCAAAAAAAAACAAAATCACAATCTAGAAGAAAAACTGCTCCCAAAACCCTAAAAAATAAATCTTTAGAAACATTTCAAAAATAAATCCTAAAACCTAGAAAAAAGGATCAAACTATAAATATATCTCTATAAAATAAATCCCAAACAAACAAAACAAAATCACGAGTCCAGAAGAAAAACTGCTCCCAAAACCTTACAAAATAAATCCTGAAAAAAATTTCAAAAATAAATCCTAAAACCTAGAAAAAAGCATCAAACTATAAATATATCTCTATAAAATAAATCCCAAACAAACAAAACAAAATCACGAATCCAGAAGAAAAACTGCTCCCAAAACCTTACAAAATAAATCCTGAAAAAAATTTCAAAAATAAATCCTAAAACCTAGAAAAAAGGATCAAACTATAAATATATCTCTATAAAATAAATCCCAAACAAACAAAACAAAATCACGAATCCAGAAGAAAAACTGCTCCCAAAACCATAAAAAATAAATCCTAAAACCAAGAAAAAAGGATCAAACTATTAATATATCTCTATGAAATAAATCCCAAAAACAAAACAAAATCACGAATTCAGAAAAAAAACTGCTCCCAAAACCCTAAAAAATAAATCCTAAAACCTAGAAAAAAGGATCAAACTATTAATGTATCTCTATAAAATAAATCCCAAAAAAAAAACAAAATCACGAATTCAGAAGAAAAACTGCTCCCAAAACCTTACAAAATAAATCCTGAAAAACATTTCAAAAATAAATCCTAAAACCTAGAAAAAAGAATCAAACTATTAATATATCTCTATAAAATAAATACCAAAAAAAAAAACAAAATCACGAATCCAGAAGAAAAACTGCTCCCAAAACCATAAAAAATAAATCCTAAAACCAAGAAAAAAGGATCAAACTATTAGTATATCTCTATGAAATAAATCCCAAAAACAAAACAAAATCACGAATTCAGAAAAAAAACTGCTCCCAAAACCCTAAAAAATAAATCCTAAAACCTAGAAAAAAGGATCAAACTATTAATGTATCTCTATAAAATAAATCCCAAAAAAAAAAACAAAATTACGAATCCAGAAGAAAAACTGCTCCCAAAACCATAAAAAATAAATCCTAAAACCAAGAAAAAAGGATTAAACTATTAAGATAAATATAAAAACTGCTCCCAAAACCCTAAAAAATAAATCCTGAAAAACATTTCAAAAATAAATCCTAAAACCTAGAAAAAAGCATCAAACTATTAATAATATCTCTATAAAAATAAATCCCAAAAAAAAAACAAAATCACGAATCCAGAAGAAAAACTGCTCCCAAAACCTTACAAAATAAATCCTGAAAAACATTTCAAAAATAAATCCTAAAACCTAGAAAAAAGAATCAAACTATTAGTATATCTCTATGAAATAAATCCCAAAAACAAAACAAAATCACGAATTCAGAAAAAAAACTGCTCCCAAAACCCTAAAAAATAAATCCTAAAACCTAGAAAAAAGGATCAAACTATTAATGTATCTCTATAAAATAAATCCCAAAAAAAAAAACAAAATTACGAATCCAGAAGAAAAACTGCTCCCAAAACCATAAAAAATAAATCCTAAAACCAAGAAAAAAGGATTAAACTATTAAGATAAATATAAAAACTGCTCCCAAAACCCTAAAAAATAAATCCTGAAAAACATTTCAAAAATAAATCCTAAAACCTAGAAAAAAGCATCAAACTATTAATAATATCTCTATAAAAATAAATCCCAAAAAAAAAACAAAATCACGAATCCAGAAGAAAAACTGCTCCCAAAACCTTACAAAATAAATCCTGAAAAACATTTCAAAAATAAATCCTAAAACCTAGAAAAAAGAATCAAACTATTAATATATCTCTATAAAATAAATCCCAAAAAAAAACCAAAATCACGAATTCAGAAGAAAAACTGCTCCCAAAACCTTACAAAATAAATCCTGAAAAACATTTCAAAAATAAATCCTAAAACCTAGAAAAAAGAATCAAACTATTAATATATCTCTATAAAATAAATACCAAAAAAAAAACAAAATCACGAATCCAGAAGAAAAACTGCTCCCAAAACAATAAAAAATAAATCCTGAAAAAAATTTCAAAAATAAATCCTAAAACCTAGAAAAAAGGATCAAACTATTAATATATCTCTATAAAATAGATCCCAAAAAAAACAAAATCACAATCTAGAAGAAAAACTGCTCCCAAAACCTTAAAAAATAAATCTTTAGAAACATTTCAAAAATAAATCCTAAAACCTAGAAAAAAGGATCAAACTCTAAATATATCTCTATAAAATAAATCCCAAACAAACAAAACAAAATCACGAATCCAGAAGAAAAACTGCTCCCAAAACCCTAAAAAATAAATCCTAAAAAACATTTCAAAAATAAATCCTAAAACCTAGAACAAAGGATCAAACTATTAATATATCTCTATAAAATAAATCCCAAAAAAAAAACCAAATCACGAATCCAGAAGAAAAACTGCTCCAAAACCCTAAAAAATAAATCCTAAAAACATTTCAAAAATAAATCCTAAAACCTAGAAAAAAGGATCAAACTATTAATATATCTCTATAAAATAAATCCAAAAAAAAAAACAAAATCACGAATCCAGAAGAAAAACTGCTCCCAAAACCTTACAAAATAAATCCTGAAAAACATTTCAAAAATAAATCCTAAAACCTAGAAAAAAGAATCAAACTATTAATATATCTCTATAAAATAAATCCCAAAAAAAAACCAAAATCACGAATTCAGAAGAAAAACTGCTCCCAAAACCTTACAAAATAAATCCTGAAAAACATTTCAAAAATAAATCCTAAAACCTAGAAAAAAGAATCAAACTATTAATATATCTCTATAAAATAAATCCCAAAAAAAAACCAAAATCACGAATTCAGAAGAAAAACTGCTCCCAAAACCTTACAAAATAAATCCTGAAAAACATTTCAAAAATAAATCCTAAAACCTAGAAAAAAGAATCAAACTATTAATATATCTCTATAAAATAAATCCCAAAAAAAAACCAAAATCACGAATCCAGAAGAAAAACTGCTCCCAAAACCTTACAAAATAAATCCTGAAAAACATTTCAAAAATAAATCCTAAAACCTAGAAAAAAGAATAAAACTATTAATATATCTCTATAAAATAAATACCAAAAAAAAAACAAAATCACGAATCCAGAAGAAAAACTGCTCCCAAAACAATAAAAAATAAATCCTGAAAAAAATTTCAAAAATAAATCCTAAAACCTAGAAAAAAGGATCAAACTATTAATATATCTCTATAAAATAGATCCCAAAAAAAACAAAATCACAATCTAGAAGAAAAACTGCTCCCAAAACCTTAAAAAATAAATCTTTAGAAACATTTCAAAAATAAATCCTAAAACCTAGAAAAAAGGATCAAACTCTAAATATATCTCTATAAAATAAATCCCAAACAAACAAAACAAAATCACGAATCCAGAAGAAAAACTGCTCCCAAAACCCTAAAAAATAAATCCTAAAAAACATTTCAAAAATAAATCCTAAAACCTAGAACAAAGGATCAAACTATTAATATATCTCTATAAAATAAATCCCAAAAAAAAAACAAAATCACGAATCCAGAAGAAAAACTGCTCCAAAACCCTAAAAAATAAATCCTAAAAACATTTCAAAAATAAATCCTAAAACCTAGAAAAAAGGATCAAACTATTAATATATCTCTATAAAATAAATCCAAAAAAAAAAACAAAATCACGAATCCAGAAGAAAAACTGCTCCAAAACCCTAAAAAATAAATCCTAAAAACATTTCAAAAATAAATCCTAAAACCTAGAACAAAGGATCAAACTATTAATATATCTCTATAAAATAAATCCCAAAAAAAAAACAAAATCACGAATCCAGAAGAAAAACTGCTCCAAAACCCTAAAAAATAAATCCTAAAAACATTTCAAAAATAAATCCTAAAACCTAGAAAAAAGGATCAAACTATTAATATATCTCTATAAAATAAATCCAAAAAAAAAAACAAAATCACGAATCCAGAAGAAAAACTGCTCCCAAAACCTTACAAAATAAATCCTGAAAAACATTTCAAAAATAAATCCTAAAACCTAGAAAAAAGAATCAAACTATTAATATATCTCTATAAAATAAATCCCAAAAAAAAACCAAAATCACGAATTCAGAAGAAAAACTGCTCCCAAAACCTTACAAAATAAATCCTGAAAAACATTTCAAAAATAAATCCTAAAACCTAGAAAAAAGAATCAAACTATTAATATATCTCTATAAAATAAATCCCAAAAAAAAACCAAAATCACGAATCCAGAAGAAAAACTGCTCCCAAAACCTTACAAAATAAATCATGAAAAACATTTCAAAAATAAATCCTAAAACCTAGAAAAAAGAATCAAACTATTAATATATCTCTATAAAATAAATCCCAAAAAAAAACCAAAATCACGAATTCAGAAGAAAAACTGCTCCCAAAACCTTACAAAATAAATCCTGAAAAACATTTCAAAAATAAATCCTAAAACCTACAAAAAAGAATCAAACTATTAATATATCTCTATAAAATAAATCCCAAAAAAAAACCAAAATCACGAATCCAGAAGAAAAACTGCTCCCAAAACCTTACAAAATAAATCCTGAAAAACATTTCAAAAATAAATCCTAAAACCTAGAAAAAAGAATCAAACTATTAATATATCTCTATAAAATAAATCCCAAAAAAAAACCAAAATCACGAATTCAGAAGAAAAACTGCTCCCAAAACCTTACAAAATAAATCCTGAAAAACATTTCAAAAATAAATCCTAAAACCTAGAAAAAAGAATCAAACTATTAATATATCTCTATAAAATAAATCCCAAAAAAAAACCAAAATCACGAATTCAGAAGAAAAACTGCTCCCAAAACCTTACAAAATAAATCCTGAAAAACATTTCAAAAATAAATCCTAAAACCTAGAAAAAAGAATCAAACTATTAATATATCTCTATAAAATAAATCCCAAAAAAAAACCAAAATCACGAATCCAGAAGAAAAACTGCTCCCAAAACCTTACAAAATAAATCCTGAAAAACATTTCAAAAATAAATCCTAAAACCTAGAAAAAAGAATCAAACTATTAATATATCTCTATAAAATAAATACCAAAAAAAAAACAAAATCACGAATCCAGAAGAAAAACTGCTCCCAAAACAATAAAAAATAAATCCTGAAAAAAATTTCAAAAATAAATCCTAAAACCTAGAAAAAAGGATCAAACTATTAATATATCTCTATAAAATAGATCCCAAAAAAAACAAAATCACAATCTAGAAGAAAAACTGCTCCCAAAACCTTAAAAAATAAATCTTTAGAAACATTTCAAAAATAAATCCTAAAACCTAGAAAAAAGGATCAAACTCTAAATATATCTCTATAAAATAAATCCCAAACAAACAAAACAAAATCACGAATCCAGAAGAAAAACTGCTCCCAAAACCCTAAAAAATAAATCCTAAAAAACATTTCAAAAATAAATCCTAAAACCTAGAACAAAGGATCAAACTATTAATATATCTCTATAAAATAAATCCCAAAAAAAAAACAAAATCACGAATCCAGAAGAAAAACTGCTCCAAAACCCTAAAAAATAAATCCTAAAAACATTTCAAAAATAAATCCTAAAACCTAGAAAAAAGGATCAAACTATTAATATATCTCTATAAAATAAATCCAAAAAAAAAAACAAAATCACGAATCCAGAAGAAAAACTGCTCCAAAACCCTAAAAAATAAATCCTAAAAACATTTCAAAAATAAATCCTAAAACCTAGAACAAAGGATCAAACTATTAATATATCTCTATAAAATAAATCCCAAAAAAAAAACAAAATCACGAATCCAGAAGAAAAACTGCTCCAAAACCCTAAAAAATAAATCCTAAAAACATTTCAAAAATAAATCCTAAAACCTAGAAAAAAGGATCAAACTATTAATATATCTCTATAAAATAAATCCCAAAAAAAAAACAAAATCACGAATCCAGAAGAAAAACTGCTCCCAAAACCTTACAAAATAAATCCTGAAAAACATTTCAAAAATAAATCCTAAAACCTAGAAAAAAGGATCAAACTATAAATATATCTCTATAAAATAAATCCCAAACAAACAAAACAAAATCACGAATCCAGAAGAAAAACTGCTCCCAAAACCTTACAAAATAAATCCTGAAAAACATTTCAAAAATAAATCCTAAAACCTAGAAAAAAGGAACAAACTATAAATATATCTCTATAAAATAAAACCCAAACAAACAAAACAAAATCACGAATCCAGAAGAAAAACTGCTCCCAAAACCTTACAAAATAAATCCTGAAAAACATTTCAAAAATAAATCCTAAAACCTAGAAAAAAGGATCAAACTATAAATATATCTCTATAAAATAAATCCCAAACAAACAAAACAAAATCACGAATCCAGAAGAAAAACTGCTCCCAAAACCTTACAAAATAAATCCTGAAAAACATTTCAAAAATAAATCCTAAAACCTAGAAAAAAGGATCAAACTATAAATATATCTCTATAAAATAAATCCCAAACAAACAAAACAAAATCACGAATCCAGAAGAAAAACTGCTCCCAAAACCTTACAAAATAAATCCTGAAAAAAATTTCAAAAATAAATCCTAAAACCTAGAAAAAAGGATCAAACTATTAATATATCTCTATAAAATAAATCCCAAAAAAAAAAACAAAATCACGAATTCAGAAGAAAAACTGCTCCCAAAACCTTACAAAATAAATCCTGAAAAACATTTCAAAAATAAATCCTAAAACCTAGAAAAAAGAATCAAACTATTAATATATCTCTATAAAATAAATACAAAAAAAAAAAAACAAAATCACGAATCCAGAAGAAAAACTGCTCCCAAAACAATAAAAAATAAATCCTGAAAAAAATTTCAAAAATAAATCCTAAAACCTAGAAAAAAGGATCAAACTATTAATATATCTCTATAAAATAGATCCCAAAAAAAAACAAAATCACAATCTAGAAGAAAAACTGCTCCCAAAACCCTAAAAAATAAATCTTTAGAAACATTTCAAAAATAAATCCTAAAACCTAGAAAAAAGGATCAAACTATAAATATATCTCTATAAAATAAATCCCAAACAAACAAAACAAAATCACGAGTCCAGAAGAAAAACTGCTCCCAAAACCTTACAAAATAAATCCTGAAAAAAATTTCAAAAATAAATCCTAAAACCTAGAAAAAAGCATCAAACTATAAATATATCTCTATAAAATAAATCCCAAACAAACAAAACAAAATCACGAATCCAGAAGAAAAACTGCTCCCAAAACCTTACAAAATAAATCCTGAAAAAAATTTCAAAAATAAATCCTAAAACCTAGAAAAAAGGATCAAACTATTAATATATCTCTATAAAATAGATCCCAAAAAAAACAAAATCACAATCTAGAAGAAAAACTGCTCCCAAAACCCTAAAAAATAAATCTTTAGAAACATTTCAAAAATAAATCCTAAAACCTAGAAAAAAGGATCAAACTATTAATATATCTCTATAAAATAAATCCAAAAAAAAAAACAAAATCACGAATCCAGAAGAAAAACTGCTCCAAAACCCTAAAAAATAAATCCTAAAAACATTTCAAAAATAAATCCTAAAACCTAGAACAAAGGATCAAACTATTAATATATCTCTATAAAATAAATCCCAAAAAAAAAACAAAATCACGAATCCAGAAGAAAAACTGCTCCAAAACCCTAAAAAATAAATCCTAAAAACATTTCAAAAATAAATCCTAAAACCTAGAAAAAAGGATCAAACTATTAATTATCTCTATAAAATAAATCCCAAAAAAAAACCAAAATCACGAATGCAGAAGAAAAACTGCTCCCAAAACCTTACAAAATAAATCCTGGAAAACATTTCAAAAATAAATCCTAAAACCTAGAAAAAAGGATCAAACTATAAATATATCTCTATAAAATAAATCCCAAACAAACAAAACAAAATCACGAGTCCAGAAGAAAAACTGCTCCCAAAACCCTAAAAAATAAATCCTAAAAAACATTTCAAAAATAAATCCTAAAACCTAGAACAAAGGATCAAACTATTAATATATCTCTATAAAATAAATCCCAAAAAAAAAAACAAAATCACGAATCCAGAAGAAAAACTGCTCCAAAACCCTAAAAAATAAATCCTAAAAACATTTCAAAAATAAATCCTAAAACCTAGAAAAAAGGATCAAACTATTAATATATCTCTATAAAATAAATCCAAAAAAAAAAACAAAATCACGAATCCAGAAGAAAAACTGCTCCAAAACCCTAAAAAATAAATCCTAAAAACATTTCAAAAATAAATCCTAAAACCTAGAACAAAGGATCAAACTATTAATATATCTCTATAAAATAAATCCCAAAAAAAAAACAAAATCACGAATCCAGAAGAAAAACTGCTCCAAAACCCTAAAAAATAAATCCTCAAAACATTTCAAAAATAAATCCTAAAACCTAGAACAAAGGATCAAACTATTAATATATCTCTATAAAATAAATCCCAAAAAAAAAACAAAATCACGAATCCAGAAGAAAAACTGCTCCAAAACCCTAAAAAATAAATCCTAAAAACATTTCAAAAATAAATCCTAAAACCTAGAACAAAGGATCAAACTATTAATATATCTCTATAAAATAAATCCCAAAAAAAAAACAAAATCACGAATCCAGAAGAAAAACTGCTCCAAAACCCTAAAAAATAAATCCTAAAAACATTTCAAAAATAAATCCTAAAACCTAGAAAAAAGGATCAAACTATTAATATATCTCTATAAAATAAATCCAAAAAAAAAAACAAAATCACGAATCCAGAAGAAAAACTGCTCCAAAACCCTAAAAAATAAATCCTAAAAACATTTCAAAAATAAATCCTAAAACCTAGAACAAAGGATCAAACTATTAATATATCTCTATAAAATAAATCCCAAAAAAAAAACAAAATCACGAATCCAGAAGAAAAACTGCTCCAAAACCCTAAAAAATAAATCCTAAAAACATTTCAAAAATAAATCCTAAAACCTAGAACAAAGGATCAAACTATTAATATATCTCTATAAAATAAATCCCAAAAAAAAAACAAAATCACGAATCCAGAAGAAAAACTGCTCCAAAACCCTAAAAAATAAATCCTGAAAAACATTTCAAAAATAAATCCTAAAACCTAGAAAAAAGCATCAAACTATTAATATATCTCTATAAAATAAATCCCAAAAAAAAAACAAAATCACGAATCCAGAAGAAAAACTGCTCCCAAAACCCTAAAAAATAAATCCTAAAAAACATTTCAAAAATAAATCCTAAAACCTAGAACAAAGGATCAAACTATTAATATATCTCTATAAAATAAATCCCAAAAAAAAAACAAAATCACGAATCCAGAAGAAAAACTGCTCCAAAACCCTAAAAAATAAATCCTAAAAACATTTCAAAAATAAATCCTAAAACCTAGAACAAAGGATCAAACTATTAATATATCTCTATAAAATAAATCCCAAAAAAAAAACAAAATCACGAATCCAGAAGAAAAACTGCTCCAAAACCCTAAAAAATAAATCCTAAAAACATTTCAAAAATAAATCCTAAAACCTAGAACAAAGGATCAAACTATTAATATATCTCTATAAAATAAATCCCAAAAAAAAACAAAATCACGAATCCAGAAGAAAAACTGCTCCAAAACCCTAAAAAATAAATCCTAAAAACATTTCAAAAATAAATCCTAAAACCTAGAACAAAGGATCAAACTATTAATATATCTCTATAAAATAAATCCCAAAAAAAAACAAAATCACGAATCCAGAAGAAAAACTGCTCCAAAACCCTAAAAAATAAATCCTAAAAACATTTCAAAAATAAATCCTAAAACCTAGAACAAAGGATCAAACTATTAATATATCTCTATAAAATAAATCCCAAAAAAAAAAACAAAATCACGAATTCAGAAGAAAAACTGCTCCCAAAACCTTACAAAATAAATCCTGAAAAACATTTCAAAAATAAATCCTAAAACCTAGAAAAAAGAATCAAACTATTAATATATCAATATAAAATAAATTCCCACAAAAAACAAAATCACGAATCCAGAAGAAAAACTGCTCCAAAACCCTAAAAAATAAATCCTAAAAACATTTCAAAAATAAATCCTAAAACCTAGAACAAAGGATCAAACTATTAATATATCTCTATAAAATAAATCCCAAAAAAAAAACAAAATCACGAATCCAGAAGAAAAACTGCTCCAAAACCCTAAAAAATAAATCCTAAAAACATTTCAAAAATAAATCCTAAAACCTAGAACAAAGGATCAAACTATTAATATATCTCTATAAAATAAATCCAAAAAAAAAAACAAAATCACGAATCCAGAAGAAAAACTGCTCCAAAACCCTAAAAAATAAATCCTAAAAACATTTCAAAAATAAATCCTAAAACCTAGAACAAAGGATCAAACTATTAATATATCTCTATAAAATAAATCCAAAAAAAAAAACAAAATCACGAATCCAGAAGAAAAACTGCTCCAAAACCCTAAAAAATAAATCCTAAAAACATTTCAAAAATAAATCCTAAAACCTAGAACAAAGGATCAAACTATTAATATATCTCTATAAAATAAATCCCAAAAAAAAAACAAAATCACGAATCCAGAAGAAAAACTGCTCCAAAACCCTAAAAAATAAATCCTAAAAACATTTCAAAAATAAATCCTAAAACCTAGAACAAAGGATCAAACTATTAATATATCTCTATAAAATAAATCCCAAAAAAAAAACAAAATCACGAATCCAGAAGAAAAACTGCTCCAAAACCCTAAAAAATAAATCTTAAAAACATTTCAAAAATAAATCCTAAAACCTAGAAAAAAGGATCAAACTATTAATATATCTCTATAAAATAAATCCAAAAAAAAAAACAAAATCACGAATCCAGAAGAAAAACTGCTCCAAAACCCTAAAAAATAAATCCTAAAAACATTTCAAAAATAAATCCTAAAACCTAGAACAAAGGATCAAACTATTAATATATCTCTATAAAATAAATCCCAAAAAAAAAACAAAATCACGAATCCAGAAGAAAAACTGCTCCAAAACCCTAAAAAATAAATCCTAAAAACATTTCAAAAATAAATCCTAAAACCTAGAACAAAGGATCAAACTATTAATATATCTCTATAAAATAAATCCCAAAAAAAAAACAAAATCACGAATCCAGAAGAAAAACTGCTCCAAAACCCTAAAAAATAAATCCTAAAAACATTTCAAAAATAAATCCTAAAACCTAGAACAAAGGATCAAACTATTAATATATCTCTATAAAATAAATCCCAAAAAAAAAACAAAATCACGAATCCAGAAGAAAAACTGCTCCAAAACCCTAAAAAATAAATCCTGAAAAACATTTCAAAAATAAATCCTAAAACCTAGAAAAAAGCATCAAACTATTAATATATCTCTATAAAATAAATCCCAAAAAAAAAACAAAATCACGAATCCAGAAGAAAAACTGCTCCCAAAACCCTAAAAAATAAATCCTAAAAAACATTTCAAAAATAAATCCTAAAACCTAGAACAAAGGATCAAACTATTAATATATCTCTATAAAATAAATCCCAAAAAAAAAACAAAATCACGAATCCAGAAGAAAAACTGCTCCAAAACCCTAAAAAATAAATCCTAAAAACATTTCAAAAATAAATCCTAAAACCTAGAACAAAGGATCAAACTATTAATATATCTCTATAAAATAAATCCCAAAAAAAAAACAAAATCACGAATCCAGAAGAAAAACTGCTCCAAAACCCTAAAAAATAAATCCTAAAAACATTTCAAAAATAAATCCTAAAACCTAGAACAAAGGATCAAACTATTAATATATCTCTATAAAATAAATCCCAAAAAAAAACAAAATCACGAATCCAGAAGAAAAACTGCTCCAAAACCCTAAAAAATAAATCCTAAAAACATTTCAAAAATAAATCCTAAAACCTAGAACAAAGGATCAAACTATTAATATATCTCTATAAAATAAATCCCAAAAAAAAAAACAAAATCACGAATTCAGAAGAAAAACTGCTCCCAAAACCTTACAAAATAAATCCTGAAAAACATTTCAAAAATAAATCCTAAAACCTAGAAAAAAGAATCAAACTATTAATATATCAATATAAAATAAATTCCCACAAAAAACAAAATCACGAATCCAGAAGAAAAACTGCTCCAAAACCCTAAAAAATAAATCCTGAAAAACATTTCAAAAATAAATCCTAAAACCTAGAAAAAAGCATCAAACTATTAATATATCTCTATAAAATAAATCCCAAAAAAAAAACAAAATCACGAATCCAGAAGAAAAACTGCTCCCAAAACCCTAAAAAATAAATCCTAAAAAACATTTCAAAAATAAATCCTAAAACCTAGAACAAAGGATCAAACTATTAATATATCTCTATAAAATAAATCCCAAAAAAAAAACAAAATCACGAATCCAGAAGAAAAACTGCTCCAAAACCCTAAAAAATAAATCCTAAAAACATTTCAAAAATAAATCCTAAAACCTAGAACAAAGGATCAAACTATTAATATATCTCTATAAAATAAATCCCAAAAAAAAAACAAAATCACGAATCCAGAAGAAAAACTGCTCCAAAACCCTAAAAAATAAATCCTAAAAACATTTCAAAAATAAATCCTAAAACCTAGAACAAAGGATCAAACTATTAATATATCTCTATAAAATAAATCCAAAAAAAAAAACAAAATCACGAATCCAGAAGAAAAACTGCTCCAAAACCCTAAAAAATAAATCCTAAAAACATTTCAAAAATAAATCCTAAAACCTAGAACAAAGGATCAAACTATTAATATATCTCTATAAAATAAATCCCAAAAAAAAAACAAAATCACAATCTAGAAGAAAAACTGCTCCCAAAACCCTAAAAAATAAATCTTTAGAAACATTTCAAAAATAAATCCTAAAACCTAGAAAAAAGGATCAAACTATTAATATATCTCTATAAAATAAATCCAAAAAAAAAAACAAAATCACGAATCCAGAAGAAAAACTGCTCCAAAACCCTAAAAAATAAATCCTAAAAACATTTCAAAAATAAATCCTAAAACCTAGAACAAAGGATCAAACTATTAATATATCTCTATAAAATAAATCCCAAAAAAAAAACAAAATCACGAATCCAGAAGAAAAACTGCTCCAAAACCCTAAAAAATAAATCCTAAAAACATTTCAAAAATAAATCCTAAAACCTAGAAAAAAGGATCAAACTATTAATTATCTCTATAAAATAAATCCCAAAAAAAAACCAAAATCACGAATGCAGAAGAAAAACTGCTCCCAAAACCTTACAAAATAAATCCTGGAAAACATTTCAAAAATAAATCCTAAAACCTAGAAAAAAGGATCAAACTATAAATATATCTCTATAAAATAAATCCCAAACAAACAAAACAAAATCACGAGTCCAGAAGAAAAACTGCTCCCAAAACCCTAAAAAATAAATCCTAAAAAACATTTCAAAAATAAATCCTAAAACCTAGAACAAAGGATCAAACTATTAATATATCTCTATAAAATAAATCCCAAAAAAAAAAACAAAATCACGAATCCAGAAGAAAAACTGCTCCAAAACCCTAAAAAATAAATCCTAAAAACATTTCAAAAATAAATCCTAAAACCTAGAAAAAAGGATCAAACTATTAATATATCTCTATAAAATAAATCCAAAAAAAAAAACAAAATCACGAATCCAGAAGAAAAACTGCTCCAAAACCCTAAAAAATAAATCCTAAAAACATTTCAAAAATAAATCCTAAAACCTAGAACAAAGGATCAAACTATTAATATATCTCTATAAAATAAATCCCAAAAAAAAAACAAAATCACGAATCCAGAAGAAAAACTGCTCCAAAACCCTAAAAAATAAATCCTCAAAACATTTCAAAAATAAATCCTAAAACCTAGAACAAAGGATCAAACTATTAATATATCTCTATAAAATAAATCCCAAAAAAAAAACAAAATCACGAATCCAGAAGAAAAACTGCTCCAAAACCCTAAAAAATAAATCCTAAAAACATTTCAAAAATAAATCCTAAAACCTAGAACAAAGGATCAAACTATTAATATATCTCTATAAAATAAATCCCAAAAAAAAAACAAAATCACGAATCCAGAAGAAAAACTGCTCCAAAACCCTAAAAAATAAATCCTAAAAACATTTCAAAAATAAATCCTAAAACCTAGAAAAAAGGATCAAACTATTAATATATCTCTATAAAATAAATCCAAAAAAAAAAACAAAATCACGAATCCAGAAGAAAAACTGCTCCAAAACCCTAAAAAATAAATCCTAAAAACATTTCAAAAATAAATCCTAAAACCTAGAACAAAGGATCAAACTATTAATATATCTCTATAAAATAAATCCCAAAAAAAAAACAAAATCACGAATCCAGAAGAAAAACTGCTCCAAAACCCTAAAAAATAAATCCTAAAAACATTTCAAAAATAAATCCTAAAACCTAGAACAAAGGATCAAACTATTAATATATCTCTATAAAATAAATCCCAAAAAAAAAACAAAATCACGAATCCAGAAGAAAAACTGCTCCAAAACCCTAAAAAATAAATCCTGAAAAACATTTCAAAAATAAATCCTAAAACCTAGAAAAAAGCATCAAACTATTAATATATCTCTATAAAATAAATCCCAAAAAAAAAACAAAATCACGAATCCAGAAGAAAAACTGCTCCCAAAACCCTAAAAAATAAATCCTAAAAAACATTTCAAAAATAAATCCTAAAACCTAGAACAAAGGATCAAACTATTAATATATCTCTATAAAATAAATCCCAAAAAAAAAACAAAATCACGAATCCAGAAGAAAAACTGCTCCAAAACCCTAAAAAATAAATCCTAAAAACATTTCAAAAATAAATCCTAAAACCTAGAACAAAGGATCAAACTATTAATATATCTCTATAAAATAAATCCCAAAAAAAAAACAAAATCACGAATCCAGAAGAAAAACTGCTCCAAAACCCTAAAAAATAAATCCTAAAAACATTTCAAAAATAAATCCTAAAACCTAGAACAAAGGATCAAACTATTAATATATCTCTATAAAATAAATCCCAAAAAAAAACAAAATCACGAATCCAGAAGAAAAACTGCTCCAAAACCCTAAAAAATAAATCCTAAAAACATTTCAAAAATAAATCCTAAAACCTAGAACAAAGGATCAAACTATTAATATATCTCTATAAAATAAATCCCAAAAAAAAACAAAATCACGAATCCAGAAGAAAAACTGCTCCAAAACCCTAAAAAATAAATCCTAAAAACATTTCAAAAATAAATCCTAAAACCTAGAACAAAGGATCAAACTATTAATATATCTCTATAAAATAAATCCCAAAAAAAAAAACAAAATCACGAATTCAGAAGAAAAACTGCTCCCAAAACCTTACAAAATAAATCCTGAAAAACATTTCAAAAATAAATCCTAAAACCTAGAAAAAAGAATCAAACTATTAATATATCAATATAAAATAAATTCCCACAAAAAACAAAATCACGAATCCAGAAGAAAAACTGCTCCAAAACCCTAAAAAATAAATCCTAAAAACATTTCAAAAATAAATCCTAAAACCTAGAACAAAGGATCAAACTATTAATATATCTCTATAAAATAAATCCCAAAAAAAAAACAAAATCACGAATCCAGAAGAAAAACTGCTCCAAAACCCTAAAAAATAAATCCTAAAAACATTTCAAAAATAAATCCTAAAACCTAGAACAAAGGATCAAACTATTAATATATCTCTATAAAATAAATCCAAAAAAAAAAACAAAATCACGAATCCAGAAGAAAAACTGCTCCAAAACCCTAAAAAATAAATCCTAAAAACATTTCAAAAATAAATCCTAAAACCTAGAACAAAGGATCAAACTATTAATATATCTCTATAAAATAAATCCAAAAAAAAAAACAAAATCACGAATCCAGAAGAAAAACTGCTCCAAAACCCTAAAAAATAAATCCTAAAAACATTTCAAAAATAAATCCTAAAACCTAGAACAAAGGATCAAACTATTAATATATCTCTATAAAATAAATCCCAAAAAAAAAACAAAATCACGAATCCAGAAGAAAAACTGCTCCAAAACCCTAAAAAATAAATCCTAAAAACATTTCAAAAATAAATCCTAAAACCTAGAACAAAGGATCAAACTATTAATATATCTCTATAAAATAAATCCCAAAAAAAAAACAAAATCACGAATCCAGAAGAAAAACTGCTCCAAAACCCTAAAAAATAAATCTTAAAAACATTTCAAAAATAAATCCTAAAACCTAGAAAAAAGGATCAAACTATTAATATATCTCTATAAAATAAATCCAAAAAAAAAAACAAAATCACGAATCCAGAAGAAAAACTGCTCCAAAACCCTAAAAAATAAATCCTAAAAACATTTCAAAAATAAATCCTAAAACCTAGAACAAAGGATCAAACTATTAATATATCTCTATAAAATAAATCCCAAAAAAAAAACAAAATCACGAATCCAGAAGAAAAACTGCTCCAAAACCCTAAAAAATAAATCCTAAAAACATTTCAAAAATAAATCCTAAAACCTAGAACAAAGGATCAAACTATTAATATATCTCTATAAAATAAATCCCAAAAAAAAAACAAAATCACGAATCCAGAAGAAAAACTGCTCCAAAACCCTAAAAAATAAATCCTAAAAACATTTCAAAAATAAATCCTAAAACCTAGAACAAAGGATCAAACTATTAATATATCTCTATAAAATAAATCCCAAAAAAAAAACAAAATCACGAATCCAGAAGAAAAACTGCTCCAAAACCCTAAAAAATAAATCCTGAAAAACATTTCAAAAATAAATCCTAAAACCTAGAAAAAAGCATCAAACTATTAATATATCTCTATAAAATAAATCCCAAAAAAAAAACAAAATCACGAATCCAGAAGAAAAACTGCTCCCAAAACCCTAAAAAATAAATCCTAAAAAACATTTCAAAAATAAATCCTAAAACCTAGAACAAAGGATCAAACTATTAATATATCTCTATAAAATAAATCCCAAAAAAAAAACAAAATCACGAATCCAGAAGAAAAACTGCTCCAAAACCCTAAAAAATAAATCCTAAAAACATTTCAAAAATAAATCCTAAAACCTAGAACAAAGGATCAAACTATTAATATATCTCTATAAAATAAATCCCAAAAAAAAAACAAAATCACGAATCCAGAAGAAAAACTGCTCCAAAACCCTAAAAAATAAATCCTAAAAACATTTCAAAAATAAATCCTAAAACCTAGAACAAAGGATCAAACTATTAATATATCTCTATAAAATAAATCCCAAAAAAAAACAAAATCACGAATCCAGAAGAAAAACTGCTCCAAAACCCTAAAAAATAAATCCTAAAAACATTTCAAAAATAAATCCTAAAACCTAGAACAAAGGATCAAACTATTAATATATCTCTATAAAATAAATCCCAAAAAAAAAAAAAAAATCACGAATTCAGAAGAAAAACTGCTCCCAAAACCTTACAAAATAAATCCTGAAAAACATTTCAAAAATAAATCCTAAAACCTAGAAAAAAGAATCAAACTATTAATATATCAATATAAAATAAATTCCCACAAAAAACAAAATCACGAATCCAGAAGAAAAACTGCTCCAAAACCCTAAAAAATAAATCCTGAAAAACATTTCAAAAATAAATCCTAAAACCTAGAAAAAAGCATCAAACTATTAATATATCTCTATAAAATAAATCCCAAAAAAAAAACAAAATCACGAATCCAGAAGAAAAACTGCTCCCAAAACCCTAAAAAATAAATCCTAAAAAACATTTCAAAAATAAATCCTAAAACCTAGAACAAAGGATCAAACTATTAATATATCTCTATAAAATAAATCCCAAAAAAAAAACAAAATCACGAATCCAGAAGAAAAACTGCTCCAAAACCCTAAAAAATAAATCCTAAAAACATTTCAAAAATAAATCCTAAAACCTAGAAAAAAGGATCAAACTATTAATATATCTCTATAAAATAAATCCAAAAAAAAAAACAAAATCACGAATCCAGAAGAAAAACTGCTCCAAAACCCTAAAAAATAAATCCTAAAAACATTTCAAAAATAAATCCTAAAACCTAGAACAAAGGATCAAACTATTAATATATCTCTATAAAATAAATCCCAAAAAAAAAACAAAATCACGAATCCAGAAGAAAAACTGCTCCAAAACCCTAAAAAATAAATCCTAAAAACATTTCAAAAATAAATCCTAAAACCTAGAACAAAGGATCAAACTATTAATATATCTCTATAAAATAAATCCCAAAAAAAAACAAAATCACGAATCCAGAAGAAAAACTGCTCCAAAACCCTAAAAAATAAATCCTAAAAACATTTCAAAAATAAATCCTAAAACCTAGAAAAAAGGATCAAACTATTAATATATCTCTATAAAATAAATCCCAAAAAAAAACAAAATCACGAATCCAGAAGAAAAACTGCTCCAAAACCCTAAAAAATAAATCCTAAAAACATTTCAAAAATAAATCCTAAAACCTAGAACAAAGGATCAAACTATTAATATATCTCTATAAAATAAATCCCAAAAAAAAACAAAATCACGAATCCAGAAGAAAAACTGCTCCAAAACCCTAAAAAATAAATCCTAAAAACATTTCAAAAATAAATCCTAAAACCTAGAACAAAGGATCAAACTATTAATATATCTCTATAAAATAAATCCCAAAAAAAAACAAAATCACGAATCCAGAAGAAAAACTGCTCCAAAACCCTAAAAAATAAATCCTAAAAACATTTCAAAAATAAATCCTAAAACCTAGAACAAAGGATCAAACTATTAATATATCTCTATAAAATAAATCCCAAAAAAAAAAACAAAATCACGAATTCAGAAGAAAAACTGCTCCCAAAACCTTACAAAATAAATCCTGAAAAACATTTCAAAAATAAATCCTAAAACCTAGAAAAAAGAATCAAACTATTAATATATCTCTATAAAATAAATCCCAAAAAAAAAAACAAAATCACGAATTCAGAAGAAAAACTGCTCCCAAAACCTTACAAAATAAATCCTGAAAAACATTTCAAAAATAAATCCTAAAACCTAGAAAAAAGAATCAAACTATTAATATATCAATATAAAATAAATTCCCACAAAAAACAAAATCACGAATCCAGAAGAAAAACTGCTCCCAAAACATTACAAAATAAATCCTAAATACATTCCAAATCCCGAAAAGAAACCTAGAAAAAATCTGAATACATAAAACCCAGAAAAAAGAAGCAAACTGCTAAAATAATCAGAAAATCCCTATAAAATAAATCTCAAAAAACTGTTTAAAAAAATCCTACAAAGTAAATCCCAAAAAATCCCCTAGGGAAAAATTACTTCTTAAAAAAAATCCTAACAAAAAAATCCCGAAAAAAGCCCAAAAACCCCTAAGAAAAAACAAAAAAAAAACCTCAGAAAACTAAAATAAATCCCAATATTTCACTATCCTGAGAATGTTCTTATAAAGGTCGAAACGTTGTCAACAATTAAAATTCGTTGTTAGTTTTATTCTTACCTGCTGAACAATATATTGGAAATGCCTCAATTTCGATAATTCATTCAAATTCATCCAAGCCATGTCCGTGACCCATTTAGCCGGTTTCGGTGGGCATGCATTCAAATCCACTGCTGCCCCACCCTTAATGAAATTCTGAAACTCTTCGTGCGTGATAAATTCACGATCCAAATCGATTTTCAGACACATCAGAAGGACGAACATGTATTTATGCACTTCATACAAACCTTAAACAAAATGGTAAAAAAAAAACAAACATTAAGAAATAAATAAATCGCGAAAAAATTATTATTATTAAAAGCCCCGTAAAATTTCGCATAACAAACAGCAAAGACCCCTGGCTCAATAAATGCTGTTGTTCAATCGATACATTTCTTGCATCTCTATATCATCTCCTAGATAAATAGAAGCTCAACAAATCCCCAAAAAACAGAGGGGCTTTTCTGGATCTTTTACGATGTTGATCGAGGGTTTTTAATTGTATTTCGACGCTGTTTTTTTCCTAGAATCAACAAACAACAAAGCAAAAGTACACAATTAACTTACCTCTTGACTTGTACTTGAATATTTCAAACGTCAAATATTCAATAATATGCTGAATGCGTCTACTAACCACTGGGGACTTTTCCGATCTTGCCATCGATATATCGAATCGCTCCAAAAACTGCACCAACGACGTCTGATACATCACATTCACCATAGCCATACTCACCACCAGAAAATACAACACACTACCACGCGATGCCACCGGCCGAAACTCCTCCCTAGCAATGTTGATTTTCACTTCAGTCTCTTTGGCTATTTGGAGTTTCTCACGAACTTCAGCTGCGGTATTTTTCGTCACATTCAACACTTCGATAACGGTGTCATCGTCCAATAACGAGCCTTTTGTCGTTGTTAACTTGTACAGCAAATTCTGCTCCAACTCCAACATTTTCCTACGATTCGTCGTCACGTCAATAATTAGGTTCGTGCGTTCAGTCTCCAATTCTTTCTTCTCAGTCAAAATGACGATTCCCAACAACTGATCCTCCAAACCTTTCATAGTCACCGTGAAATCAATCACGGAGGCTCTGGCGAATATCTCTGGCGTATACATTGGATTCGCCAGCTTCGTCGTGATATACATTCGAAACTCTTTCACGTTAATGTCAACTTCTTTATCACCAACTTTAACTTTCAGTGTTGTACCAGATTTAATGTAATTCTTCTCCATCACATTATCTAATACCGGGTCTAATTCTTCGGCTATGTCTTCAATTAATAGGGGCCTACCAATGGACACAGCGTCTTCAATATGGTTTCTAAAATTAACCAGAATTTTTTGAAGTAATCTGCGCTACGTGGAGCGTTAATCGCCCTCGCTATGCCATTAATTGGAAAAAATAAATATATTTGCACGTGGTAATTCGCATACCCAATGTGTACCAAGTGTAGCCTAGCGGGTAGCGTGTGGGTTTTGTAATCGGAAGGTTGTGAGTTCGACCCCTGCTCTTGCCATTTTTTTTTTTAATAATTTTTGATCAAAGTAGTTGTTTAGGAAACGGGAAAAATGCGAATGGAATGTACCGTAAATCAAATGCGTCTGCTTCACAAAATAGTTTTATATACAGGGTGCATCAGAGAATTCCAGCTATGTATGGGTAACATTGTTATTTGAAGAGTTACGAGGGCGGTTATATCAGAAAAAAGTTGCCATTTTCGAAGCTTATTAAAAATGTATTTTCGTTGTTGCCAAATTTCTATTAGTTATTTTCTATTAATTATTTTGTCAACTATTTCGAAAAATATTAATTTTCGAGACACTATTTTGCCTGCTCTACCACATGGTCTCTTTAAATTTTAAATCCGACGTTTCGTCTTTAGAATACCATCATCAACTACAATGTTTATGTTTTTTAAATACCAACCTGTACTTTTTATTTTATTTTTAGATTTTTTTGGACACCCTAAACACGATACTGTATTAAATTTGTTAATAAACATAACAAAATTCAGGTCCGTATTGAAAAATAAATTGATGATTATTTCACAAGATCGAAACGTCGAATTTCATCATCTTGTAGAAGAGAAAAAGTAAAATTAGTTTTCAAATTCTTTTCTTATACTTTTCTAAATACTGACCTGATTTTTTTTAGGTTTTATTAAAAAAACTATTCAAAAATAAAAGAAAAAGTACAGGATCGTATTAGAAAAATTACGTTATTTGAACATCTGGTTAAACTCTCAAAATAGAGAGATATGGTAGTTCTAAAAAATAACGTCCACCACTATTAACGTTAACGTTATTTTAACATCTGGTTAAACCAACGAATTTCAAAATAGAAAGATACGGTAGTCAATTTTAAGCATAAACTTTAAATTTATATACGGGGTGAGTCAAAAATGTATTTCGTTATTTTGTTAAGGAGAAAAAAGTAATATTTTGAATAATTTTTTGGTTTCTTTAGATTTCAATTTAAGATTTCTTTGAAAGTTAAACTATAAGCTCCTAGAGGTGATCTACGAGGTAACTCAAAAATGTTTCTATTTATCTTCAATATATTTAGGTACGGTAGAACGTAATAAATAGAAAAATAATTTTCAGATTTTTTAGAATTGGTTTATGAAATTATTGCACAGGGTTTCAAAAAAATTTTAATTTGAAGTTTTTTGTATATTTTTTTTAAGTTAACAGTATGTTTAACCCTGGCAATACTTTTTTTAATTTTTTTTCGAATTTTTTTTTTTTTAATTTTCTTTTTTCATTTTTTTTTTTAATTTTTTTTTTATTTTTTTTTTTATTTTTTTAAATTTTTTTTTTTTTAATTTTTTTTGGATTTTTTTTTTATTTTTTTTTACAATCCTCAATGACTTTTGTCATAGATAAGACAACAACAAAAACGACTGAGAAATCCCGCAAGGGATTTCTTGTTAAATATAATAACGAGTGCTACGTCTTTGTCGAAGAATTGCAAAAAACCCGCGTGATTTAACAAAGGGACTTTGTTAAACAAAAAATGCATCTAACCGTGAAGTAACATATTATTATTTACCTTAAATATTTATTATTCAGGTTTCTGTGGCGTCATTGGTAGAGCGTTCGCTTCGCATGTGAAAGGTTAGGGGTTCGAATCCCAGCTCTGGCAATACTTTTTTTATTTTTTTTTTTTATTTTTTTCTTTTTTGGAATTTTTTTTTTAAATTTTTTTTTGTCAAATTTTTTTTTAATTTTTTTTACAACCCTCTTTAAACCCTCAATGACTCTTGTCATAGATAAGACTACCACAAGACGACTGGGAAATCCCGCAAGGGATTTCTTGTTAAATATAATAACGAGTGCTACGTCTTTGTCGAAAAATTGCGAAAAACCCGCGTGATTTAAAAAAGGGACTTTGTTAAACAAAAAATGCATCTAACCGTGAAGTAACATTATTATTTACCTTAAATATTTATTATTCAAGGACGTAACAATAAGTCCATTCAATTTCTCCTTATTTTTAATCCACGTTTTACCCTGATTTTGTGGATCAATCAACAGTGGAAAACGTGTGGCAGTTGTCACAATAATTCCATTTTGTATTGATAAATCATCCGTGGGTAAACCCTGAATATTCCATTCACCAATCTGAAAGTTTACCATTGCTTATATCTCACTAATTAAGTAATTTAACGTAAGAAACTCACGGTGGCAATATCAGTGAGGCTATCGATGGTATTCAAACTCAATGTGACCGGGATTTTTCGTCTGGTCAAACAGTCTAACCACGTTTGTTGCATGGTGGTACGGAATTCTTGATTAAACGGCCCGGTATAACCAAGGAAACCGGTCAACAGTAACACATCACCAACTAATCGTTCAGTTTCGGCTTTAAATTGGGCTAATTGATCTGTCCAACGGATTCGTTCGCCTGCTAATCCATCAATTAGAGCTGTTGCGGCGTCCATTTTATTCTTTACTTTCATTGCATCTTCCATCACAGCCTAAATATGAAAATCATTACAACGATTGGTGCAGATTTGCAAGTAGCTTTGGTACGGTTAATGTTCTTAGAATATTTTATTTCGCTTAAGTGTCATTACAAATGCATTTTGGGGAATTTCACAGACTCGAAGGTCCATGTATTAATTTACGCGTCATTTCGAAACCTTTTGAAGTGAAATTATGGTGAATCCAGCTGGCTTCAATATTTATCCATTTAAATTGATTTCTGTGCCATTTTGAATACTTTATAAGCAAAATTGGGGCGTATATTTAATAATAATTTATTGTTCCTAGAGTTTATTCCACTCAAGTGCCTTTTCCAATGTTTAATAAGACAAAATATGGCGAAACTAGCTGCCTCGAAGGACCATCGCAAAAAATAGAATTTACGTCTAATTTTGAATACTTTAAAAGCAAAAGTATGTTAAACCTAGCTGAATCGAAGGTCCATAACGCTCAATTTTGCATGTTTCTTTAATGTTCTTAGAGTGGTGAATCCAGCTGGCTCAAAGGTCCATCCCGAAAACAGTAGTCTATAATTAATACTTCTTGATTTTTCCTAGAGTTCGACAATATTAAATGCATTTACATTGATTTCTGTACCATTTTGAATACTTTGGCAAGGAAATTTTGGAAATTAAGCTAGCTCGAAGGTCTAATTCACATAAATCTAGGACCCCGTTATTTATGTGCATATATCACAGCTTAGACACCCAAATTTGAGTTGATAAGTTGACTGACAATTGGGCGCCCAACGTGGGGAACAACCTGTTCTAGTATGTTGTTATTATAAAAATATTGAGCACTTTAGATGTTACCTGTTTCTTAACCATCGCCTCCTCATACATCTCCTGACATCCTCTCACTTCCTCTTCTTTAGCTCGCAGCAATTCCATAGCTGCAGATAATTCTTCCTCTGCTCTACCCAGTTTAGCTTGTTGTATCGTCAAATTAGCCTATGAAAAAAAAACCACAAGCGTAAGACACCACGTCACTGGTATTATGTATACTAATTGGGTGATTGTATAGATATTTTCTATTAGTTTGGGAAATATAATATTTTTGTAAATATCATACAACATCTGTAAGTAATAAACATATTATCTTGGTTGCCTGTGATAAAGAGGTTATACCTAAAAGAACGACCTTTTTCTAATCGAAAATATTGAGTTTTTTTATGAGTTAGTCCAAAGATAAAAGCATATATTAGAAAACATAAAAGATTGTATAAAGTTTCTTAATAAGAATTGAAGTTCAAATTCAGTAAGTTCTTTGTTAATTCTTTTAATTGAAGACCTTTTTGTTTCCAAAAAATTTTTATAAAGATTAAAGTTGTTTATTTTTATTGGGATTCATTTGGATTGAGCTATAAAATTAGTATTCTATCTAAATGTAAATAATACCCGCTAAATCTTACCTTTAACGGTAAGACTTCCTTATTCACTTCATAAAACGAAGCCATGGCTATTGTCCAAGAAATCAAACCAGCCACATTACCACAAGCTGTTTTAGCTGCTTCATACGTATAAATGGGATAACTAAAGTACGGTAGAAGCAAATCAAGCATTTCACCATTGATGGTGTCCTTCGGGTACTCCTGTAGTTTCCTCAAAAACGCTGAATCCGCCATAACTCTTAACGATTCACTCCAAGTTGGTACTAAGAACGATTTCTCCGGATCGGGTTTAGTCGGTTCGAGTTTCCTTCGGAAATAAATTAACACGGCATCCATAATTAGTAAAATGAGATATGGTGGCTTTCCCAGTTTCCTTACTGTTGCTATATCGGCAGCTTTTATAGTCTAAAACAACAAACAAGTCAGTGTCACACACAAAACCGAACGAACTAACCTAAACCATATTTACCAACAACGCTTGCTCTGCAGCGTCTAACGCCGGCTTTGCCGCTAATAATTTACCCTCAGCCTCCTTCTGATCAACACTGATATCCGCTACTAACGCCTCAGCTTTATCCTTCACCACAGTCGCTTCTTCCTTAATTTTATTGGCAACTTCCGAGGCTGCCAATACTTCATTTAACACTAATCCTGCTGCTTCTGACGCAACTTGTACCTCAACATTCTTAATGACCAAATCTTTCTTGAGCACATCAACACTGGCCTGCGCCTCTACCAATTTCGAGAGACCGGTACGCATTCGCATCGCTAATACCTCAATGTCATCCCGTTTTTTCGTATAGAGGGTTTTGTAGGCGGCCAGAAAGCTGATGAAAGTCTTTGGAGTCACATAAGTTCGCCGGCGGAATCTACAGAATATTTGAGTTATAAATTTCCCGGTTACTAAGTCTCATACATAATGAAATAAAGAAAAGAGCGATTTGTGTTGCGAATTTTTTCTCACATATAAAGAGACTAAAGGAATGCACGCTTTTTGTTGCTAATCGAAGTCTCACACATAAATAAATAAAGAAAAAAGCGATTTGAGTTGCTAATTTTTTCGCACATATAAAGAGACTAAAGGAATGCACGCTTTTTGTTGCTAATCGAAGTCTCACACATAAATAAATAAAGAAAAAAGCGATTTGAGTTGCTAATTTTGTCTCACATATAGAGAGACTAAAGAAATGCACGCTTTTTGTTGCTAATCGAAGTCTCACTCATAATTAAATAAAGAAAAGTGCGATTTGTGTTGCTAATTTTTTCTCGCATATAAAGAGACTAAAGAAATGCACGCTTTTTGTTGCTAATCGAAGTCTCACACATAAATAAATAAAGAAAAGAGCGATTTGTGTTGCGAATTTTGTCTCACATATAGAGAGACTAAAGGAATGCACGCTTTTTGTTGCTAATCGAAGTCTCACACATAAATAAATAAAGAAAAGAGCGATTTGTGTTGCGAATTTTGTCTCACATATAGAGAGACTAAAGGAATGCACGCTTTTTGTTGCTAATCGAAGTCTCACACATAAATAAATAAAGAAAAGAGGCGAATTGAGTTGCAAATTTTTTCTCACATATGAAGAGACTAAAGGAATGCATGCTTTTTGTTGCTAATCGAAGTCTCACACATAAATAAATAAAGAAAAAAGCGATTTGAGTTGCTAATTTTGTCTCACATATAGAGAGACTAAAAGAATGCACGCTTTTTGTTTGCTAATCGAAGTATCACACATAAATAAATAAAGAAAAGAGCGATTTGTGTTGCTAATTTTGTCTCACATATAAAGAGACTAAAGGAATGCACGCTTTTGTTGCTAATCGAAGTCTCAAACATAAATAAATAAAGAAAAGAGGCGAATTGAGTTGCAAATTTTTTCTCACATATGAAGAGACTAAAGGAATGCACGCTTTTTGTTGCTAATCGAAGTCTCACACATAATTAAATAAAGAAAAAAACGATTTGAGTTGCTAATTTTGTCTCACATATAGAGAGACTAAAAGAATGCACGCTTTTTGTTTGCTAATCGAAGTATCACACATAAATAAATAAAGAAAAGAGCGATTTGTGTTGCTAATTTTGTCTCACATATAAAGAGACTAAAGGAATGCACGCTTTTGTTGCTAATCGAAGTCTCAAACATAAATAAATAAAGAAAAGAGGCGAATTGAGTTGCAAATTTTTTCTCACATATAAAGAGACTAAAGGAATGCACGCTTTTTGAAGCTAATCGAAGTCTCACACATAAATAAATAAATAAAGAAAAGAGCGATTTGTGTTGCTAATTTTTTCTCACATATAAAGAGACTAAAGGAATGCACGCTTTTGTTGCTAATCGAAGTCTCACACATAATTAAATAAAGAAAAGAGCGATTTGTGTTGCTAATTTTTTCTCTCATATAAAGAGACTAAAGGAATGCACGCTTTTTGAAGCTAATCGAAGTCTCACACATAATTAAATAAAGAAAAGAGCGATTTGTGTTGCTAATTTTTTCTCACATATGAAAAGACTAAAGGAATGCATGCTTTTTGATGCTAATCGAAGTCTCACACATAATTAAATAAAAAAAAGAGCGATTTGTGTTGCTAATTTTTTCTCTCATATAAAGAGACTAAAGGAATGCACGCTTTTTGAAGCTAATCGAAGTCTCACACATAATTAAATAAAGAAAAGAGCGATTTGTGTTGCTAATTTTTTCTCACATATAAAGAGACTAAAGGAATGCATGCTTTTTGTTGCTAATCGAAGTCTCACACATAAAGAAATAAAGAAAAGAGCGATTTGTGTTGCTAATTTTTTCTCTCATATAAAGAGACTAAAGGGATGCACGCTTTTTGAAGCTAATCGAAGTCTCACACATAATTAAATAAAGAAAAGAGCGATTTGTGTTGCTAATTTTTTCTCACATATAAAGAGAGTAAAGGAATGCATGCTTTTTGTTGCTAATCGAAGTCTCACACATAAAGAAATAAAGAAAAGAGCGATTTGTGTTGCTAATTTTTTCTCTCATATAAAGAGACTAAAGGAATGCACGCTTTTTGAAGCTAATCGAAGTCTCACACATAATTAAATAAAGAAAAGAGCGATTTGTGTTGCTAATTTTTTCTCACATATAAAGAGACTAAAGGAATGCATGCTTTTTGTTGCTAATCGAAGTCTCACACATAAAGAAATAAAAAAAAGAGCGATTTGTGTTGCTAATTTTTTCTCTCATATAAAGAGACTAAAGGAATGCACGCTTTTTGAAGCTAATCGAAGTCTCACACATAATTAAATAAAGAAAAGAGCGATTTGTGTTGCTAATTTTTTCTCACATATAAAGAGAGTAAAGGAATGCATGCTTTTTGTTGCTAATCGAAGTCTCACACATAAAGAAATAAAGAAAAGAGCGATTTGTGTTGCTAATTTTTTCTCACATATAAAGAGACTAAAGGAATGCACGCTTTTTGTTGCTAATCGAAGTCTCACACATAAATAAATAAATAAAGAAAAGAGCGATTTGTGTTGCGAATTTTGTCTCACATATAGAGAGACTAAAGGAATGCACGCTTTTTGTTGCTAATCGAAGTCTCACACATAAATAAATAAAGAAAAGAGCGATTTGTGTTGCTAATTTTTTCTCACATATAAAGAGACTAAAGGAATGCATGCTTTTTGTTGCTAATCGAAGTCTCACACATAATTAAATAAAGAAAAGACCGATTTGTGTTGCAAATTTTTTCTGTTATATAAAGATACTAAAGGAATGCACGCTTTTTGAAGCTAATCGAAGTCTCACACATAAATAAATAAATAAAGAAAAAAGCGATTTGTGTTGCGAATTTTGTCTCACATATAGAGAGACTAAAGGAATGCACGCTTTTTGTTGCTAATCGAAGTCTCACACATAAATAAATAAAGAAAAGAGAGATTTGTGTTGCTAATTTTTTCTCACATATAAAGAGACTAAAGAAATGCACGCTTTTTGTTGCTAATCGAAGTCTCACACATAAATAAATAAAGAAAAGAGCGATTTGTGTTGCTAATTTTTTCTCACATATAAAGAGACTAAAGGAATGCACGCTTTTTGTTGCTAATCGAAGTCTCACACATAAATAAAGAAAAGAGCGATTTGAGTTGCTAATTTTTTCTCACATATAAAGAGACTAAAGGAATGCACGCCTTTGTTGCTAATCGAAGTCTCAAACATAAATAAACAAAGAAAAGAGCAATTTGTGTTGCTAATTTTTTCTCACATATAAAGAGACTAAAGGAATGCGCGCTTTTTGTTGCTAATCGAAGTCTCACACATAATTAAATAAAGAAAAGAGCGATTTGTGTTGCTAATTTTTTCTCACATATAAAGAGACTAAAGGAATGCACGCTTTTTGTTGCTAATCGAAATCTCACACATACATAAATAAAGAAAAGAGCGATTTGAGTTGCTAATTTTTTCTCACATATAGAGAGACTAAAGGAATGCACGCTTTTTGTTGCTAATCGAAATCTCACACATACATAAATAAAGAAAAGAGCGATTTGAGTTGCTAATTTTTTCTCACATATAAAGAGACTAAAGGAATGCACGCTTTTTGTTGCTAATCGAAGTCTCACACATAAATAAATAAAGAAAAGAGAGATTTGTGTTGCTAATTTTTTCTCACATATAAAGAGACTAAAGGAATGCTTCCTTTTTGTTGCTAATCGAAGTCTTACACATAAATAAATAAAGAAAAGAGCGAATTAAGTTGCTAATTTTTTCTCACATATAAAGAGACTAAAGGAATGCACGCTTTTTGTTGCTAATCGAAGTCTCACACATAAATAAATAAATAAAGAAAAGAGCGATTTGTGTTGCGAATTTTGTCTCACATATAGAGAGACTAAAGGAATGCACGCTTTTTGTTGCTAATCGAAGTCTCACACATAAATAAATAAAGAAAAGAGCGATTTGTGTTGCTAATTTTTTCTCACATATAAAGAGACTAAAGGAATGCATGCTTTTTGTTGCTAATCGAAGTCTCACACATAATTAAATAAAGAAAAGACCGATTTGTGTTGCAAATTTTTTCTGTTATATAAAGATACTAAAGGAATGCACGCTTTTTGAAGCTAATCGAAGTCTCACACATAAATAAATAAATAAAGAAAAAAGCGATTTGTGTTGCGAATTTTGTCTCACATATAGAGAGACTAAAGGAATGCACGCTTTTTGTTGCTAATCGAAGTCTCACACATAAATAAATAAAGAAAAGAGAGATTTGTGTTGCTAATTTTTTCTCACATATAAAGAGACTAAAGAAATGCACGCTTTTTGTTGCTAATCGAAGTCTCACACATAAATAAATAAAGAAAAGAGCAATTTGTGTTGCTAATTTTTTCTCACATATAAAGAGACTAAAGGAATGCGCGCTTTTTGTTGCTAATCGAAGTCTCACACATAATTAAATAAAGAAAAGAGCGATTTGTGTTGCTAATTTTTTCTCACATATAAAGAGACTAAAGGAATGCACGCTTTTTGTTGCTAATCGAAATCTCACACATACATAAATAAAGAAAAGAGCGATTTGAGTTGCTAATTTTTTCTCACATATAGAGAGACTAAAGGAATGCACGCTTTTTGTTGCTAATCGAAATCTCACACATACATAAATAAAGAAAAGAGCGATTTGAGTTGCTAATTTTTTCTCACATATAAAGAGACTAAAGGAATGCACGCTTTTTGTTGCTAATCGAAGTCTCACACATAAATAAATAAAGAAAAGAGAGATTTGTGTTGCTAATTTTTTCTCACATATAAAGAGACTAAAGGAATGCTTCCTTTTTGTTGCTAATCGAAGTCTTACACATAAATAAATAAAGAAAAGAGCGAATTAAGTTGCTAATTTTTTCTCACATATAAAGAGACTAAAGGAATGCACGCTTTTTGTTGCTAATCGAAGTCTTACACATAAATAAATAAAGAAAAGAGCGAATTAAGTTGCTAATTTTTTCTCACATATAAAGAGACTAAAGGAATGCACGCTTTTTGTTGCTAATCGAAGTCTCACACATAAATAAATAAAGAAAAGAGAGATTTGTGTTGCTAATTTTTTCTCACATATAAAGAGACTAAAGGAATGCTTCCTTTTTGTTGCTAATCGAAGTCTTACACATAAATAAATAAAGAAAAGAGCGAATTAAGTTGCTATTTTTTTCTCACATATAAAGAGACTAAAGGAATGCACGCTTTTTGTTGCTAATCGAAGTCTCACACATAAATAAATAAAGAAAAGAGCGTTTTAAGTCGCTAATTTTTTCTCACATATAAAGAGACTAAAGAAATGCACGCCAGGATGATTTTTGCGTCTCAGTAATGGAGAGACTAAAGCACTGAGCTATTTTTGTTGTTTGCTACATTACGTCTCAAATATAAAGACACTAAAACAATGAATGATACATGTTGCTAATTTATACGCATTTTCTGTTGCTAATTTGCGTCTCAAATATAAAGAGACTTAATTAAATAGTCTACAATACAAACCTGTCAAAATATTGATTGCAAAAATCACTGACACCATCATGTACTTCCGCCATAATTAAAATAAGTTCATGTTTAGTTTCTGGTGTGGAGACAACCTCAAAATTACCCAAAAAGTGTTGAGACACCTCCTCCAAAGCATCTTGTGGCCACTTTTGAAACCACAAAATTGAACTACCAGATATGAGACCGGGGAATTTTAATGCGCGGCTTCGGAACTTTTCTCCAACCTATTTACACGCACACCGTGAATATTAAATCAACCAATTCGGTTACAAAAACTCACCGGTGAAAAGCACAACACCACATGCAAATTCGATCTGGCCCTCGTTATAAAGAAATCATACAAATTATCGACAGTCGGTGGACGTTTCGGTTGTGCCTTTTTCATTTTCGGTATGAGTTCCGACTGGATTTCATCCAATTCGTCTTTGGCAAATAGATTTGCAATCTCACCAGAACTCAATATGTTATTGATGCTCTCCAGAAAGGTTTCTTCTTTAATGTCATTATCAGTGAATATGAAGCTGATACCGGTTCCCTCTAATCCAGCTACGCGATACAGGTATTTCATGTCTTCCATCAAATTACTAACATTGTATGATCTGCAGAATTTTACAATTATTCGCATGAGTTTGTGTAAACAACAAACGAAGACAGTGGGAAATTTAATAATACATAACAGGAGAATTAAAGGGTAAAGAATACCTGGTTAGTTCAATTTGGAAACTCTTATAATTCGCTATAAACGATGACAATCTCGTCAAACTCTGTTTACCCGAACCACCAACACCAACTAGTAGAGCATTTCCTCTTGGTGTTCGTACAATACGAGAGATAATCATTAAATTCACCATTGCATCATGGAAGAACACTAGATCCATTGTAGTCCCGCGCACATTCTCATTATATTCAGCCATAAACACTAAATAATAATACCAAAATACATATTTAACACAAACATAATAGCCATTCATTCATGTCTCGCACAAAAAAGGCACTAAACTGATTCGGGATTTCTACCACTAATTTATGTCTCAAATATAAAGATATTAAAGGAATTAGTGACGTAGGCCACTAGTGCAAATCTCTTATATAAAGAGACTAAAAGGATTAGTGTTGGCCAAATAAGTATCAAAAAATATAAAGATTCTTGGAAAACAAATTTTAAGCCAATTTGGCCACTAATTTTAACCTCAAATATAAAGATATTAAAGGGATTAGTGACTAGTTGAAATCTCGTATATAAAGAGACTAAAAGTATTAGTGAAGTTGACCAAATAAGTCCCAAATATACAGATACTAATTCAAATTTTGTATATAAAGAGACTAAAAGGATTAGCGATTTTGTCCACTAATTTAAAACTGAAATATAAAGATATTAAAGGAATTAGTGACTTAGACTACTAGTTCAAATCTCGTACATAAAGAGACTAAAAGGATTAGTGAAGTTGGCTAATTAAGTCCCAAATGTAAAGATACTTAGATAACAAATTTTAATCTCGTATGTAAAGAGACTAAAGGGATTAGTGTTGGCCAATTAAGTATCAAAAAATATAAAGATACTTAGACAACAAATTTTAAGCCAATTTGGTCACTAACTTTAACCTCAAATATTAAGATATTAAAGGGACTAGAGACTAAAAGTATTTGTGAAGTTGACCAAATAACTCCCAACTATAAAGATACTAATTCTAATCTCGTATATACAGAGACAAAAGGAATTAGCCATTTTCGCCACTAATTTAAGTCTCAAATATAAAGGCACTAAAGGGATTAGTGATTTAGACCACTCTCGTATATAAAGAGACAAAAAAAGGATTAGTGAAGTTGGCCAATTAAATCCCAAATATAAAGAGACTTAGTAAACGAATTTTAATCTCGTATGTTGGTCACTAATCTAAGTCCCAAATATAAAGACAGTAAAGGGATTAGTGACTTAGTGTACGAATCACAATCTCGAATATAAAGACACTAAAAGGATTAGTGTTAGCCAATTAAGTATCGAAAAATATAAAGATACTTAGACAACAAATTTTAATCTCGTATATAAAGAGACTAAAGGGATTAGTGTTGGCCAATTAAGTCTCAAAAAATATAAAGATACTTAGACAACGAATTTTAATCTCGTATATAAAGAGACTAAAGGGATTAGTGTTAGCCAATTAAGTATCAAAAAATATAAAGATAATTAGACATTTTCGCCACTAATTTAAGTCTCAAATATAAAGAAGCTAAAGAGATTAGTGATTTAGGCTACTAGTTGAAATCTCGTATATAAAGAGACAAAAAAAGGATTAGTGAAGTTGGCCAATTAAGTCTCAAAACTATAAAGATACTTAGACAACTAATTTTAATCTCGTATATAAAAAGACTAAAGGGATCAGCCAATTTGGCCAATAATTTTAACCTCAAATATAAAGATATTAAAGGGATTAGTGACTAATTGAAATCTCGTATATAAAGAGACTGAAAGTGTTAGTGAAGTTGACCAAATAAGTCCGAAATATAAAGATACTAATTCAAATCTTGTATATAAAGAGACTAAAGGGATTAGCAATTTTGTCCACTAATTTAAAACTGAAATATAAAGATATTAAAGGAGTTAGTGACTTAGACTACTAATTCAAATCTCGTATATAGAAAGACTTAAAGGATTAGTGAAATTGGCTAATTAAATCCCAAATGTAAAGATACTTAGACAACAAATTTTAATCTCGTATATAAAGAGACTAAAGGATTAGACATTTTCGCCACTAATTTAAGTCTCAAATATAAAGACACTAAAGGGATTAGTGATTTAGACCACTAGTTGAAATCTCGTATATAAAGAGACAAAAAAAAGAATAAGTGAATTTGGCCAATTAAATCCCAAATATAAAAATACTTAGACGACACATTTTAATCTCATATATAAAGAGACTAAAGGGATCAGCCAATTTGACCGCTAATTTTAACCTAAAATATAAAGATATTAAAGGGATTAGTGACAAAGCCAATAGTGCAAATCTCTTATATAAAGAGACTAAAAGTATTAGTGAAGTTGACCAAATAAGTCCCAAATATAAAGATACTCATTGTATATAAAGAGACTAATGGAATTACCAATTTTGTCCACTAATTTAAAACGGAAATATAAAGATATTAAAGGGATTAGTTACTTAGACTACTAGTTCAAATCTCATATATAGAAAGACTAAAAGGATTAGTGAAGTTGGCTAATTAAGTCCCAAAAAATATAAAAATACTTAGACAACAAATTTTAATCTCGTATATAAAGAGACTAAAGGGATTAGTGTTGGCCAATTAAGTAACAAAAAATATAAAGATACTTAGACAACAAATTTTAATCTCATATTTAAAGAGACTAAAGGGATCAGCCAATTAAGCCGCTAATTTTAACCTCAAAGATACAGATATTAAAGGGATTAGTGACTTAGACCAGTAGTTGAAATTTCGGATATAAAGAGACTAAAGGGATTAGCAATTTTGTCCACTAATTTAAAACTGAAATATAAAGATATTAAAGGAGTTAGTGACTTAGACTATTAGTTCAAATCTCGTATATAGAAAGACTAAAAGGATTAGTGAAGTTGGCCAATTAAATCCCAAATGCAAAGATACTTCGACAACTAATTCTAATCTCGTATATACAGAGACAAAAGGAATTAGGCATTTTCGCCACTAATTTAAGTCTCAACTATAAAGAAACTAAAGAGATTACTGATTTAGACCACTAGTTGAAATCTCGTATATAAAGAGACAAAAAAAGGATTAGTGAAGTTGGCCAATTAAATCTCAAATATAAAGAGACTTAGACAACTAATTATAATCTCGTATATACAGAGACAAAAGGAATTAGGCATTTTCGCCACTAATTTAAGTCTCAACTATAAAGAAACTAAGGAATTTAGTGATTTAGGCCACTAGTTGAAATCTCGTATATAAAGAGACAAAAAAAGGATTAGTGAAGTTGGCCAATTAAATCTCAAATATAAAAAGACTTAGACAACTAATTCTAATCTCGTATATACAGAGACAAAAGGAGTTAGGCATTTTCGCCACTAGTTTAAGTCTCAACTATAAAGAAACTAAAGAGATTAGTGATTTAGGCCACTAGTTGAAATCTCGTATATAAAGAGACAAAAAAAGGATTAGTGAAGTTGGCCAATTAAATCCCAAATATACTTAGACAACTAATTAAAATCTCATATACAATATATATAGAGACTAAAAATATTAAAGATATTAGTGACTTAGGTCACTAATTCCAACCTCATATGTAAAAGACTAAAAAGATTAGTGATGTTGTCCAATTAAATCTCAATAAAAATTCAGATAATTTTTTGACATCCACGTCATTTATACAGGATGTCCCATTTAAGAGCTATGAGCACATACCCTGTATATTAATACATTTTTGGATGCACGGCACATATTTTATGTAGCATATAAATGGAGTAGTGACTTACTGAATAGTTTCTCCTTCAAAAACTCCCAGCTCGGTATCTCCTCATAAATTTTTGGCGCATCAAAACAGAAATCATCCGGTTCATCACCGGTCGCGTCAGGTGGATCACGTAAGAAATCAACCCAAAATGTCTCCTCATCCGTATAATACCCAATTTCGTCTGGTAAATCTTCCAATACTTGCTGCTTCAGTGCTCCAACAAACCACTCCCGATCCACGCGATTATCCACAAACCTGTCAGATATGACACGAGTACATTCATGTCGCCAAAGCTTTAATAACGACACTTTAGTGGGACACTCCAATCCCTGCACGGTGAGAATTCCCTGCCATATTCGCGATAAATCACGCAAATTGAACACGTAATGGAATTTGGCTGGAGTTGGCAACATCTTCTGCTTGGTTCGTTGCCATAAATGTCGCGTAAGCGGGATAAGGTTCGGTAGGAAGTCCACTACTTCGGGATTGAAGCGCTCCAAACAAAAGTAGCCACAACCGATTTGACCTGAAATTGTTGTATGACAGAAAAATGTTTGATACTCAAGGGTTACAAACAAACTTACTAAAAATCAAATCCATTGACGTAGTACTGGGTAGGGTGCAATTAAATACGCAAAACTGTCGCTTCAATCGGTGAGGTACATCGTTGCGGCCGCCTCCAGGATGGATCATAGCGGCCAGAAACATTACATCGACAATGTAACTGAAATCACCGGGTTTGTCCAAGCTGTAGAAGCCTAGAAAGCCACCATGAAAACACAGCTGCAGTATACAGAGAGGTACAATCAAAGCAAAACAGATGCCTTTTCGAGCTGAAACCACTGCAAATATTTAAGAATATTAAATAAACAAGAAATCCCTTGAGGGGTTGTATGAGAGTTGTAAAAAAAAATTTCAAAAAAAAATTTCAAAAAAAATTCAAGAAAAAAAAATTAAAAAAAAAAATTCAAGAAAAAAAAATTGCAAAAAATTACAAAAAAAAATTTCACAAAAAAATTAAAAAAAAAAAAAATTCAAAAAAAAATTAAAAAAAAAAATTTCAAAAAAAAATTGCAAAAAATTAAAAAAAAAAAATTTCACAAAAAAATTAAAAAAAAAAATTAAAAAAAAAATTGCAAAAAATTAAAAAAAAAAAAATTTCACAAAAAAATTCAAAAAAAAAAAATTCAAAAAAAAATGTTTTATCTATGACGTACTACCGTACCTAAAAATATTGAGTTGTAAAAAAAATTTCAAAAAAAAATTCAAGAAAAAAAAATTAAAAAAAAAAATTCAAGAAAAAAAAATTGCAAAAAATTAAAAAAAAAAAAATTTCACAAAAAAATTAAAAAAAAAAAAACAATTCAAAAAAAAATTACAAAAAAAAATTCCAAAAAAAAATTGCAAAAAATTAAAAAAAAAATTTCACAAAAAAATTAAAAAAAAAATTTTAAAAAAAAATTCAAGAAAAAAAAAATTGCAAAAAATTTAAAAAAAAAAAAATTTCACAAAAAAATTAAAAAAAAAAAAATCAAAAAAAAATGTTTTATCTATGACGTACTACCGTACCTAAAAATATTGAAAATAAATAGAAACATTTTTGAGTTACCCCATAGATCACCTCTAGGAGCTTATAGTTTAACTTTCAAAGAAATCTTGAATTGAAATCTAAAGAAATCAAAAAATTATCCAAAATATTACTTTTTTCTCCTTAACAAAATAAAGAAATACATTTTTGCCTCACCCCGTATATAAATGTAAAGTTTATGCTAAAAATTGACTACCGTATCTTTCTATTTTGAAATTCGTTGGATTAACCAGATGTTAAAATAACATTAACGTTAAAAGTGGTTGACGTTATTTTTTAGTACTACCATATCTCTCTATTTTGAAATTCGTTGGTTTGTCATAATTTGGAAATATTTTTTTCTAACGTAGTAGGTATGCAATAAATATACTCAAAAAGGCATCTGTTTCGGTTTCGTTGCACCAAACTATTGGACATACCACCGTTTTCCATCAATTGCCTAACGATTTCATTAGTAATTTGATCACCCCAATCGTTAATCACCGGCATATTAATGTCATCTATGAAAACAGTCAAAGTTTTGCCAGCAGGTGGACCGTAAGTTGTACCAACTCTTTTATCCACATATGATTCAATAATCCTCTAAAATTGTTAAAATATTCTAATAAAAATACAGCAAACAAATCATGATGATGATGATAAACGCAAATCTTCTAACCTGAACCATATTTGGAGTTGTTGCAGATGAAAAGTTGAAGCATTTGTTCAGTTTATATTCGGGATCATATGTGGCCAAATATCCTTTGATCATTACCGTTTTGGCTGTACCTGGCTCACCTATAAGAGGGAGATTAATTTGTCAGGGTAAATTTGAATAGCGACGCATTGGACATTTGTTTGTTCAAAACAAAACGGCATACATAAACATCTTGAGAACAACTTATTATAAACCTTCTGACCATCCAACCCTTTCCGACGCTTCAGTCGAATTGCGTCTCAGCATGACACTTTCCGAGGTTCCCGACAGCTTCCAGCCTTTTCCGATGCAAAACGTAGGGGATACCTGGGCGGAATGGGGTCTCTAACGTAACGTAGATATTAAAGGGATGAGTGAGTTAGACCACTAGTTCAAATACCGTATATAAGGAGACTAAAAGGATTAGTGAAGTTGATCAATTCAGTCCCAAATATAGGGATACTTAGAGCACTAATTCTAATCTTGTATACAAAGAGACTAAAGGAATTAGCCATTTTGGCCACTAATTTAAATCCCAAACAAAGAAATTAAAGGGATTAGTGAGTTAGACCACTAGTTAAAATCTCGAATATAAAGAGACTAAAAGGATTAGTGAAGATGACCAATTAAGTCCCAAATATAAAGAGACTAAAGGAATTAGCCATTTTGGCCACTAAGTTAAACCCCAAACATAAAGAAATTAAAGGGATTAGTGCGTTAGACCACTAGTTAAAATCTCGTATATAAAGAGACTAAAACGATTAGTGAAGTTGACCAATTAAGTCCTAAATATAAAGATACTAAAGGAATTAGGAACTTAGACTACTAATTAAAATCTCGTATATAAAGAGACTAAAAGGATTAGTGAAGTTGACCAATTAAGTCCCTAATATAAAGAGACTAAAGGATTCAGCCATTTTGGCCACTAATTTAAACCCCAAACATAAAGAAATTAAAGGGATTAGTGAGTTAGAGCACTAGTTAAAATCTCGTATATAAAGAGACTAAAAGGATTAGTGAAGTTGACCAATTAAGTCCTAAATATAAAGATACTAAAGGAATTAGGAACTTAGACTACTAATTAAAATCTCGTATATAAAGAGACTAAAAGGATTAGTGAAGTTGACCAATTAAGTCCCAAATATAAAGATACTAAAGGAATTAGAGACTTAGGCCACTAGTTAAAATCTCGTATGTAAAGAGACTAAAAGGATAAGTGAATTTAACCAGTTAAGTCACAAATATAAAGATACTTAGAGCACTAATTCTAATATTGTATACAAAGAGACTAAAGGAATTAGCCATTTTGGCCACTAATTTAAACCCCAAACATAAAGAAATTAAAGGGATAGTGAGTTAGACCACTAGTTAAAATCTCGTATATAAAGAGACTAAAAGGATTAGTGAAGATGACCAATTAAGTCCCAAATATAAAGAGACTAAAGGAATCAGCCATTTTGGCCACTAAGTTAAACCCCAAACATAAAGAAATTAAAGGGATTAGTGCGTTAGACCACTAGTTAAAATCTCGTATATAAAGAGACTAAAACGATTAGTGAAGTTGACCAATTAAGTCCCTAATATAAAGAGACTAAAGGATTCAGCCATTTTGGCCACTAATTTAAACCCCAAACATAAAGAAATTAAAGGGATTAGTGAGTTAGAGCACTAGTTAAAATCTCGTATATAAAGAGACTAAAAGGATTAGTGAAGTTGACCAATTAAATCCTAAATATAAAGATACTAAAGGAATTAGGGACTTAGACTACTAATTAAACTCTCGTATGTAAAGAGACTAAAAGGATTAGTGAATTTAACCAGTTAAGTCTCAAATACAAAGATACTTAGATTCCTTTTCTGGCATTAACATCCCTGTTCCTTTGTTCTGTTTCTGACCAGACAAACTCCTTTTAACTTTATTCTTTTGTGCTTCCATAACCTGTTTTATGCAGTCCCATTCCGCCCCACGTCATCCTGCCCCAAATGGTTATAAGAACAAAACATATATAACACGTTTTACCACTTCACCAAAACACTTTTTTTTGTTATTTTTGACGTGCGTTTCGCTAACAATGCTGGCATCTTCAGGAGGTAATTAAAATTAATATTTTAATTACCCCTTGAGGATGCTAACATTGTTAGTTAACTCATTACCAATCAACAACACAGCCTTATTTTGTTTCGCCGTATTGTGTATCAAAAAGGCTGTCCTCACGTTGTCGACATTCGGTACCAATATATTTGTAAATTCTAGCACACGATCGCTAGGATACACAAATTCTTCAACACGTTCCCTCCAATGCTCCCATTTTCCCTAGATATGGAGAAAACATTAGGTACACTACTTATACCGGGTGGTCCACTAAGAATGGCACTGGAAAACGGCACTTTTTGACGTATAACTGACAGTTCTAACTTTCAAAATGACGGTCAATCGCCATTTTGAAATTAAATTTCAAATGCAGAGGGGTCGTTTGAAGAAGATTTTATGCTGATTACGATACCCAAGTTTCAAATCGCTGTCAGTTTTCTAAACAAAATGGCGTCCTGTCAAAAATGGCGGGTCTATTAAGCATGGCATTTATCTACAGTAGTTTTTTATGAATGTTTTAGCAAAGCTCGAATTTATGCTGGATGTACGTTACCTGATCCTCAAACCATCAGAAGATTAAGTACACCTCCTGATTAAGTGACATTTTATTTGCATTACTTCAGACGCCATTTTTTTGTTGGGGAAAGTGACAGGGATTTGAAACTTGGGCATCGTAATCAGCTTAAAATATCCTTCAAAATGAGGTGTCACTCAACCTTTCCTTTTAAAATTTCATTTCAAAATGGCGGTCAAGCGCCAAAATATTACTTTCAGACGCCATTTTTTCTTTGGCGAAAGTGACAGGGATTTGAAACTTGGGCATCGTAATCAGCTTAAAATCTCCTTTAAAATGAGGTGTCACTCAATCTTGCCTTTTAAAATTTCATTTCAAAATGGCGGTCAAGCGCCGAAATATTACTTTCAGACGCCATTTTTTTTTTGGGGAAAGTGACAGGGATTTGAAACTTGGGCATCGTGATCAGCCTCAAATCTTCTTTAAAATGAGGTGTCACTCAACCTTTCCTTTTAAAATTTCATTTCAAAATGGCGCTTGACCGCCATTTTGAATGTTAGTCGAAACCTAAAGCCGTTTTCCAGAAATCGCATCATACAGCCAAGTGCCATTCTTAATGGACCACCCGTTACAGGGTGGTCAAAATAACTTGTCCGTTATGGGGAAACCTACCACCGAACGAAATATAGAGTAAAGTTGCGTTTTCTTTAATGACAACTTTAGAATTATAAAAAATTTCGAGTTTTTTTAATTTTAATAGTCGTAATTCTGAGTTATTTTACAGAATTCTGTAAAAAAATCAGAATTATAAAAATTTCCGAGTTTTTTTAATTTTACTAGTCGTAATTCTGAGTTATTTTACAGAATTCTGTAAAAAAATCAGAATTATAAAAATTTCCGAGTTTTTTTTAATTTTACTAGTCGTAATTCTGAGTTATTTTACAGAATTCTGTAAAAAAATCAGAATTATAAAAATTTCCGAGTTTTTTTAATTTTACTAGTCGTAATTCTGAGGTATTTTACAGAATTCTGTAAAAAAAGTCAGAATTATAAATAATCCCGAGTGTTTTGAATTTTAATAGTCGTAATTCTGAATTATTTTACAGAATTCTGTAAAAAAGTCAGAATTATAAAAAAAGTCCGAATTTTTTAATTTTAATAGTCGTAATTCTGAGTTATTTTACAGAATTCTGTAAAAAAAATCAGAATTATAAAAAAAATTGAGTTTTTTTAATTTTACTAGTAGAAACTCTGAGTTATTTTACAGAATTCTGTAAAAAAGTCAGAATTATAAAAAAAGTCCGAACTATTTAATTTTAATAATCGTAATTCTGAGTTATTTTACAGAATTCTGTAAAAAAAATCAGAATTATAAAAAAATTGGAGTTTTTTAATTTTACTAGTAGAAACTCTGAGTTATTTTACAGAATTCTGTAAAAAAGTCAGAATTATAAAAAAAAGTCCGAATTTTTTAATTTTAATAGTCGTAATTCTGAGTTATTTTACAGAATTCTGTAAAAAAAATCAGAATTATAAAAAAATTTGAGTTTTTTTAATTTTACTAGTAGAAATTCTGAGTTATTTTACAGAATTCTATAAAAAAGTCAGAATTATAAAAAATTCCGAATTTCTTTAATTTTAATAGTCGTAATTCTGAGTTATTTTACAGAATTATGTAAAAAAAAAAAAGACAGAATTATAAAAAATTCCGAGTGTTTTGAATTTTATTAGTCGTAATTCTGAGTAATTTTACAGAATTCTGTAAAAAAATACAGAATTATAAAAAATTCCGAGTGTTTTGTATTTTAATAGTCGTAATTCTGAGTGATTTTACAGAATTCTGTAAAAAAAAGTCAGAATTATAAAAAAATTCCGAGTGTTTTGAATTTTATTAGTCGTAATTCTGAGTTATTTTACAGAATTCTGTAAAAAAAAGTCAGAATTATAGAAAATTCCGAATTTTTTTAATTTTAATAGTCGTAATTCTGAGTTATTTTACAGAATTCTGTAAAAAAAAGTCAGAATTATAAAAAAATTCCGAAATATAGAGCAAAGTTGTGTTTTCTTTAATGAGAACTTTGATTTCCGATAAAGCTCGATGTGTTTCGAGCATTGTGTTTGTTAAAGCACCAGGCTATCTCGTTTATTTTACGAACTACGCATTTTTCAATAAAACACTGCAGTCTTAATACCATAAGAAGACGGTTGCAGGAAGCTGACCTGCTGTAGCACCACAATCAATGAGATTCGATTATTTTTCTTGAGGAATAGCTTCATCGTATCCATTTAATGCTAACCTGAACTCGGCTAAAGTTGTAGGCTATAAATATTCAGTTGGGTTGATGATCTGGGCTGATGGATGGTGATATCAACCTCTTACTTACCCTGGTATATAAACATTCAAGCAACCAAAAATTTAATCAGGTGCAGCGCTATCCTAACGTATCGATCTATCGTCCAGTGAAGAAAATCATGAAATAGAATCAAAAATAAAAAAGTTATCCCAGATTTCCTTTAGTAGTTTTCCATTTCCCTATAAAAGACAAGCAATTCGGACCACCCTGTACACTTACTACAACTAACACTTTCAGGATTCACAACATATTCAAAGATAGTCTCATTTTCGCCACATTTCGGCCAATCCATCTTCGATGGATGACTCAGGGCATATGCCTCCAACTTCGACCGATCGTCCAACTCCAGTAACGAGCCCAACGACCACATAACCGAGAACAGAAACAGTCGTTCCAATTGTTTTTCCGTCCAAGCTTCTGCAATTTTAATTATAATAATTAAGAGTCAGTCGCGGCGTAATTTACCAATGTTACTTGGTTCTTCAGATATATCCAAAATCCCTTGTAACACATCGTAACACTGTCTAATATACAAGGCCTCACGCACAAACATTTTCGCTTTTAACCGCGTTTGGACGTACGTGTGGAGATCGCCGTAAATTCTTTGGAATTGCTTCCGCAACATATCAGCTTCCTGTTGTTGACGCGTCTTGAACCAGGCTTCCAATATTGGAGACCAGGGTAAGACTGACGAACTCATAAACACCATACCTAAAGAGAAGCAGAGAGAGACATACAAATTCACAATGATCGTTTGTGATGAGGCCATATTATGTTACCCATTCTGGATACAGTTGCAGGACTGGCATTATCAACATTATCTGGCTCAAAGACCAATTTACAATTAGCCGCCATCACAATACGATCACCGTTAGCTAATGTTAGGGTTTTGTTATCATCCAAAACCGAGTTTAGATTCTCTATCCAAACAGCATCGACTGGTCCATCCAAAATTAACCTGAAATACGTATAACAGCATTTCGACCACTAATTTTGACATTGTGTCAAATATGTAATGTAAAAAAAATTCTCCGCACGTGGGAATCGAACCCACGTCTCACGCTTTACGAACGTTTGCTTCTACCATTAAGCTACCAAAGTACTGGTGATGAGTAGTGCATAGTCGTAATTCTGAGTTATTTTACAGAATTCCGTAAAAAAAGGCAGAATGATAAAAAAATTCCAATTTTTTTAAATTTTAATAGTGGTAATTCTGAGTTATTTTGCAGAATTGAGCAAAAAAAGTCAGAATTATAAAAAAACTCCGAATTATTTGAATTTTAATAGTCGTCATTCAGAGTTATTTTACAGAATTCTGTCAAAAAAGTCAGAGTTATAAAAATTCCGAATTTTTTGAATTTTAATAGTGGTCATTCAGAGATATTTTACTGAATTCTGTACAAAAAGTCAGAATTATAAAAAATTCCAAATTTTTTTAATTTTAATAGTTGTAATTCTGAGTTATTTTACAGAATTCTGTACAAAAAGTCAGAATTATAAAAAATTCCGAATTATTTGAATTTTAATAGTCGTCATTCAGAGTTATTCTACAGAATTCTGTACAAAAAGTCAAAATTATAAAAAATTCCAATTTTTTTTAATTTTAATAGTTGTAATTCTGAGTTATTTTACAGAATTCTGTAAAAAAGTCAGAATTATAAAAAAATCCGATTTTTTTTAATTTTAATAGTCGTAATTCTGAGGTATTTTACAGAATTCTGTAAAAAAAAGTCAGAATTATAAAAAATTCCAAGTGTTTTGAATTTTAATAGTCGTAATTCTGAGTTATTTTACAGAATTCTGTAAAAAAGTCAGAATTATAAAAAAATCCAAATTTTTTTAATTTCAATGGTCGTAATTCTGAGTTATTTTACAGAATTCTGTAAAAAAAAGTCAGAATTATAAAACATTCCGAGTGTTTTGAATTTTAATAGTCGTAATTCGTACAGAATTCTGTAAAAAAAAAGTCAGAATTATAAAAAATCTCGAATTTTTTTAATTTTAATGGTCGTAATTCTGAGTTATTTTACAGAATTCTGTAAAAAAAGTCAGAATTATAAAAAATTCCGAATTATTTGAATTTTAATAGTCGTCATTCAGAGTTATTCTACAGAATTCTGTACAAAAAGTCAAAATTATAAAAAATTCCAATTTTTTTTAATTTTAATAGTTGTAATTCTGAGTTATTTTACAGAATTCTGTAAAAAAGTCAGAATTATAAAAAAATCCGATTTTTTTTAATTTTAATAGTCGTAATTCTGAGGTATTTTACAGAATTCTGTAAAAAAAAGTCAGAATTATAAAAAATTCCAAGTGTTTTGAATTTTAATAGTCGTAATTCTGAGTTATTTTACAGAATTCTGTAAAAAAGTCAGAATTATAAAAAAATCCAAATTTTTTTAATTTCAATGGTCGTAATTCTGAGTTATTTTACAGAATTCTGTAAAAAAAAGTCAGAATTATAAAACATTCCGAGTGTTTTGAATTTTAATAGTCGTAATTCGTACAGAATTCTGTAAAAAAAAAGTCAGAATTATAAAAAATCTCGAATTTTTTTAATTTTAATGGTCGTAATTCTGAGTTATTTTACAGAATTCTGTAAAAAAAGTCAGAATTATGAAAAATTCCGAGTGTTTTGAATTTTAATAGTCGTAATTCGTAAAAAAAAGTCAGAATTATAAAAAATCCCGAATTTTTTTAATTTTAATGGTCGTAATTCTGAGTTATTTTACAGAACTCTGTAAAAAAAAGTCAGAATTATAAAAAATTCCGAGTGTTTTGAATTTTAATAGTCGTAATTCGTACAAAATTTTGTAAAAAAAGTCAGAATTATAAAAAATTCCGAATTTTTTTAATTTTTATGGTCGTAATTCTGAGTTGTTTTACAGAATTCTGTCAAAAAAGTCAGAATTATAAAAAATTCCGAGTGTTTTGAATTTTAATAGTCGTAATTCGTACAGAATTCTCTAAACAAAGTCAGAATTATAAAAAATTCCGAGTGTTTTGAATTTTAATAGTCGTAATTCGTACAGAATTCTGTAAAAAAAAATCAGAATTATAAAAAATCTCGAATTTTTTTAATTTTAATGGTCGTAATTCTGAGTTATTTTGCAGAATTCTGTAAAAAAAATCAGAATTATGAAAAATTCCGAGTGTTTTGAATTTTAATAGTCGTAATTCGTAAAAAAAAGTCAGAATTATAAAAAATCCCGAATTTGTTTAATTTTAATGGTCGTAATTCTGAGTTATTTTACAGAACTCTGTAAAAAAAAGTCAGAATTATAAAAAATTCCGAGTGTTTTGAATTTTAATAGTCGTAATTCGTACAAAATTTTGTAAAAAAAGTCAGAATTATAAAAAATTCCGAATTTTTTTAATTTTTATGGTCGTAATTCTGAGTTGTTTTACAGAATTCTGTCAAAAAAGTCAGAATTATAAAAAATTCCGAGTGTTTTGAATTTTAATAGTCGTAATTCGTACAGAATTCTCTAAACAAAGTCAGAATTATAAAAAATTCCGAGTGTTTTGAATTTTAATAGTCGTAATTCGTACAGAATTCTGTAAAAAAAAGTCAGAATTATAAAAAATCTCGAATTTTTTTAATTTTAATGGTCGTAATTCTGAGTTATTTTACAGAATTCTGTAAAAAAAATCAGAATTATGAAAAATTCCGAGTGTTTTGAATTTTAATAGTCGTAATTCGTACAGAATTCTGTAAAAAAAGTCAGAATTATAAGAAATTCCGAGTGTTTTGAATTTTAATAGTCGTAATTTGTACAGAATTCTGTAAAAAAAGTCAGAATTATAAAAAATCCCGAATTTTTTTAATTTTAATGGTCGTAATTCTGAGTTATTTTACAGAATTCTGTAGAAAAAAGTCAGAATTGAAATAAACCGAGTTTTTATACAGAATTCGGCAAAAAATGTCAGAATAGTCGTAATTCTGAGTCCTTTTACAGAATCCTGTAAAAAAAATCCGAGTTTCTTTAAAGAATTCTGTAAAAAAAGTCAATTATGAAAATGTGTATAAAAATAATAATTACCCACCAGCAATAATCACTCTTCTTAATTTTCAATGTGCGTCGCCACAATGTTGAAAATATACCATCTGTCCAATCGTTGGTAGCCACATCGAGACGTCCAAACATCTGTGGCGCTGTTATAGCCTAATTTGGATTTGGGAAAAGACAATTTTAACAATTCAATCACACATCATCATTTAAATTTATTAATACCTTTGGATTCATCCGCATTTCCTTATGCGGTTTACCAGTTTCGGTCATAGCCTTCATCAAGCACTGCATGCAACGTGTTTTACCAGCACCAGTCGGACCTTTAAAATAATTACCCTGCATCAATTTATCGGATATAACACCAATGGTGGTGGTTCTTTACCTAAAACCATCAAGCCATGTCGCACCAGCGACGTTTCATACAACTGGATCACCTTCAGATTCCACGATGGATAATTCACAAGTCCCATTTCAATGCACACACTCGTTATCGCCTTTTGCAGGTCCTTCCATGAGTGCGTTTGTAATTTAATGCCGGGAAACATGTCCTCAATCAACGAGAGGAATAGCGGCTCATCTTCATCAATCAATTTACTCAAATTCATGTCGCTAATGGAAGAATTATTGAAAATTTAATAATAAAATTATTACGTGGTGTTTTACATAGTTTTACCGTAAGACGCGCATGACAATAGTCTCCTCAGTATCGGTGGGATTAGCACGCTTTTGGGCGCCCAACGTTCGCAACACCGATAAAATGTTGCGAAGTCCGAAATCATAATGAACCTAAAAAAAAAAATTATGACTGAGTTTTTTGCAGAAAAAGTCAGAGTGGAAATTTTACAGAATTCTGCAAAAAAAGTCACAATCATTAAAAAAGCCGAGTTTTTTACGGAATTCTGTAAAAAAAAGTCCGTAATTCTGAGTTATTTTACAGAATTCAGTAAAAAAAAGTCAGAATTGAAATATTCCGAGTCAGAATGATACAAAATTCCTAGTTTTTTTTACAGAAATCTGCAAAAAGTCATAATCGTAAAAAAGTTTGAGTTTTTTACGGAATTCTGTAAAAAAAGTCCGTAATTCTGAGTTCTTTTATAGAATTCAGTAAAAAAAGTCAGAATTGAAGTATTCCGAGTCAAATGATACAAAATTCCTAGTTTTTTTACTGAAATCTGCAAAAAGTCATAATCATAAAAAAGTTTCAGTTTTTTACGGAATTCTGTAAAACAAAGTCTGTAATTCTGAGTTATTTTACAGAATTCAGTAAAAAAAAGTCAGAATTAAAATATTCCGAGTCAGAATGATACAAAATTCCTAGTTTTTTTTTACAGAAATCTGCAAAAAGTCATAATCGTAAAAAAGTTTGAGTTTTTTACGGAATTCTGTAAAAAAAGTCCGTAATTCTGAGTTATGTTATAGAATTCAGTAAAAAAAGTCAGAATTGAAATATTCCGAGTCAGAATGATACAAAATTCCTAGTTTTTTTACTGAAATCTGCAAAAAGTCATTATCATAAAAAAGTTTCAGTTTTTTACGGAATTCTGTAAAACAAAGTCTGTAATTCTGAGTTATTTTATAGAATTCAGTAAAAAAAGTCAGAATTGAAATATTCCGAGTCAGAATGATACAAAATTCCAAGTTTTTTTACAGAAATCTGCAAAAAGTCATTATCATAAAAAAGTTTCAGTTTTTACGGAATTCTGTAAAACAAAGTCTGTAATTCTGAGTTATTTTACAGAATTCAGTAAAAAAAAGTCAGAATTGAAATATTCCGAGTCAGAATGATACAAAATTCCTAGTTTTTTTACGGAATTCTGTAAAAAGTCATAATCATAAAAAAGTTTGGATTTTTTAGTCAGAATTATAACAAATTCCGAGTTAGTGTACAGAATTCTGCAAAAAATATCAGAATAGTCGAAATTCTGAATTATTTTACAGAATTCTGTAAAAAAAAGTCAGAATTGAAATATTCCGAGTTTGTTTACAGAATTCTGCAAAAAAAAGTCAAAATCATAACAATTCCTGAATTTTTACAGAATTCTACAAAAAATATTTTGTGTGGTCCTTCTACACGTAATTTATTAACATATTCATATAAAATTTCATACGGTCAACAAAAACGTTTCTGAGAAACGCAAAATAAAAAAAAACTAGAAAATATTTTACGTAAGGGTTTTATTTTCCTTTAACCTCCGCATTATGTTATCTACCTAGGCCAGTGATGTTCAAAAACTCTTTTTAACAAATACAAATATTTTTGATAAATTATTTTGTTTTAGAAATAATTTGAAAAACGCTCAAAAATCATTGGCGTACCATGCATGTTAAAATATTAGTTAATAAAAATCGAGTAATTTGTTTGGACGCTTTGACGATGATAAGAATGGCGGGAGGTCTTCCATCGCTTAGTTATACGACAAACACTATGCCGTGCCGGTGCAAGTGTAATAAACAACGCGTGTTACAATGTAAACACAAACATACAACGTTGCCAAATATACTTCTCCATGTTTTGTCGAAATATGGCCCTTTATTCGTGGGAATTAGAGTGAATAAGCACATTTTAAAAAATAATTCACAGATAAATACGCAGAAAAGTATAGAAACTAACCTGTTTGGACAATTGTTCCTCGCACAACTGATACAACGTGTAAAACTTCATCGACAATGGTACATTGTCTTTGAAACCACACGATGCCAATTTGACTCGAATGATAATCTGCCGATCGGGCACCATCATCGCGACACTGCGAAACATTATTTTCAAATTTTCCGGCAACTCTTGCCGACCAGCATAACCTGGATTCATCGTTAGAAACAGTCCAAACTCAATATTCATTGTCACACTGTCACCATCCCTACACACAAAATGATTTACTCATAACTTTTTTGTTAAAAAAAAAAAGACATAAAAATTACATAAAAATAAACACCGCTTTGCGTTCTTTGCGCGCCTGTAAAATAATGTAAATCTGTTGAGCAGCTACCGACAGCACAGGCAATTCAATTCGATTAAACTCGTCGAAACATCCCCAAGTACCAGATTGCGCAAGACCCTAAAATAAAAACATACAAAATCACTTACGAAATCACCAGTTCCCCAATTTACCTTAAATATTCGTCCCAATCCTCTAAAATCCATTTGATCGGAACAATTAAAGACCACAACGTATTTGCCCAATGTTCTGCCCATGTCTTTTGTTGTCTCGGTTTTACCGGTACCTGCAGGTCCAGCGGGAGCTCCACCCATATTGATCCCTACATTAAAAGCATCGTCAGCCATTTCGTTGCAACTTTTTTTGGTACACAAACTTACAAATAGCTTGGGCTAGTGTTATATAACATCGATCTGTTAACGGTGTTATAGCTAATCGTTCGGTTATACCCAGATATTCATTTTGATACAGGAATATCACATCAGTAATTCTCACAACAACATCGTCATTCTCATCGTTATAGTAGAATCTAGTCTGGGCCTGCCATTCAAAATCCAACAGCGTCCTTACCTTCAGCTTGCATATATTATCGAATATATCACTAGAAATTGAAGTAACCTTCTTCAAATGCAAAAAATAAGAAATCGGCCACTATCACTTGTTATTATATATTAACAAGATACCCCTGGTTTTCCCTCAAAAAATCATTTCAACGCTGTGGAAAGCCTACGCAGAATTTGAGGTTTAGACATGGTATTCAGATAATTCTCAACGGCACTTGTAGCAGATTGGACATTGAGATACCTTTTTACGTTTGTTCGCTATCACTCGTTATTATATATTAACAAGATGTCCCTGGTTTACCCTCAAATCAATTGAAACATTTTTAAGCCACCCTGTGCAATAAAAAACTAAAAAAATCTAAAACTGAGGTTTATACTTTGACATAAAAAAAATAAGAAAAATAAAAACAAAGAAAAATCTAAAAAATAAAAGAAGAATAAAAAAAATTAGAAAACTAAAAACAAAGAAAAATATAAAAAAAAAGAAAAATAAAAAAATTAATAAAATCAAAAAAAATTTTTAACGGCACTTGTAGCAGATTGGCCATTGAGATACCTTTTTAAATTTTTTCGCTACACTCGTTATTATATACTAACAAGATGTCCATGGTTTACCCTCAAATAAATTGAAACATTTTGAAGACACCCTGTGCAATAAAAAACTAAAAAAATCTAAAACTGAGGTTTATACTTTGAAATAAAAAAAAAATAAGAAAAATAAAACCAAAGAAAAATATAAAAAATAAAAGAAGAATAAAAAAAATAAAAACAAAGAAAAATATAAAAATCAAAGAAGAATAAAAAAAAATAAGAAAAATAAAAACAAAGAAAAATATAAAAAATAAAAGAAGAATAAAAAAATAAGAAAAATAAAAACAAAGAAAAATATATTTAGTTTTCTCTTCTTGAGCCTTATTTCTTCAATATTTAGATTTGAAACTTCTTGGGATGAGGCTCACAAATTACATAACAGGTTAAATAACGACTTGGTCAATAAATATTGTCAAAATATTTTTTAAAAAACAACGTTTCGGCAACGTACATCTGTTGCCTTCTTCAGGTCATATACACACAAAAATCGTCTAGTGGACGAGTAGTGTTTTCTTTTCTATTATATTGCAGATGTACGTTGCCGAAACGTTGTTTTTTAAAAAATGTTTTGACAATAACTAACAAGTCGTTATTTAACCTGTTGTGTAATTTTTGAACCTCATCCCAAGAAGTTTCAAATCTAAATATTAAAGAAAAATAAAAAAAATTAATAAAATAAAAAATAATTTTTAACGGCACTTGTAGCAGATTGGACATTGAGATACTTTTTTACATTTTTTCGCTAGCACTCGTTATTATATAATAACAAGATGTCCATAGTTTACCCTCAAATAAATTGAAACATTTTTAAACCACCCTGTGCAATAAAAAACTAAAAAAATCTAAAACTGAGGTTATCTATCTATCTATCTATCCATACTTTGAAATAAAAATAAAGAAGAAAAATAAAACCAAAGAAAAATATAAAAAATAAAAGAAGAATAAAAAAAATAAGAAAAATAAAAACAAAGAAAAATATAAAAGAAAAATAAAAAAAAAATTAATCTTGAAAATATGGTTTGAAAACCTGAACAAATAAATGGAAGCAATACACATACAACCCTGTAGAACGAAAAAATTTATGAGCCTTTTCTAACTAAAAATATTGTTAAAATACAAAAAAATCGCAAAGTTAAACAAGGCCTCAAAATGTCGTAGTAGATAGATAGAGGTGTGTTCAATTTTAGAAAATTCACACAATAATTATTAACATTACCGTTGATGTACATGAATAGTGACCATTGTCTCATATCGAGTCCTTTGCATTTTAGTCAAATCTGTCGATGTCAAATCGATAAGGGCATTCAACAAATCCATAAATCTTTGATTAGTGATTTTCATTATTGTCCTATCGACGCGAGCACGTTTAATCGCAATCTCTGCTTCTTTGGTCCACAACAATTGCACACCGACCAGTCCAGCCTTACACATAAAATAGAATATGTTAAAAACCAAACCATATGATTAGGATAACTACTTACCTGTCCACAAAATCCAACAAAACCGGTTATAAAATCATAATCGGGATCAACAAAACATTGCGCCATAGCCGCAATCACGTTCTTTACAGTGTCTCGTACAACTGCCAACAAATTGTTCAACCAAAATTCAACGCCACCAGTACAGACAACCCCTTTTTCAAACGGCACCTTTTCGCCCAAATCGGAGTTCATCGCCACAATTTCATCAGTACGTTTCTCATCAAAATCAACCTTAAAAATCAACACTTTCAGGTATGAGATGTTATGAAAATGATTTGATAAATCACAGAATTTGATTTCAATTTTTTTTAACTAAAATATTACAACAGCTTGTTAATTCGAACGTTGCTATTTATGTGTTTAGAACTGGCAACACTGGTATTGCCATCGCCATCTTCAAAATTGACACACACATCCGCGTAAACTTTGGGCCGTGTTGAAATGATTTTTTGTGGGTAAACCAGGGGTATCTTGTTAATATATAATAAGGAGTGATAGTAGCGTCTTCGTCGAAAAAATGTAAAAAGGTATATCTCAATGTCCAATCTGCTACAAGTGCCGTTAAGAATTATCTGAATACCATGTCTAAAGCTCAAATTCCGCGTAAGCTTTCGACAGCGTTGAAATGATTTTTTGAGGGTAAACCAGGGGTATCTTGTTAATATATAATAACGAGTGCCTCTTTGTCAAAAAAATGTAGAAAGGTATCTCAATGTCCAATCTGCTTCAAGCGCGGTTAAGAA